>CACTHL010000393.1:6825000-7168213 GCA_902712375.1 Dioscorea dumetorum
TCCCCTACGAGGTCCCGGCGGAGAGAAGACTCTCGACGCCTCACACCACGTATGACTGCGCTATGCTCTAGGGATTCCAAGTGGTAAACCCTATTCCCAACTATAGATCAATCCCTTTGGTCCAGGCGAAAGATCCCTAATCACAAATAAGTCCCGGCGGAAAGGCCTCTCTCAACGCCTAACTCTCTTTGAGATCGAAGGTAATACTTGGAATAAGAAGGTAGGGAGAACCACACCGGAGGGGAAAGGGGACGTGTCGCTACCTCTCAACTCACCCTCTCAACCCCCTCCAATCTTGATTAATCTAATCCTAATGGTGATGGTCACTCGTCAAAAGGATGATTGGATTAGCCCTCAACCCTAGTGTCACTCTAAGGGAGAAACAATTAAGCAAACAAGATTGAAACTCAAATTCAAACTCAAATTGAATAAAAGCATTTAAGTCAATGAAACATAAGAAATCTAGGGTTTACAAGTCCAAGTACCCACTAGGGGTTTAGCTCTCCATGGAGCAATACAAGTTCATCAAAATAAATGAAGATAAGTGCAAGAAATCCATAAAGAAAACCCCCTTTGGCTTCGTGTTGATAGACTATGGGAACTTCTCCTTCTTCTTCAAAGAGTCCCTTCCTCCAAGCCTAAGGCCCACCTCGCCGAATCGAGTCGTCGAAGGCTCCCCCAATGGCTCTCCTTGGAAGGGAATGATGATGAAACCGGTGAAGAAGCGCCCCCAAAGTGTAGCAAGAACCTCCTGAACCCTAGCCGTCGCCTCCTTCCAAAGTTAGAAGATAGATCCCCGGATAACGCTTCAGAACGGCTTTATAATTGGCCATCTCGAGGATCCACACGGGCGTGTGGATAGTCCACACGGCCGTGTGGAAATTCCACACGGCCGTGTGGATTTTCTGCCTTGTGAAATCTTCATACTAATCCTCGATTTCGCCCGTTTCTTCTCCTGAGGTCACATGGACGGACACACGCCCATGTGAAAGGTCAAGTGGCATTTCTTGATGATGGGAAACCTTGGAGAGCTTTTGAAATCTTTGAACCAATCGGAACGAGCGAGCATGACTGCCTTCGTGTCCTTCTACAAGAATTGTCTTGAAGCCTTTAGAAGTTGGCACATACCCCCTCGTTTGAACCCGATTTGTGTCTTGAACTTCGTATTTGCACAAAAGAGCTCCACATAGCACCATTATGACCTAATCTTGCTTTTCTTCGCGTAAACCTTTTTCACAACCCTAATTGCACGAAAGAACACAGAAACACACGAAATGAGAAATATAACCTGAAAAATGTGATGCTCATGCAGGGAAAAACATCTCAAATTATATGTACATGCAAGCACTTATCAGAGACCGACGAGGACGTCGGGTTCAACTAGTGGGGGTGGTTTGTAAGGGTTGATGACCTTACACTTGGTCAGCGGGCATACAGTATCACATAGACCAAGCCACGAGGGCGCACAGCTGCGTGGATTTGGTAGCGCGCGCAGGTGGCGCGGCGCTTGTGTTGTGTCGGGACCAAGGGCGGGTGAAATACCCCGCATGATCATGGGTTGAGACCGTGAGACGCGCGCGCGCGCTGGACCGTGGGCGTGCGCGTGGCCGATGAGCGAGTGGGGCAGGCGCGCCCCTTACCAAGAGTCAAGTGTCGCAGGACTTCATCATGTAGAGTGTTGGATCTCTAGCAAGTCTAGGCGGGGCGGGACACTTGATCAGGCCGGTTGACCGAGAGCTGATTCCGGATCTGACAAGGCATTACACAGGCGTATGCAAGTAGGCACGTGGCCGGGAGCGTTGCCGAGCCAGGGGCGAGGATGGCACGCGGTATTACCGCGCGTGACCGGTACTGCTACGCGCTGTGACCAAGGGTGGCTGGTTAAAGCTACAGTCGAGTCAGAGGACACTGCAAGCTAAGTGAAGTCAGGGTATTCACGCCAGGCCGGTATTGGGCATGGGGCTCAATTAACCTTGGATTTGGGGTAGCTCTTGTAATAGGGTCAAATGTGTCTTTGGGAGAAGACAAGGCCACTTGGTGTTGGTTTTGGCCATGGTTGTAAACATTTCTCAATCTAAGAGAGTTTTATGTTTTTCTCTCTCAAAATGGGTTTCTTTGTGTCGTGTTTCTCGTTCCGACGTGTATTCCGGATTTGCTCGCTTCTTCTTGTTTCCGCTATACTTTGTAATGCAAACAGGATTAACGTACTGTTCTTGCAAGGAAAGGCTGACCTGTCGCTATGGTGCATGTCAGGTGCCGCACGGCCGCAGGTGATCGGTTGGGGCTGTGACACACCCCACATCTAACATCTCCCATTTGTTGCCATCCTCACCACCGTTATTCCACTAAACTGCTACATCTTGAAAATCCATCCCAATCTCGACACTGGTGTTTGCTTCCATCCTCCAACCACTCGATTTCATCACTGGAACTCCCAATTGTCTGCTCTTGGAATCCTCCTTCGACCAATCTTTTTCAAGTTGAGGATCTCTTATTTTGATTTAAAATACTTTAATTTAGCCATGTTTTAAGATTGGTCACAAATATTCTATTGTCTCCACCCTTCAAATAGTTTATACACAATTTTAAAATAACAAATCCATCTCCATAATGGAGAATTGATATGATATTTCTCTTCCTAATTAGGAATTGAGGTCAATTAAATTAATCCCTTG
This sequence comes from Dioscorea dumetorum, assembly GCA_902712375.1. Lineage (NCBI taxonomy): Eukaryota > Viridiplantae > Streptophyta > Magnoliopsida > Dioscoreales > Dioscoreaceae > Dioscorea > Dioscorea dumetorum. The sequence continues at coordinate 6,827,676 of CACTHL010000393.1, forward strand.
GAAAAATAATGAAATTACATATTTGGACCCTCTGTTGGCATAATTTTTTATATATATGCCATTAGAGATTTATACAAAAGTACAAATTATAATAATTTTTAATTTTAATAATAAAATCATTATAATACCTTATAGATTATTTTATTTTAATAAAAACCATAACTTATTTGTTTGTTTATTATTGTTGTTGTTATTTTTTTTTTGATAAACCACACAAATTAAAAAAAAAAATTGCAATGCTATTTCTTCATTAATTTTGACAAATATTTCTCACTCAATATAGCATACCATCATATTGTTCAACCAATTACCCTCCACACCTCGAATGAATGATCTCGAATTGAATTCTTCTAAAAATGTACTCCATATAAAAATAAGACATTTTTTTCCCTCGTAATAAGAAAAAACATTTGAACAATTTGAGCTTTTAATGGACCCAAATATTCTCTCCTTCTTAATCACTATATTCCAATATTCTTGAAAAAATTAAGATAAATAACATTAGGATCTTATCAATCAGTTTATTTTAAGATCTTATTAACAAGATTATCTAGTGTATCAAACTTAAAAAAAATTATCTAGTTTACTTTTTTTTTTTCATATTCCACAAACTAATTAAAAAAATTTGTATCTATTTTTACTTATTATTTTTTCAAACTAATTAATTCAGAACAAGTTAAATATAAACAAAAACAATAGACCTCCCATGGCCAGAATAATATTGCAATTCAAATTTTCAAAACAAAAGTATGATGGCGATTCGGTAATACCATATGTAAATCAGGGATAAAATAGTTATTCTAATAAGACAAGGGTTTAGAAAAGGATCGCTTTGACGTTATTCTTCTCCACGGCGGCTTAGTTTCATTTCTTCGGCACCGCAGACCTAAGAGCATATGCCGGGCATCCCAACAGAGGAGGGGAGCGTCATGAAAAAAGGAATGTCGGCCCTCCTTGACCCCCCTTTCCATCCGCCCATGCTTCCAACAAATCATGTCCTAAGCAACTCGCCACGTCAACAAGCTTGTGAGCTCCGCATGGCTAGACCATCTTCATTTTCTTTTTTTTTTCCTTCCTTTCGCTGACCAGTTCTTGCGCCCTTTTACTTTCCTACAAAAGCTTTGAAACCCTAGACTTTTTTCTATTTCCTCTATGGTAAAAACGATGACTGTGCATGTGAGAACGGTGGTCGAAAGCCACTTCTTGAGGACGCCAAAGTTATTAGCATGCATGTACTAATGATGGAGAAGTAACTTTTTATAATTTTACTATATTCTCAGTTATTTTTTTCATGTTTTTGTTGTGATTACAAATTCAATATCTCTTGGATAGTTGCATTTTCTAAAGTAGTGTTTGGAAGTCTGAATATCCTGGGATGGGGATGGGATATCCAGAGCTACGTTGTTTGGTTGCCTGGATGGGCCTGTATGGGGATGGCCTCTATCTCTGAAAAAAAATCGGTGGGATGCCCTGATTTAATATCCGTTATTTAAGTCAAATACTTATTAAAAATATTTAAAAAATAAATTTCTCTAATCATCCAAAATTTAATTAAACAATTTAAAAATATTTTAAAAATTATTTATTAAATCTTATCTTTACTTAAATCTCTCCAATCAAACACTTAAATATGAATATTCCTATCCATGGATATTTCATCCATAGATATCCTTATCCATGGAATACAATATCCCACTATCCAAACACTATCTGAATGTATGAAATAAACCGAAACATACCAGTTCTATAAAATGGTAAATGTGTGTTGAGATAAAATTACTTACTTAATGTCTTTTGTAATTGATTGCATATTTAATGCCTTGATAGTTGTGATTATTCTGTAAAAAAATTCAAAGTAGAGGACAAATATCAAATACTAATTAGACATAGCACAGGCATTCACAGTCCACAATCATTCAACATAGAATTTTTTGCAGTGAAATAAGTATTTGTGAATGACAAAATAGAATCACATTCAAATCCCAAGTTGTTGTACAAAACTTAACCAGTCATATGTGATTCTCCCAAAGTCAAACAAAAAAAAAACAACACTTTCTAAGTCTAATTAAAAAAACTAAGCCTATTTAATGCTTCCACATCATGCACAACCAGGCCAACGCTTAACCCTACTGCCCCTAGATTTTTTTTTTGTAAATTTTAACTGTTTTTAAATTATAAAATTTAATTTATTATTAATATTCAATAAATTTATTATTATAATAGGGACACATAATTTTTTTAATTATATTTAAAAATTCTATCTATTATTATCTAATATTTATCCATTTGAAATTTAAATTTTTTTAAATTATAAAATTTATCTTAATTAATTCATGATATATCAATATCTAATAAATTTGGTAGCATTATAATGTATTAATGGATTAATGAAGTTAATATTGGGATTTGGACCACTTGGTTTTAAATTTAAGTTTTTTTAAACTATAATTATAATAAATTTGGTTTTATAATATTTATGATAACTCATGGCTCTATAATCCATTAAATGAATTAATAAAGTTAATATTGGGACTTTAATCTAAGGTTACTACCTAAGTTAATAGATGGATTTGAATTTAATAAATGTTACTTTTGTATTAAAAAAAAATCAAACTCATTTATAAATGCTTGGATTGCTTATAGAATATTATTAACTATATCTATTACTGTTGTTTCAGCCGAAAGAAGTTTTTTAAAATTGAAGTTAATAAAATCATTTTTACGGACTATGTCACAAGAAAGATTAAATGGATTAGCCATTATTTCTATTAAAAAAAATTTGGTATGTAATATCAAAATTTAATTGATAATTTTATATCTCAAAACGAAAGAAAAGTGAACTTTAATCGATTTTCTCTTTTTTATGCATTGCAGGTAATTAAATAAAGGACTAGAAGGATATCTCCAGATTTTTTTTCCAGGTTAATATTTTATTTATCATAATTATTAATAGTAATTCATATTTTTTTATTTTTATTAGAGCAAAGCTATTCATCCCGCATTGCCTTGCCCGAATTCGGCTCCCGAACCACGTGGCCTGCGTTTCGCTCTCCTCATCACCTTGTTTCTCTCTCTCACTTTAATATAAAGAAAACTAAAAAAAAAAAAATGAAAAGACTTCATCTCCTTGCTCCTCCTTGCTGAATCCCTAACCCTAGCGGAAGCTTGAGGAGGTGGATGAGAGTGAGGAGGCGATGACGAAGAAGTGCTTGTCATGCAGCTATAACGGACATAACACGAGGCGGCGCAGTTTGAAGAGGACCCCTTAACAAAGCTCTCAGAAACCACAACGGGCATAACGCGAGCCACCATTCTCAAACTTGTACAACGGTGAAGATCCACTGCCTCGAATGTTCAATCCAGGGTAGGTTGATAACCTCCGTAGCCCGTCATCTCTCTACAATTCCTCTTCTCTCTACAATCTCAAGACGACAACATCGTACCAAGCCACCGATCCAACTATTATTCGCAGTTCGGCAGGGGTACGATCTCTCTATCTCTTTCTTTCTAGGTAAAATGAGAACTGAATATTCTAGGTAAATCTAATTTGTACCGTGTATTTGCTCTTTCACAAATCCATCCTCATTTTATTTTAACAAATAGAAGAGAAGTAAGTAGAAGCAAACCCTTGTCTTGATTGTGCAATGGCAAAATTGAAATATTTAGCTTGGTTCTGGTTCATCACATTGGAATCAAGCCAATTCTTTCATCCATTCTTTTCACTAAACAATGGATTTAGGACTTGCAAGAGATTTATTTTGGTTGTAGGGTCTTAGACTTAGGTTTTCTTTATTAGAAGTTACATTTATATGAATTAGTATGAGTTGTATTGTATGATTGTTGTGATTAGCTTGTTTATAATGCTTCATGATTATTGTTATTTACTCCTTTATTATGTATTGCAAAGATCTCCTTATATTTGGGTAAAAGTTTTTGAATGCAATAAATTTAATCAAAGTGATTCATTAGCTTTAAAAATCACATTGTCCATCATAATCCAATGATATAATTAATCCCTTCATAATTTAATTTGCTTATGTTTGTGTGTGTATATATGTTAGATCATTATGTTATAATTTAATTCTTTATATCTAAAATAATATATATTGATACAAGTTGATATAATTAAGCCAGATGGTAGAATTAGAAATTGGGTCTTCTGAAAAGAGGCAAAATGAGATAGAAGCTGGGTTTTCTAGTTTGGAAATGTTAAACAAAGATAAAGGAAAAATGGTGGTTGTGGAAGATTCAACATGTGAAAGAATTACTCCAAAGGCGAGTATGGTTTTCAATTCTGAAAAAGAAGTGTATGATTTCTATGTTAAGTATGCACAACAAGAAGGGTTTGGTATTACAAAAAGAATTACAAAATTAGGAGATGATGAAAAATTAAAATATTACACACTTGCATGTGTACGAGGTGGCAAAAGAACATCTACTGCAAAAGAAACGTTTAAACCTAGGCTATCTACCAAAACAAACTGTCAAGCTAGGGTTAATGTTATTGTTGATAATGATAGACGTTTTACGATATCTCGTATCCATTTTGAGCATAATCATGCACTTAGTCCACAAAAATCTCGTTTTCAAATATGCAACAAAAAAATGGATACATATGGCAAAAGTTGGCTTGAACTAAATGACCAAGTAGGTTTATGTTTGAGCAAGAACTTTCATTCTTTAGCTGTTGAAAACGGTGGATATGAAAACTTGACATATACAGAAAAAGATCATCGAAATTATATTGCAAGAGCAAAGCAATTCAGGCTTGGAGTTGGAGATGCTGAAGCACTTGGGAATTATTTTTCTCACATGCAAAGGAGAAATCCAAATTTTTTCTATTTGATTGATATGGATGAGGACGGTCGGCTGAGAAATGTATTCTGGGCAGATGGAAGATCTATAGTAGCTTATGAAGCTTTTGGTGATGTCATATCTTTTGACACAACATACTTAACAAATAAGTATGACATGCCGTTTGCTCCATTTGTTGGAGTAAATCATCATAGACATACCGTATTATTTGAATGCGGTCTACTGTCAAAGGAAGATATAGAAACCTACATTTGGTTGTTCAAAACTTGGTTGGAATGCATGTTAGACAAGGCCCCTAATACTATAATTACTTATAAGTGCATGGCTATTCAAGGTGCAGTTAAGACCGTTTTCCCAAATTCTCATCACCGTCTTTGCCTTTGGCATATTATAAAAAAGATTCCAGAGAAGCTTTGTGGACTAGTTCATTACAAAGCAATGAAGAAGATTTTGAAGAGTATCGTTTATGAGTCAATGAATATTCAAGAATTTGAAGACGATCGGTTGAAGATGATCGAGGACAATAACTTTGGAAAAAACGGATGGTTGAATTCTTTATACATAAGTCATCATCGTTGGGCTCCTATATATGTTAAAGAAGTTTTTTTGGGTTGGAATGTCTACTACTCAAAGGAGTGAAAGCATAAATGCTTTCTTTGATGGCTATGTCGGTCTGACAACATCCCTAAAATAATTTGTGGAGAAATATGATAATTCATCGAGGAGTAAAATTGAAAAGGAAAATAAAGCTGATTTTTCTTCTTTTAACTCCAATTTTCCGATGCTAACTGATTGCCATTTTGAGAAGCAACTACAACAAGCATACATAAACGAAATTTTTAAGTTGTTCCAAGATGATTTAAGAGGAATGATATATTGCAATCTTGCATTTATCCACTCAGATGGGTCAATCTGCATATTTCAAGTGACAGACATCCTCAGAGGAAAGGAGAGCGTGCTCAGAAAGCAAGTGGTGTTTAATGTTCAACACAATGAGGTTGAATTTGACATCAAATGCTGATGCCATTTATTTGAGTTTAGAGGTATTATTTGTAGACATATTTGCAAAGTTCTTTTTGAGAAGAATGTGAAGGAGATCCCATCTCATTATATTTTGACCCGTTGGAGAAAGAATATTAAACACTAGCATACTTATGCAAAGAATTGTTATGATGACACACAAACTAGTGAGCAAAAAGTTCGCTACAATAAATTATGTGCTCATTTTTCTAAAGCCGCTGAAATTGAAGTTGAATTCAATGAAAAATATAATTTCTTAATTAAATGTCTGGACGAGGCAATAGAGGAGCTCATGGATAATGCACATGGTTGGCAACGTCAAATCAATTTATTTCACCAATGATATTGGAGGAAGATGATGAGCACGATCAAGCAAAATTTTTAATCACAAAGTTTCTAACTCCTTAAAAGGTGCGGAGTAAGGGCCAGCCACCATCAAAGAGAAAAAAGTCAAAAGTTGAAGAGATAATTACTAGAAATAAAAAAAAGGTCCTTGTATTTTATATCACTTTGTTTTATTTGTTAATTATGTTTGTAATCTAAATCTATTGTTATTGCTTTTAGAAAACTCAAATGAAAGGACAGCCACAAGCTCAAGACAACACACAAGTTGAAATTGCTACTTAAGAAAGTGTGGTAATGTTATGTTATTTTATTTATATTTTGCATGTTATTTAATGTTATTGCATAAAATATTTTAAATATTTCCAATTATGTCTTTCTTCTTCTTAGGTGAATTCAAATTCTCTTCCACATGTAGTGAGTATGACTACTTACAATAACACAAGTGCATTAAATTATGTTTCAGGTATTATTGTGATGAATGCAGTATTAATGTATCCGGCAAATTAGGTTTACTGAAATGCTGCACTTAATGTGTTTTTCACAGGTGAACCTTCCGGACTGTAGAAGGAAATTAGGTTGCGCTTATTCATGGCTCTCTTTTGATATCTTTTTTTTCTTCTTTTTGGGTCACCTATTGTTGTTATGCATCAACCAAGGTATGAAACAATCACACCATGTTCACAGTTTACATATGAATGCCACTGCAATGTTTCAGTAATCTACAACATCTCTTGCTCTGCTTTTTGGTGCCTATTGTTTTAGGCATTAAAGAAGGCATGGAAGGGCAACTACATGTTCTCAGTTTCCTGGACAGTGCTGGTATTCAAAGGATACTCCAATCATGTCTAAATGTCTAAGTGTAATGATACAAGAATTGATGTTGCAAGTGATCATTAGATCTTGGTGAAGAGCTTTTTTCCCCTTTTGTTTTGGTTGCCCTCACCTTTGTGTTGTATGGAGCATATGCTTCTAAATATGAAGTTCCCCACTAATGCCACTTTCACCTTAATCTGCAGTGGTGCTGATTCACTGTTTTAGAAATAGTTTAGTTTATGAACTTATTATCCATGTCATTTTGACTGTTTGTACTTCCAGATTTTTGTTTCTCATCTTTGTAACTTCTTTTATATTTCTTCAAATGTTATTTTATTATTTACCATATCTTGCAGAGATAGTTTTGTTACTTGTATATGAAAATGATTCATGCATGAGTAATACTTCTTTTATGAATATATAATGATAGAATCAAATAATTTAATCTTATAGCCGTTGAACATGTTTTTCTCTATTTGGAGTTCTCGGGATTTTATGGAATGGGATTTGCTACTTTTTGGAGATGCAGTTGAGTATGTGCTCAGGATGAGTTGAACTTGCCACATAAGTTAGTGGTTCAAATTGTCTTAATGTTTTTATTTATTTATAAAATGTTTCAAACTCATGATGAACAATTGTTTCATTTGTGTATGTTGTATTTAGGCTTTAATCATCACTTTCATCTTGATTTAAGAGCTAATTTTGTCTTTCATGTTTATCTCCTGTGCTCTGAAATGGTGATTTTAGGAACTGTATTGCAGATAATAATATAAACTCATGATATTGTGAAAGATTTCACAACAGCTTATAATAATGGAAGAAGATGACATCTAATTAATTGATTTCATTGCATTATTGGAGAATGGGGGATTAAACATATCTGCTTTTCCTTTCCTACCTTTGGTTTTTCTTTAGCTGCATTGTCATCACGAAGATTGATGAGTACTTTTTCTGAATACTTCCCAACCACTCTTTCCTGAGTTCTCAGTCATTCCTCAAAATATTGTAATTAAAAGAATATCATGTGCACCTTCTTTGAATCAATTCCCACATTTTGAATGCCTACCATGCCCTAAATGTTTGAAAAACAAATACATGGAAGCATATACTCATGTTAGAGTGACACGCCTTTGCATCACTGCAAGTGCATGGGTCGTCAAGTAATACAGTGGACCCCCAAGGAGGGGTCGGATTGTCGAATCTCTGAGAGCAAACGTACTAGTACTAACCTCTAGTTGCGAAATCTAGCCTAAGAAGAATGAAGGTTGGCAGACCTAACCAAAGTAACTAAAACGAGTATAAATCACGCAAGGGGTAAAGATTATCTGGAATAATATGAACACTTGGACAGTACTCCCTCGGGGATTAGGCGATTAAGCACCAACTTCTATAAATAATCCTTAACCAATTAGCATAAGAGTTTAACAGAAATGTGATATCACGACGGGTTTTCACCGCACGCTGGTCCGTAGAATCCAACGGGATTTCACCGCCGCTAGTCCTCGTGAACTAACGGGTTTTCACCGCACACTATATCAGTCGAACAACGGGTTTTCACAGCATGTTATCAATCACGCAACATGCAACAAGATAACCATCAAATCACACATGCATTTCTAAGAGTAAACACCACAAGCAATCGAGATAAAAAGGAATTACAAATAGAGTTCAATAATCTCCCCAAGGTTTCCAATCCAAGCTTCCCAAAAAGGGGATTAGCTCATATTGCAATAATACAAAATCAAGGTTTCACGAATCTTCATAATCATAATGTGCAATTAAATAGAAAACTCTTTCAAACCCAAAGGAACAAGAACTGGCGCAAAGTTCCCCTGGACGTTGGGGAAGACACAATCCTTGGACTCAGTGGTGCCCTAATGAATGGTGAAGATGATCTTGATTAGGAACCACACGGCTTCTTCGCCTTGGAGTGGAGGACTTCGTCCTTGATCTCGCAGTTGAAGCTCTTCCCTCTCCAGCCACACTCTCCCCAAAACTGGAATAAAAACCTAAAAGAGAGCCCCCTTTTCTTTCTTCAGTCAATTCTTATATAGGCCGAAGCTTACGGCCTAGCTTACGGCAGCGTCAGGGTTTCAACTTGCCTCATGCCTCATGCTCTCCATTACGGCCGTAAGTTCCTCACGTAAATGTTTCCGTCTTCTCCTTACGGTCGTGCTTACAACTGTAAGTCCCGACCGTAAGCTTCTCTGTATTACAGGGCCTCTCCTCTTACTAGCATAAGGATGCCCGCAAGGCTTTCTGAATATGGCTTACGGCCGTAAGATGCCAGTAAGTAATGTTGCTTTCCAAGTGCTAACTGAGAAGTATGCCAATTTCAACTTTTTTCATTCCAAATCGCTTCCTTTTTCTCTCCTCTGGCTTTAACCTACACTTGGTACCTGCGAAGACAGATTATATTCGATTGAGCCTCATATTCCACTAATTTGCTTCAATGCTAACTCGATAAGTATACAATTTAATATATAAAATATGCATAATTGTATACTTATCATAGAGCCATGCATGTTTGGTAAGCCTTGTGGTGCTTCAGGAGGTTACTTGAATTCTATTCTTTGATAAATTTGAGATGTTTTTGTTCTTTGTTACTGTCTTTGCCTTTCAAACATTATGCAGAGGACTTGTGAACCAATATGTGTTGTTTTAGTTTTGTATTATTAAAATTCATTGCCCTTGCATCTACCTAATGGTTTGGTAAACAAAAATGCAAAAGTTGCTTGTGCGATTCAGAATTCAGTTATTTTCTTTCTTGTTTCGACACAAATAGAATTTTGGTGCGTGACCAGCATATCACATTCTTGTATCAAGTACCAGCCAATGCCAAATTCAATCCCATTTTTTCACTTATACCAGGCACCTCAAAAGTCTTTGTGTTGAATTGCAGAGAACCAGATCACACAGCTAGTAATTGCACAATGAGGGATAAAGAGGAGATAAGGAGAAGAAGAAGAAAATAAGGGATAGATAGGAGAAAAGAGAGAAAAAGAAGAATAATTTGGCCAAAGATACCCTCCTCTTCATTGATGATCGCTCTTTATAAGCAAATAATTACAGATTGTAACAGAATTTGTAACAAACTAGTGACCTGGCATTTCAACAAACATGTCCCATGCCAGGATAATTCACAAAACAATCACAACCTTCTTAACTAATCACTCTTCTAATTACAGGCATTCATCATTAACTATACACTAATTATTATAACTAATTAGTGAATTCATCCCATAATAAAGTCTTCATATTTGTTGGATCTCCTTCCCTGATTTTAGTGCGAGCTTCTTCTCATGGTTGTGACATTCCCGTTGTTAGAGCTTGGCTTGGTCGTCCCTTGCGCATCATCCACTGCCTCCAATGTTCGATTTAGCATGCATCATCCACTGCCTCCAATGTTCGATTTAGCATAATGTGATAAGCTCCCCATGCTAGCGCTCTTCCTGATCGCCCCATCAATCAACCTAACCCTAAATAACTTCACCCCACGAGCTGCTCTGCCTCGCGTTATGCTCGTTGTGGCTGCACGACTAGCACTTCCTCGTCATTGCCTCCTCACTCTCATCCACCTCCTCGAGCTTCCGCTAGGGTTAGGGATTCAGTAAGGAGGAGCAAGGAGATGAAGTCTTTTTTTTTTTGTTTTCTTTATATTAAAGTGAGAGAGAGAAACAAGGTGATGCGGAGAGAGAAACGCAGGCCACGTGGTTTGGGAGTCGAATTCAGGCAACAATTCGGGATGAATAGCTTTGCTCTTTTAATTATGCAATTTATTATTTAATAAAAATAATTAAATTTGTTAATGATTTTGCCTAGGCATCATTTTCTCTAAGACCGGCCCTATGCACAACCTCCCCAATGTAGGGGTGGTAACGGGACGGGGAATCCCCGAGCCCCGCGAGGACTCGACTAGACGGGGACGGGGATTCCCCGATTCTCCCCCACCCCCGATGGGTCCATGGGGGTGGGGGCGGGGATCCCCGTCCCAGGTTTTTTTGTCCATTTATTTTATTATATATATATATATCCTATTCCTCTTCTCCGACGCTCGAGTCACAACCCATCACTAAATCCTAGGACAATGAGGCTTTATATTCAACATTTGGAGTATCGGACTTGTATTAGATTGTAGTATTGTACTTGTATGAATTCTAAATTTCATATTTTGCTCTATAGCCTATAATGATAAACATTTGGAGTATTTTGTTTTTGTAAATTTTTATATGTTGGTTTGTTGAGCTTTTATATTTTTCATGTGTGTTAGTGTGTATTAGTATTAAATTTTTTTAAAAACAATTAAACCTAATAGGTATATGGGGATCCCCGTGGGGATGGATTCTCGCGGGGACGGGGAGATAACTCCCCCCCCCGCGCCCGCGTCGGGGACAGTGGCGGAACCAAGGGGGGCGAGCGGGGGCTTCAGCCCCCCTTGGCGTCGGAAAATTCCCTGTTAAGCTAGCCTCGCTGGAAGTTGCCGGAGAAGGAAGCCCCTCCAATGGACCGCTGCATAAAGGCTCTTGATTGGGATTGGCAGTAACCGAAGGGCTTCAATAGATAGTGAATGAACTTCTGGGGTTTCGACATCAGCGAGGATAGAGATTGGGAGAGAAGTAGCAGAGAAGAAAAGGAATCGGGGCTGAGAACTCAGCTAACCCATCATTGGCAGAATGAAAACCCTCTATTCCTCTTTTACTTTTCTCTGTTTTGAATTTTTTTTTTTTTTTTGGGTTCTCTTTTTGCGGTGCCTTTTGTTCTTACCCCCCTTGAAACTTTCAAATTTCATTAGCTCACCCTTTTTCATATTTTATATTTTGTAGTGACTTTTTCTTTAATGAATGCTTGTCAGACACATGGGCCATGGCTTCATTGACCAATGACTTGGCTTGGGAGTTGGGTCTTTGGGAGTTGAGACCTGGGTTTCAACGGCTCAAATTCAGCCCGTTGCTTTTGTAGCTTTGCTTTGCTCGTCAGATAAATCCCTAGATCTCTTGGTAGTTGCTGTCCATTCTATTTCTATCCTCCAGTTAAAGTTTCATTAAGCCTCAACAAACAAGATCTTGACTCTTGAGTCTTGAATCCTTGATTCTTGGTGTTTCTCCATAGTCCAAACTCCAAAGTGTAATTGTGTAAGCATTATGTGTTAGTGTGTGTAATTTTTTTTAATTTTTTGTTTGAATTGAATTTTATAGTTTTGAATCTATTGTTCATCATTCATCAGATTGATGAAGTAGTATTATGTATTTATGTGTTTTTTTTTCAGAAAATCTCATACTCAAAGAATTTGGCTTTGACTCTTTGATGATTGAGTTTGAAACTTGAGAGCCATTTTTGTAACTTGTAAGTATTTGTTCTTTTACTTAAGATTTGTATGAGCTTATTTGCTTATGACTTTTGTTCACATGTACTTAATTTAGCAATTAGCATGTAGATTTCTGTAAGACAAGTGACTTGTCTAATTGTCTTTGCAATAAAAATCAGAGCAATTAGCATGTAGATGGAGAAAAGGGCAAAAAAAACAAGAAAGGAGAAGAGAGTTTCCTTAAGTGGTTAGCATGAGAAAAAAGAAATGCAAGACAAAGGAACTCTCTCTCTCTCTCTCTCTCTCTCTTTATATATGTAAATACAATATATCTCAAGTGTTAATTAAGAATTATATGATTAGAGAAAATTAGACAAGCTTAATTTGTCTTAGTTATAGGCTTCTAGCTAGCTAATTAGAGTGCATGATTAGCAGACTCCTGCTTCATAGGAAAAGAGAAAATTAAACAAGGATTGTCTAAGTTCTTTCTATCTATATATATATATATTATATATATATATCTTTTCTTTTACTTTCTCTATAAACTTCATATTGCTAGCTTGGTTTATGGTTTAACATTCTGAACTCTTTATATATATATGAATCCTAATTATCACATTATCTTAATCCTATGCTTCGAAATGAATTACAAATATTATTACCTTTGAATATTTAGTTACTATTTTCTTATCAATTGTATTTATACATGTTTACTTTGGTCTTTGGATAATGGATAGCATTAGACACTTTCATAGCCAATTGGACATGGATAAATTTTTAATTAAACGACAACGGAGTGAAGAGTCATCCAATTGTCCGAAAGCACCACCAAGCTCTGGATCAAGCGAGAAAAACACCGATGTGAATTTCAATTCAAATGACATCATTAGTGATCCAGGACTACGAAAGCCAATTGAAGACTTTGATATCGGGATTAGAGATCAAGTACGAAGGGAATATTTAACTAGAGGCCCCTGTCAACAACTGGCCATAGTTTTGCACAAAAAGAGTACAACAAACAAAGGAGGAAAAAAGGGTTCAGTAATTGGAAAAAAAGCATTAGAAAAATTTGTAGAGCATGTTGGTGCTGTGAACAGTGTGCATAATGACGCGAGAGTACAATTTCAGAGTTTCCAAAATCAAAGGTAGAGCGTGTCACACCAATTGGCTACACATTCACAAGAGATGGAGGTTGAATACCGTACTCGTTTAACAGCTGTTTTAGATGTGACGCGTTTTCTATTGAAGCAAGGTTTACCTTTCCGTGGACATGATGAGTCCTTGAGCTCCTTGAACAAGGGCAATTTCCTTGAGCTGCTCGAGTGGTATAGCCTGCAGAATGATAAGGTTTTCATGGTGGTCAATCAAAATGCTCCTACAAATAATAAAATGACTTCCCCGAAAATTCAGAAGAAGTTAGCAAATGCTTGTGCAATAGAGATTACATGTGCTATTGTTGATGATATTGGAGATAAGTATTTTTATCTTATGATTGATGAAGCCCGGGATGTGTCAGTGAAGGAGCAAATGGGAGTTGTTCTGCGATATCTGAGTAAGAATGGGTATGTGATAGAGAGGTTTCTTGCTATGGTTCATGTGCCACATACATAAGCTATTTCACTGAAAAATGCCATTGATTGTTTATTTGCCAAACATGGGTTATCTCTTTCAAGACTAAGGGGACAAGGATATGATGGGGCTTCAAATATGCGAGGAGAATTCAACGGTTTGAAGGCACTTGTCCTAAAAGAAAATCCATACGCAAGGTATATCCATTGTTTTGCTCATCAGCTCCAATTAGTGATTGTTGCTGTTGCTAAAGACAATCGAATTGTGAGTGATTTTTTCCAATATGTTACTATGATTGTTAACGCTGCTGGAGCATCTTGCAAAAGGAAAGATCAACTTCGGCAACATCACCATAATAGGTTGGTTGAGCAATTGGAGAAGGTAGAGATAGCTAGTGGCAGAGGACAAAATCAAGAAACCAGTTTAGCAAGACCGGGTGATACTCGTTGGGGATCGCATTACACTACCATTCTCCGGCTAATCTCAATGTGGACTTCAGTGTTAAATGTCCTTCAAAATGTGCATGATGATGGTGCTTCTAATGACAATAGAGGCATAGCAGCAAGTTTGATTGAAAAAATGGAGAATTATCAATTTGTGTTTGTGATGTATTTGATGAGGCGTTTGTTGGGAATAACAAATGAGTTATCACTTGCCTTACAACAAAAGGATCAAAATATTGTTCAAGCAATGCGTTTGATTGAAGCTATAAAGGTTCAGCTTCAAGACTTAAGGGAGACAGGATGGGAGGCATTTTTGGAGCAAGTTAGATCTTTTTGTGAAGGAAACTCTATCCCGGTGCCTAATATGGAGGATCATATGCGAATCCGTGGTCGTTCTAGACGGGAAGGGCAAGTCATTACTCATTTTCACCATTACCGCGTTGAAATTTTCTGCGAGGTTAGTATTCTTTATATTCATTTGTAAATCTCATTAATTTAGTTTCTTAGAAATATTTGTAATTTTATCATTGTGGCAATGTTAGGTCATTGATTTGATTGCACAAGAAATGCAAAACCGCTTCCCAGAAATTAGCACAGAGTTACTTCTTTTTCTGTCTTGCCTTGATCCAAGGGACTCATTCTCCAAATTCAACATCCACAAGCTACTTCATCTTGCAGAACTTTATCCCGAAGATTTCACAATGACTGAATGCATGATGCTTGAGGATCAACTTGCTACTTTTATTTATGATGTGCGGCATGATCCAGATTTTATAAATGTTGGGGATTTAGGAGGTTTTGCTAGGAAGATGGTTGAGATAGGCAAACATATTATTTTTCCACTCATTTATCGCCTTACCGAGTTGGCATTGGTTTTACCAGTTGCGACAGCTAGTGTTGAGAGGGTGTTTTCGGAGATGAATATTGTGAAAACTAACTTACGTAATAAAATGGGAGACGAGTGGATGAATGATAGCCTGGTTGTCTATATTGAGCGAGAGGTTTTTGCAACTATAGACAATGAAGCGATTCTACAACGTTTTCAGAAAATGCAAACTCAGCGGATGCAGTTACCTCCTCTTAGTCTGACCCACATGCCTCACATTTCTAGCACTAACGCTGGCATCGGTTCTAGTTCAAGCTTGCATAAATAGCTATTGTATGTTTTTCCCAATTATGTATTCAAAGTGTGATTGTTTAATAAAAAATTTTATTACCTCATTATTTTATTTTTTTGAATTAGCCCCCCTTATTAGTAAATCCTGGTTCCGCCACTGGTGGGGGAGTCGGGGACAGGGAATCCTCGTCCCCGACTTTGGCAGGGATGGGGATGGGGAGACCCCTCCCCGTCCCCGCCCCGCCCCGTTACCACCCCTACCCCAATGGCAGTCTTTTGGTTCATGTGCATTCTTGGATAGATCCTTCTTGTTTTGTTGCTAAGCATTTCCAGCATATTGAGAAACTTTTCTTTTTTCTTTGGCCACACTTCTAGACTATGCATTACCTCCATCTCCTCATTTGCATGGCCACCATTTTGTCTAGTATAACGGCCATTACTCCGATAATCATCAATTTTTTTACCCAACACCATGAGGGTTATCTGGTTAAGGATTCTCAGGGCAAATGAAAGATTAGTTGTATGTGAGGAGATGAAGAAAGACAGTGGAAAATGAAGAAGAGGGTTTACCCATGTGGAGCTCACTGCCAAAATAAAATAGTAAGTTGTCTATAACGTAATTTGTCATGTCGGTATGACATTAACGTCGTCGTCGTTTTGGCAACTTAATTGGAAGAAAACAAAAGGTTAGAATACCAAATAGAAATTTTTGTTGTTGAGTAACAAAAACAAAAATGACTCAATAGTTAACTGAAAATTTGCGTGGTTCACCTATGATGATGATGATGATGATGATTATTATTATTATTATTATTATTATTATTATTATTATTATTATTATTTGTTTTTATTTTTTTAAAGTATGGTGTTGGGTAAGAAGTTGGAAACTCGGTCGGGCCTCCATAACCAAACCCTGCCTTCTCCTTCGTTCTCTTCACGACCATCACCGCCAGATCTCCAATTGTACCCCAATGGCGGCCCAGCAACAGCACCTCGATACCGCAAGTGATGCAGCACTCGAACAATCAGAAGGCGCCGAGCTTGTCCTCTTCCATGTCAACGAGTGCTACGTCTATTTGGTACCGTCTTCACGCTCTTATTCTGCTTATGTTATCGTCCCCCTTTCTTGATCGAAGTCTCACTTTCCCTGTGTTTTTCTTTTCTCTTTGTTGCAAGATACCTCCGAGGAAGAGCGCTGCTTCTTATCGGTTTGACTCCTTCCTCTCCCTATCACTTTGTTCATCTAATTGTTTGCTTTGCATTGCGTGAATGTTATTGATTTTGATTTTGATTAGCAATTACCGATGTGGACTTGTTTCTTTTGTTTTGTAGAGCAAGAAAATTGTCATTTTTAATTAGGTTTCAGCTTCAGGCAATTAGTTTGATTTGCATTAGAGGAATTCTAGCCCTAGTGGTTCTTCCGGAATTTTATTGGTTTTGGTTAGAAGACATTGACACGCGAGTGTTTGGATGAATTCTCTAGCCCTAGTGATTTTTCTGGAATTTTATTGATTTTGGTTATAAGACATTGACAGGCGGGTGTTTCTCATGTTTTGTATGGAAAGAAAGTGCTAATTTTTATTTAGGTTTCATGATGTTGTGACGTTGGGAATTGTATGTGGAGAGGTCTATATATGAGTTCTATTTAGGTTTCATGATGTTATGACCATTGTGATGCTTGTTGAGTCTGCGCATCATTCAAATGATTTTGATTTTTCCATGTGTTTTTTCTTCCTTTTCTGCTGGAAAAAATCAAATTTACGTGTGCCTTAGGCAATGCGTACACCGTTAAAAATATTAGAAAAACCTTTGTTCTTTTGGATTTGAGGCAATTGCTCTGTATGCTTTCCATGGCAATGCGATGCCGCATTTGCCTCAGAAGTCTTTTTTAAAAATGAAACGAATTCTGAAGCTCTTAACATCTTAAATTGATGTTATTGTAAGTTATCTTGTGGTCGATATTTTCCTCCCAGGGACTCTTTCCTCAGTATACATTGTTTTTTTACATGTTAGTGATTGTAACTTTGGTGGTATATGATAAACCTTCATATGGCTGTGCTCAGTTAGTTAGTGTTTCACACTATGCTCCATATGATAAACCTGAATTTACAGCCCCTTAACTCCTTTGGCTTACAATGTGTAGATCTGTTTAATATAGGGCTGATGAGTGGAATGTAAACAAGTGGGTATGGGAGGGTGTGTTGAAAGTGGTTAGCAAAGGAGAAGAGTGCACCATTAAACTGGTCGATAAAACTACAGGTGCATCCATCTTCTTGTTAGCTTGGTAATATGTGCATATAATTGATCGTTTTACTTTTATTATTTAGGGGAATTATATGCTAGAGCATTTTTGAGGGATGGAGAGCCACATCCAGTGGAACCTGTAATTGACAGTAGCAGGTTGGTTCCAATTTGATTTTCTAATCAAATTTTACTTGTAATGCATGTTATCTATGTATTTTAAGTTGACAATGTCTGAACTATCTTTCTTGCCACACATTTTCCCCAAAAGCGGCTTCTGAATTGTCATTTTCTGCTTTTCCAGATATTTTGTGCTCCGAGTTGAAGAGAATATTGGTGAGTGTGCATGTTCTCATTATTGAACCTTTTACTTCTTTTATAAAAATTCTGAGTCGATGTGGTGTAATCCCCATGCGTGAACTCAAGTAGTTTAAGAAGCAACTGCCACCTTAAAAAAAATACTACCTTCAACTGATTTTTCTTGGACTCTTACAATCTAGGGGGTTAAGTTTGTAATTGTAGGCCTTGACAATCTGAATTGTTTATGAATGGAAAAAGCAAAGGTTGGAGCTGTAATCATGCTTCGGATTATCTTGTACTCTTGCTGAGACACAAATAGCCAAATGTGAAGTGTTCATATGAAAATATTTCTGTTAATTCTTAGAAGCACTTCATCTCTTGTGAATGTTGCTGATAAGTTCACACAGCTTGGTTTCAGATTCTGGCTCCAAGTTACATGCAACCTTGTCAATATGTATTTTAAGCAGTAGGTATTTTGAAATGTGGGTATTTTTGTGCCTCTTAATCAACTAGCTTCAGGAAAACTAAGGGCCGTTTGGTTTGTAGTAATGATATATTACCATGGTAATGAGGCCGGGAATGTTACGTCTATGAATGTTGTAGTTATTTATGATTACCATGTTTGGTTGGGAGCACATTAGCCATGGTAATAAACTTAGTAATGTTTCAAAATTTTCAAAATACCCTTATATCTATAATTTTGAGCAAATTTAAATTTAAAATAAAATAAATTTTGGGATCAAAATAATTAAATTATAATACCAAAAATTAATTTTTGCACATTATCCCAAAATTGTATCTAAAATGTTTTAGCAAATATAATGTTAAAATACATAAAATTTATACATGAAAAATAATTAATTTTTTAAGTTGAAGATGTTGCCAAAATTACGTCAACAAAAATTAATGTTTTTGGTATTCAAAAGTAAACAAGTATATTATTAAATTCAAAAGGGCATACTTGTCATGAAAAAGTTTTAAGATCTCCATTCACTTGGACGTAACCACTTAATTTGGTGGTAGTGTGATTACCAAGTTCCTTAGTAATATTCTAAGGTTGGTGATCACATATTTTCATCAATATTACCATCGCCATCAATCCAAATGTGAAAACATTACTGTGACCCAAACAGCCCCTAAGTATATATATGAGAACTTGATGAGCTTAAAAATTTGAATTGGAGAAATGAATTCTTAGCTTGTTGTTCATTGTAATATTTTCCCGACATTTTAGTTGTTCAGGCGCTAAAAAATTTTTTTTTTTTGTTTTGGCTCAAGCAGGTGGTCGAAAACGACATGCTTTCATTGGTATAGGTTTCCGAGAAAGGACTGAAGCTTATGATTTCCAGGCTGCTCTTTATGACCATATGAAGTATCCTCTGGCAAAGTTTAGCTAGTGCTTTTCTCTGAGCTTGTTAGAAAATTAGGTTTGCTTTCAATCATTTGTTGGTCATTCTCTCTCGAGGGTTTTCATTAAAAAGTGAGCAGTGAAATCAGAGAGTGGTCATTAGGTGTGCTAACATCTGGGTACTGTCTTTATAAAAATATTATCATGGATTCTGTTCAATTCTGTTGCTGAAGTTCCTTTACAAACCCAAAAGATATCTAAACAAAAAGAAGACAGCTGAAGAGATGGAACAACATTTCCAGACAACAACCTCAGTAGATTACAGTCTAAAAGAAGGAGAAACTTTGGTGCTTCAAATAAAGAATGTAAGCCCTTCATCTTTGTTATTTGCAATTTGATTTCTATTTCCCTCTACCAAATTTAAAAATTTAATATGTTTTGATCCTGAATATAGGTTGAACTTAGCAAGGATAGTTAAGAAATTTCTGGCTGCAGAGGTCTTAATATTCAACTATCGTGTTGTCTAATTTGCTAATATATTAAACAACCACAACAGTGTGTTACATTTCCTAAGTCAAAATTGCGAACAAATTTTGGCACTAATCTAAGCCCTTAATAGCTGATGTCTTCATATTCATCGTAGCCACTTATCCGGGGCATCATAATTGTGTAAGGATTGATCATTGCAAAACTTTAGCCACAATTGATTTGCATGATCCTTGAATTTGTATAATTAAACATGTTCCTTGAATTGGCAACTATTCCCGGAAACCAACTTCATGGTTTAAATCAGAATTTACAGTGAGCTTATATGTTCTACAGAAAGGGGGCGGCCGAGTGAAGTCCGCATTCTTCGAGCAGGGCCTCAATAAGCTTTCTCTGGACGAGAAGTCAGACATCAAAGGTACCACAATTTGCCTTAAGCCTCCACCACCTCCAGCAGCACCGGTCTCCTCCACTGATCTATTTCAGAGCTCACATCCCGCTCCACCGTCCCCTCATGCTGTTCATCGCAACACAGATGGCACAATTGACTCACCCTTGACAGGAACAGAGTCTCCGTCCAACAAATCGTCTTCCAGTTCTGGAAATGCTGATATAGATAATGATGAGTTTGGGGATTTCCAGGCTGCTGGTTAACTTAACCATTCTCCCTTGTGAATGTCTTGTGTAATTAGACTACATATGGTTACCTCTTTTATAATATACATGCTACAGTTTGGAGAGTTAGTTTCTTTCTTCTAAATCAAAATATTGCATGAAAAATTTCTCCATGGACTTGTGCGGAATTGTTGAAAACTGTCTGGGTTATATAGTTCATGCTCTCTGAGGGTTATAGAAGTGTGGATTACAATTAGATGTATTTTAACAGGTCTATTTAAACGGATATGTTCATTTTATTTTATTATAAGAAATAAACATTATAATTTTAAAAAAAATCTTAACTGCTACTTAAAACCTTTTTATCCTAATGTTTATTATATTTAGAAAGTATCTAAAATCTTAAATATGGGGATTTAATATATTACATAGACCAGTGTGGCTGCTTGCACTCTCAATAAATTATAGAATTGTTTTCTTTCCTATTCCTCCTACTTGAAATCCAGTGAAGGCTTTCCCTCCCCTTGCCATGGCAAGTGGGGGGCAACCCCCTCCCCTCCCTCAGGTTCAGTCATCGGCTCGCTCTTGGGCCCAGGTGGCTTTCTCCAATCTTGCCAAAACTATAGAAAACTCCTCCCTCCATAACCCTCAGCTTCTTTCCAAACTTAAATATTCAACCTCCAAATTTGTTCGTCTGGATGAGGATACCATGGTGAGCATGTGTTTTCAACATTCCTTTTACGGTAAATTCTTCGGAAAACCTTCACCATTTGAGCAAGTTAAAGCGTCTCTGCTGGAGAAATGGATAAACGTTGGTGAGATACAAATATCGGATCTCCCCAATGGATTCCTATTAATTAGATGTGGCTCTCACTCCATTATGCAGCACCTTCTTCTGAAGGGCTTGTGGTCGATCAATGGTGTTATTCTTCAACTCTCACCTTGGAAGCCATTCTTCGAACCATCCTTTGCTCAACTATCCACGGTTGCAATCTGTGTTCAGCTTCACAACTTACCGGTGGAATTCTGGGATGGTGATTCTCTGGACAGCATAACTATCCACTTAGGACGACTCATCAAAGTAGATGATCTCACGGCCTCCTTAACTCGAACTAAATTCACGCGCGTATGTATTGAAATGGATCTTTCCCAGCCCCTGAGTAAGGGATTTTGGATTGGAGACGATCAACAAAAAATCTTTGTAGTTGTTCTGTATGAAAGACTTCCTACTTTTTGCTATGTGTGTGGCTTAGTCGGTCACAGTTCCAACTCTTGTTCTCGTCCGCATGTACCCAAAAATGGCTCAGCTTCTCCATTCTCCCATGGTTTCTGGGAGCCAGCAGTCAGCTCAGACCAGAGTATGGATATTGAGGATGGGCATACGGAGGATGGTTCGTGGCGTCTGATTTCGCCACTGCAGGAGCATGCTCCAAGCGAAAGAACCGAACATGATTTTGGCCCATTCATGCTCGTTCGTGGGGCTAGTGTTCTGTCTGGTCACGTGACTGCTGACGCAGCAGCCACGGGAAGGAACATGCATGACAGCGGCGCAACAGTCAACCACAATACTCATGGTGAGCCTAGCATCAGGGGGCGTGGGGGGTTTCGTGCCTCTTGGGTTTCTCGTGCCGAAGACATTAACTCGGATAGGACCCCTTTGATTGAATCCGTTCAAATTCCGCATCCGCCTGTTGATCGTCTTCATCCTTTCTCACATCGTAAATTGAAGCAATCCAACGGTCAGCTAGAAGCCGTATCTCATACGCAACATTTTGGAAACCCATCTCTTGCTCTGGTTCCAATTAACCCAAAATCCAAAGGAAAAACTCCTCTCCATGCTCGTTCTGGATCCCCTCCACCCATTCTCCATACCTCGGTTGGTTAGACCGCTGAACCTGTGCTTGCTGAAGCACTTTGGAAATCCTATAAAATTGTAGTTAATAAGGTTACTACTGCTCTACATCATTCATCACCCGAGGAAGAAACTGGTTCTGAAGATGAATCCTCAAATGGGGATGAATGTGAAGAGATGGAAAGTGATGATGACTTCATGACACTTGATCAATTTCAGGAAGACGCCCGCAGGGATGCGCTCATACGCAAAGGCTCTCACTCTCTTACTTCTTCCTCCAAAAAAGGAAGGGTTGAAACTGAGCAGTAAAACACCCTGCTCTGGCACTTTCATCACTTATTCTTTCTACTAATTTCTTTCCCTTAGGAAGTCTCTTTGCCTCTTTATGATGAACGCTAAAATACTTTGTTGGAACTGTAGGGCATCTCATCGTGGGATACCTCAACTCAAGTCATTCGTTGTATCAAAAAATACAAGCTGATCCTGATTAGTCTTGTCGAAACCAGGGCTAATGCTGACCGGTTAAACAGATTTTGTGCGAAGCTCCCTCGTCACTGGCATTGGGCTGCGATTTTGATCGATGGCTTCTCCGAAGGTATTTTGGTTGTTTGGAACTCCACCATTGGGCAAGTCACACCTATCTCTGTCTCTCGAAGAGCTTTGCATATCATTGTTTCTACTAGTTCTTCTGATTCTTGGCTTATTTCTTTCGTGTATAATTCCTCTCAGTTTTTATTGCAATGCTCCTTGTGGCATGAACTTTCATCCCTTTCGTCCTTAAACCTTCCTTGGCTTGTCACGGGAGACTTCAATTCCATAGTCACCAGGGATGAGTGCAAAGGTGGGTCCTTTACTTATTATTCTTGCAAAGCTAGATTTTTTCGAGATTTCATTGATGGTAACAGCCTTCAGGATTTGCATTTATCTGGTTCTCGTTTTACTTGGTGCAACAATCAAAGAGGCTCAGCTCGCAGATGGGCACGCCTTGACCGTTGTCTTGTCATCCTCGATTGGATTTCAATTTTCATATTTTATTTTCTTAAGCATTTACCGCGCATGTTTTCTGATCACGCCCCAGTTCTTCTTCATATCCACACTCATGATTGAACTAATTGCAAAGTCTTTCGTTTTGAGAATACCTGGTTAGACTATTTGGATTGACATCGAGCAATTCACTTGGCTTGGGATTTTACCCCTCATGGCAACCATCTGCACGCATTTTCTCACTTTGTTTCTCGTACTCATTTTCATTTAAATTCTTGGCGTTTTTCGGGTTTGAATTCTATTGAAAAAGAGCTTAATTATATTGAGCAAAACATTTCCTTCTTAGAGAATTCGGATGACTGCTCTTTAGATTGTGTTTCTCGTCTTTCGGATTTGTATGAAAGATTTTCTATTCTTCAACGTCAGAGATCTACGAAGTGGGCTCAACGAGCCCACATGTTGTGGATTACTAATGGAGATCAAAATACTAGGTTCTTCCATAATTCTACTCGTATTCGGAATCATAATAATTTTATTTCTCAAATTTCGGATTTAAATGGAAAATTATATAGCGATCAGAATAGTATTCAACAAGCCTTTGTTAATTACTTTTCCAATCTTTGGCTTAATCCTTTGGATTCTAATTTCGATTTTATTCTCAATGGTTTACTTGATGATTTACCTCACTTATCTAATTTTGACGGTCTTCTCTCATTCGTTCTGTTTCCCGTGATGAAATTTATCGAACTATTCTTGATCTTCCCCTGGGTAAAAGCCTAGGTCCCGATGGCTTTAATGTTGAGTTTTATCGTTTTTTTTTGCCGGTTATTGGAGAACAACTTATTTCAGCAATTCAATTTTTCTTCAACAATTTTGTTCTTCCTCCCTCTTGGGGGAAAACGTTTATAGCTTTGATTCCCAAAAAGCAGAATCCTAAGTTTGTCGCGGATTTTCGTCCTATTTCGCTCTACAAAGTTTGTTTTAAAATTATTTCAAAAATTTTGGCAAATCAGCTTAAGACTGTTCTCCTTAGTCTTATGAGCATTGAACAAGCTGGCTTTGTTTCTGGTCGTTGTTCCTTTGATAATATTCTTGCCATTCAAGAGGTAGTTCATATGATAGAAAATGATATTAATGGCCCCTCTAGGATGATTGTCAAAATTGACATAGAAAAGGCTTACGATTCCTTGAGTTGGAGTGCAATTCTTGCCACCTTAACCAAGATGAATTTCCCCAATCTTTTGACCTCTTGGATTAGAGCTTGCATCTCTTCTAGCTCTTTTTCCATCCTCATAAACAGACAACCCTCTTCCTGGTTTTCTTCTTCTAGAGGTGTTCGCCAAGGTGATCCTATCTCCTCCTATCTTTTCATTCTTGTGTCTCAAATTTTAACTACTATGTTTAATTTTAACCTTTGTCATAATATGATCCCTGGTTTTGACATTCATCTGAATTACAACTTCAATCATTTAATGTATGCTGGTGACCTCATTCTTATTTCTTCTGCTACCAGATGTGCTGAAATAAATATTAATTTATGTTTAAACATTTATGGTTTGCTCACTGGTCAAAGTCTTAATTCTACCAAATCAGCTCTCTACTTCCCTACTTGGTTTAATAAACGTGTTTCTAAAAGTATTCCTGATATTTTGAATGTCAAAACTGCCTCTTTTCCTTTTATTTATCTTGGAATTCTGATTTCCCCTAAAAAAGTGGCTAAAACTATCTTCAATCCCATGATTGAGAAAATTAAGCATATGTGCTCGATGTGGCGGCATTCAAAGCTAACCCCTGCTGCCAAAGCAGTTCTTATTAATTCCACTCTTTTATCTCAACCTATTTATTATCTGTCAGTTTATCCTGTACATGACTCTGTTCTTCTTGGAAACTCTAAGATTGTCGGGAATTTCTTCTGGAATAAAGGTGGCAATGGAAAGGGCATCCACGCTGTTGCATGGTCAAATATTATGCGTCCAAAGTCTGAGGGTGGTCTTAATATCAGGAATCTTAACATAGCTAAACATTCTCTTATGGCTAAGAATTTTTTCAAATACATTAACAATGATCCGGCGGTTTGGGTTAATATCTTGCATCTTAAATATGGTACTCTGAATTTTTGGAGAGATGTTGTTCCCACCCGATGTTCTATTTTCTTTAAAGGGCTTTATTATACTGTTGTCCATCTTAAACCCTTTTGTCGGATTAGTTCTATTAACACCTTCTCAACTTCTTTCCTTTTTGATCCCTGGTGCTCTGAAATTCCCTTAGCCTAGTTTCCTACTTACTTGAACATGAATTTAAACCCAGATTCCTTACATGTTTCAGATTTTTGTATCAATGAAAGTTGGAACTGGGCTAAGTTTTACGAGTTTTTTGGGAATAATTGCGCTCAGATTTTAACTAGACTTGGCACCATTAGCAACAGAGGTAGCAATACCTGGATCTAGTCACCTAAGTCTAAAAGTAATAGAATTTCTTCCATTGTTTATCATTCTTTCAATCACAATATGGATTTAAATGATTCTTGGGCTGGTTGAAGAATGGTTCGGTCGTTTTATATTGCCCCAAGAATCAAACATTTTTTGTGGCTTACTTTAAATGGTAGAATCTCCACTTCAGACTATCTTCATTATCTCAATCTAGGCCCCCAAAATCTATGTATTTTCTGTGACCTTGAGCTTCAATGTGCTGATCATCTCCTAGTCAATTGTATTAAATCTAGAATTGTTTGGAGGTTTATCAGTATTAAATTGATAAGGAGATAACTTGTAGCAATGGCATTAGTTCTGGAGATTGGTTGTTAAACTCTAATTTCAATTCCTTTGATAAAGCTATTATTGCAACGATTGTTTGGCACCTTTGGAAAGCTAGGTGTGATGCCATCTTTAGAAGCAAGACTCCAATCTGGCATCATTTAGCCTCTAAAGCTTTTGCATATGCTCAAGAGTTTTACAAGATGAATGAGAATCAACTTGGCAAGTGCATGCTATTAAACAACTTCCCGAAGGGCTCCACTTGTCTATTCATTTCTAAAATTTGGAACCAAGCCTTAGAGGTAAGTGGAGCTGGTTTTTACATTGCCAAATCTAATTTCTGTGTTTCTATTGCATGTTGTTGTTCTCTTCATACGGAGACAGATATTATGGCTGAGCTACAAGCAGTTGTAATGGCACTTCATGTGGTTCACAATTATCAAATTCATATTGATCATATCCTAACAGATAACTTGGAGCTTGTCTACATGTTCAAACGAGCTCAACCCAACTGGGATTGGTGCAGTATTGATTGGCTTCCTGATGCTGAACGGCAATACTTTTGGTTTTTTCTTCGTTTAGTTTAATTGGCTCTTGTTATTTCTTTGTCAAATTTCAGATTGTTGTTTTTCTTGTTTTTCTTTAATAAAATAGCATTTTGGCTCTTATTCCTCAAAAATAAATTATAGAATTACATGTATACCTTTTGAAACCCTAAGCAAGGCATAACATACTGTTACGAATATATATACATGACTATTAATTTTTGCATTCCAAAATGTGGATATTAAGTTATGATTATGATTATATATATATATATATATATATATATATACTGGTCAACCTTGGGAAATCCAATACTAATTCTTTTTTTTACTTTTATGAGAAAAGGGTCTAAAAGAGTTGCTTATTACGGCTCTTTTATATGCTCAGCATTAGTGATGACCATAATAGTCCTCAATGGGACGGAAGTTAATTCAAAAAGTGTTTTTTTGGGAAAAAGTGAAAGAAATTAGTTTAACAGAAGCTCTATAGATCTTTTAAATGTTTTAAATATGTTCTGAAAGAAGCCTTTATTTATCAAAAAAAACTGAAAAGAAGCCGCCTTTATCTGAAATTAATGAAAATTTTCATATCATTAACTTTCTTCAAATTTTAAATAAAATTAGTTGGTAAATTGCTCCTATTACAGAGTTGGTGCTTCATTC
Organism: Dioscorea dumetorum; assembly: GCA_902712375.1. NCBI lineage: Eukaryota > Viridiplantae > Streptophyta > Magnoliopsida > Dioscoreales > Dioscoreaceae > Dioscorea > Dioscorea dumetorum. Next base: position 6,854,890 of record CACTHL010000393.1, read on the forward strand.
TCATCCCCACAATGACACATCAATGCACCAACCTGTTGTGAAATACTTTGACAAAATGAAACATAAAATACAACACCACAAAATCCAGCTAAAATTTCTACAGTAATAAACTGGCAAGAGAAACTAACCCAAGGGTCACACTAGTTTATTAGAATAATAAGACTGTTTCACTAAATATAGTAACACAAGTAATTGAGTAGGAACAATGATGTGAATTCTATTTTCCACATCTTACTACAGCCATGAGCCGTAAGCCTAATCCTACAAAAGAATGAGACTAAAAGGGATGAATACAGCTCCGACACGAGTCGTGCCAGCTTCCTAATACAGTTGTCAGTGTGGTCGGTTTATTGTATCTCTGACTCATCATCAGTTTCGTCATCCCAGTCCAACGCGAACGAACCTGCAGCTTGCTTGAGCTCTGTCAATCCAGTGAGGTCCTCCAAATACGTCGGATGGTTGATAACTTGCAGAAGAAAATCCATTCCTCTGTTTCTAAACTCTGATAAGACCTGAAACAATGTTTGGTAACATATTACTTACTGAGCACAACAATTGAAAGAAAATTAATTCACTTTAGATTTACATTGTGGAAGATGATTAATGCAAGCAGCAACACCAAACGATAAAAGATTGTGTGAGACTATTCTTGAAATAAATACAAATTACATGACATCTTAGATGTTATTAAAGTTAGTTTGATCATTCGTCAAAATGGTGAAAATGGAACAGGAGCCAATGGATTAGCCTCAAAAACTCGCAGCGAGAAAGAGCTTACAATGTCAGAGCACGCTGTACAACTGCTTGAAGAATAGCCAAGAAGTGTCATTTGGGAGAATAGTGAAATGGTGCCACGGATTTGATGGGGCACTAGACCAAGAGGTTGCGCACTGTCACCGGTTATGGAGCTAGCAATCTCACCTGGTGCGTATATCCTGCAAATGGAACCACCATTACTCTAAATCAGATGAAGAAACTGAAGGGGAAAACAAGTTACTTCAGTAGAAACAATTGAGATTACTGGTCAGGATGATTTAAAATATTTGCCATCAATTCAACTGCAAGGGAAGCAGCAATGGGTGCGAGTCCAGGCCTTGTGACGGTACATTGTTGGTCCAAAGTGCGGTTGGATGTCGACTGCATAAATTCTCAGCAATCAATAAATAGTACCATTCGATAACCAAAATAAAACTCTCCTCAGGACTGCCAAGAAAATTACATCCATAGGCGCAACAACATCGCTGCAGAAGTAACATCCCAAGCGCCGCTTTGCACCTACGTCTTTTAGAGATAACTCATTCATAAGAGCAGCAGTGGTCATGTCATCTCTACATTCAAGATTGTTAACAGGAGTGGAGACATTGGGACCAGCTCCATGCCGCATAACAAGGTAGCTATCAAATCCAAGAGCTGCATTAATGAGAATCTACAAAAATGACAAATCAGTGCCACAAAAAAACAGCCAAATAAATAAGCAATCGGATTAAAATTTGATTAAAATATTGGTGAATATCATTGTTAACCAGTCAACAAGCAACATATAATATAATCAATAGTTGGCAAAGGCTCCCCAAATCATTATTACCTCAGTTTCATATATATGTTTATAAGACATACGACTCGTAAGGCTATGAACAATGATATTAGATTTGCACATTCTGGTTTGCATTATAGTCATGCTTGGTATTAGATTTGAGGATGAAAATTTATGCGTTGCCAATTTCAACTTGATCACATTTTCCCAAAAAGAAATAAAAATACAATCCATTTTATTGATCTCAGGCGTTGGATTTTCTGAGTCTCTAGCACAGACCCAAACAATTTCACACATTACTTGGAATGTACTATCCCCCACTACATGATTGCAGAAATTAATTGATTAATGTTGTTTCAATGCTCTAAATTGACCACAAGTAACATGGAAGGGCTTGAACAGTTTGATCATGATTATAGGCCCTTTTACTGATTCACATTGGCATGATAGACCCAATCATGGAAACCACCAACTATTGATCATGCTGTCATCTCTGCAAAACTTGCGTAAAAATGGAGAACACCTAATAACAGGAAGATAAACATGTAGAATAATATGGCACCAATCTGGCTGGGCACGACCATTGAAATGTCTAGATACAAGGCATCGAATCCAAATAGATGGTATGCTTGAACTATGATACCCTACACAGATTGCTTATACTGCAAACATGATGTTGGCTGATAAGTCTAATTGGTAGCCACATAATTCCGGATTTTCCAGCTTCCCAAACATGGGGACTGTACCCATCATTAGCTATAAGAAGATTAAATGAAACCATTTTCAAAGAAAAATAAGGTGGAGATATTAGAAATTCTGATCTTCTACGTTAACAAAGTAGTCTATTATCTCAAATTTAGAGTGTAACAAATAGCAATCAAGATCGTTCGAACTGTCACAAAATTATTACTTGGTTGTGTTTGCTAACTACTGAGGAGGGCAACCAAAATGAGCCTTGAAAAAGTGATCCTTACTAGCAAAGAATATCTTCTAAGCTCCAATTCTAAATTTGAATAACCGGTATAATTCATATTAAGTTATTTCCAACATAAAAGACTTAGGTAAGCCAATCCATTACAAATTGCTCTTTCTGAAAGTTAGACCATCTGATTGTTCTATGTGCTAAGATACACTTTTTTAACCCAATAATTTAGCTGACTCAAAATAACTCAAGCCACTATACACTAAGATTCTGAAAGTTACGCTATCTAAATCATAACATTGACTAGACAAATCATGTAGAAAATGAGTCCCTTTAAATAAATTCAGACATGACCATCAAGCAGACAAAATGCACTCATAGCACAGAGATTCACCTTGTTTTCATGTGAACAAAAAAGAGTAGGAAGCCATCTGCTTTCCCTAGTGTCCGTCAATAGGAAAACAACATCATGGGATGCAATCAGAGCCTGAAGATGCTTGCAATCTTCTAGCACACTTACTGTTTCTTGAGCAGATATTGGATGTCCTGGCATTGGTATTGCCATCACAATTCCTTCTGTTTCCTGGAGAGAACTTCACTCAGTGAACATGCAGAGATAGCTCCTACAAATCAAGTGAAATTATGACATGACGCCACTCACCATGGCAGGAAATATAGCTTTTAGATTTCTTGCTGCTGCCACAGCTTTCAACTGACCACCATTGAGACAATCATCAAATGTATAAAGTGACTGTCTAACAGGATTCGACATAGATACCCGCCCACTATCAACAAGTGTCAACTTCCGGACACCCCAGCCCTACAAAAATAGAAACTCTCAGCTATCAACTTTGATGAAGTCACAAATATATAAATTGAACCAGTGTTCTAAGTACTGACCAACAATGTACGAGCAACCTGGCATCCAAGGGTACCAACACCCAAGAGAAGACATTTCGCAGTTCTCAAAGCATCTAAATTCAGATGTGGAACTGCACGCCATCTCATTAGTTTCAAATTAAGATCAGCAGCAGATGCAGCCAGCCTGCAGATATGTTATGAAAATAAATCCATTTTTGTGTTATAACTTTAGCACCTTTTTACATTCTATAAGAGCAGGGAGATTTAAGTGTTCATTGTATAACCACCTTTGTGGATCCATCGATTCTGCAAGGCTGATACATCTGAGAGCCAGCCTATTTCCAATTCGTTCCCAGCCTACCACTTTAGGTATGTATTGAGGTTCTGTGAAATCTAGAACCAAATGCCTTAAATTTTAGTTAAAACATCCAACTTGTCAATAACAAATGTTACATAATGCAACTCTACCTTTCGGTATTGAGATCAATGCATCACCAATAAGGGAGACATCTAAATTGGCCAAACCAAGTCTCTCACGGTAACAAAAAAAGCGAATCTTCTGAAGTTTCCATCTCAAGCAAATGAATGTAAGGAAGTTACGAAGAGGCCAACCAGGATTAGTTTTAAGATGACAAGGATCATAAAAGCCAAAGAGTAACTGCACCATGAACATGTTCAAGAATGTCAGCAAAATCTATTTCTTCTCTACACAAAATTTTGATAGGCTAATGTAAAACCACAAGCAAACTTATCTTTTCCTACATTATATAATCAACAGCTAATTGTCACACTGGATTAACTGTAGAAACAGCAACATTATACCTTATTCTGATCACCTTGGCAGAGTTCCCAATCCTTCAGTGGCCTAAGAGTGGCCTGAGAGTCCAAATTTATACTAACAATAAAGAATGGAATGCCTAAGAAGATTTAAACAAATTCACAAATAAACATCTCGCAACAGTATCAACAAGATATAAATTAGGTTAATAACATATTATTCTCATAAAAACATGATTTGCACACCTGCTGTTAAGCTTGAGCTTCGCCATTCATTGCATGCTGCAGACAAGGATTCTGACTATTAAAACAAAATAACAACATCAGAGTTTCAGCAGAGTTCCAATTTCAATAATTATATGTATTTATTGCACAACTCTGTTTACAATACCTCTTCTGCAGTAAGCATCTGTGTAGCAGGTTGCAAACTCATTAAGGTTGCTGGAGGATCAATAACCAAAGCAGGAAATGCAAACAAGTAGCGGAAGCTCCATGTCTTCAAATCAGCATACGAGATCACAAGAAACCTCAAGAGCAATGTGCTATCTTCTTCCACCTTTCCTAGTCGAATGTCTTCCAAGATCTAATAACAGGTGCAACAGCTACAAACTGAATTAATCATTACAAATACAGAAGACAACAAGTGATAGGGCACCTTGTTTGCTTCAATCTGCAGCAAATTGTCTCTGTCGAGCACTTTGAACTCCTCCAATGTATTTGTGTTGTAAAGAATGCCTGGAACAGGGCATCTGTTCCTGTTACCCAGATTTGTTTCAATTGATGATGCATGTCCAATGGAATCAGCTGGTAAGGATTCGAAGAGGAGAGTTAAGTGGTTTGAAACTTGAGCCCGGGAATGGGGTGCAAAAAAACCTGTAGAGGTACACAATTGTTCATTGACAACAACTGTTAATTATCAAGGAATAAATAAATAAATGGATTGAAGCAATTACTGCATAAAAGCCAGGTTAATGATCAGAATTCAAACAATCCAGAGTATATATGTAACTAGAATTAAATGAAAACCAACCAAGAAAACAGATACATTTCTTACCCAAATATTTTCAGGTGAGCTAGAACATATAGAAAAGTCTATTACATTTCACAAATCTTCCCAATAGCAAATTCCACATAATTGCACACTTTCCTTATTGTCAGGAATAGCAAGAGGCTATTCTGCTAAAGAGATCCTCCCAAGCAGTCAGATCAGAATCTATCCCATCTCATACCTCAAATAAATTAGATTTATAACTCTCATTCTATTGCTACTTGCCAGTGACAATAAATAAATAAATAAAAATTGGGAATTACACACCATTGAAGAAAATGTTAGTTTACCCCAAAATTTTCATCTACATTAAATTGGGCACTTTTTCAAGAAGAAAACTTCTTCTAGGTCCAATTTCCACAACTCATACACATTAATTTGCTCAATTTTGGCAAACAATAAAAAGAAGGAAAAACCATCTCCATTGGTTTGCTTGGTTTTGGTCTTAAAAAATAAGAAAGAAAGAAAAGAAATCAATAATGATTAGGTCAATATCACACTTACAGCACACACGAACACAATGAGTCACAAATTTAGATCACATTAACCAAGCATGTTTCTTTTTGCTCAAAAATATCCTCCTCATTGAACTTTTCAGACGATACTCAATAAATCAACATCGATTTCAACAGTATCAAACTCACCCCTCGCAACTCAAATTTCACGCTCTGATAAACAAATCTTAGCTTTGCTAGAAAAAAAAAATCCCATCTTTTTTTTTATTGCATGGCATTGGTAAAAAAATGAATTAATTGATTTTAGTTTATGTTACACTAAAACCACACACTAACCCCTTCAATCTCATACATCATGCCCATTATCAAACCAACATTATCTTCGCATAAAAAAACTCATCTTTATTATAAGAAACACCAAATTACAGCTCCTCAAGTTGTTACAAAAAAAAATCGAAACCAAGACAAAGTCGAACAAAGGAAACAAAATAAAAAAAAAGGAAAAGAAAAACAAGGACTAGGGTTTTACCGACGAGGGTGATAGGAGACTGATCGATGCCAAAAGTGTCAAGCTTGAGAGACGAGAGGCGATGCCAGAAACCCACATCAACCAAGCTTTGAAACCGATCGAATTGGAGAGGCGATCCACTCTTGAAGGAAGGAGAAGAAGGAGAAGAAGGAGAAGGGCTTGACGCCATTGCTGATCACTCTCTAAAGTTTGGATCTTTTTTCACGTTATTCCGAACACTACCCGCCTTATATGATCAGGAATATTCCCTTTTCCCATGTGGGAGATTTTGCCTCGGGATCCGAATTCGTAATGATCTTGAAGCATATCGAATGGTGTATGATTGATGAATTCGGGCCTTAAGAAGAGTCGATTTAAACATTTGAGATGATTTGCTTAAAATTCCCTTTGTATTATTAAATGAATAAAATGCGGATAGATTTCATTGGGATAAGTTTATAGGTTTACTATTATTATTATTTAATTTTATTTATGTTATAAAATATAATATTGTTTTATTAAAAAAACATATATATATATATATATATATATATATATATATAATATTGTGTTAATGTAGAACTAAGCCGTATTTAGAAGTAGGAATTTTTCCCTGGATGTTCTCTAAGGCAAAAGTTTATGTTTTTTTTTTATATATACTTTTAAAAACAGAAAATTAATCATAAGACCTGGAAATTTTATCATTGAGTGCGGTATTATTCAGATTAAAAATAATTAAAAAATTTTAACTAAAATATGTTTCCATGATGTACCTGCAATTTTTTTTCTTGGAGGCACATGAGAATATTAAATAATTTATAAATAATAATTAAATTATACTCAAACTCTAGATAGTATAAACAAGTATTTCTCCAATTTTATTGGGGTTTTTAGATTTGATACTATTATTATTATTATCGTTCCCGTTGAATTCGATTTGAACTAAAATTAATTTCTGTAAGAATAACTAAATATGGTATATTTATTGAGTTTTTAAATTAGATTTTAAGAAATTTGACTTTTTTTAAAATTAATCATGTTAAATTTAGTTTCTAGGAGTCAAGAGGAAACAGAATATTTAGTATTGAAGTGAAATAGAATAAAAACAGATACTTTGGATAATGAAAAATCAAAAAAAAATAAAATATAATATAATAAAAATTTCCGTTGCCGGGACTCGAACCCGGGTCTCTCGGGTGAGAGCCGAGTATCCTAACCAACTAGACTACAACGGATCACATATGTTGTTAGTATTTTAAATAACTTAAAAATCTAAATATAGATGACCTTTAAATTGCATTCCACTGTCGGAGCCGGAGGGTCTTCTCTCCGGCGCTTAGCAAGAGTCCTCTGTCGCTCGGCTTCAACACATTCGTGTTCAAGAAGGGGAAGACCAATCTCGCCAGGCATGATGATGTTTTCCTTTAGAGAATGTGGGTTAGGGTTTATTATGTTTTGGATTTTTTTTTTTTTTGCATTGTGGACTTTGTTTTCATTTGGTTTCGTGATCAGTGTATAGTTTGAGGTTGGAGGGATCGGTTTTCCCTTTGTTGTAGGATGCATTCAGAGGGATCAAGCAAGACTGTTGTAATCGGATAGGGATAGCTCTATGACCTTTGCTCTTTTCTTTGATTTTTAAGGTATGGTTTCCGTTGCTGTTCTTTATTTTGTATTTTTTTCCCCCGCATTTCATTGCGCGTATGAACTGTGACAGATTGAAAATCAGTGAAATGGAACACTGGTTGTTGTTCACGTTGTAGTTATTGAAGATTGACAAGTTGATTTTTTCTTTGTCTGAGCCAGTAGAGTAGATAATCCTAACATAGCTGTTGTTTTGAAAATTATGCAGGGAAGAAGGCAATTTGATGTAATTTGGCTAGAGTTGAATTAAATGTAAATGTAAATGTGTTTGGCACTTTCAGTTTGCTTTATAAAGTGTGGATAGTTTTAATTCATTGACATACAGCTACTGGATGGATCTTTTAACCAAAAATGAAAAAAATTATGTAAATGTGGCTCCATTGTTGCTCAATGAGGCTCTGACCATGTAACAAGTGATAGAAATTTTAACCACGGTGAGTTATACTCCATGTAACTGTTATTTTTTATTTTCCTTTTTTATGTTTGTGTAATTTATGTTGTTAACTGGTCTCTGTGTTAGTTTATTGTCTGTGGTTATACCAAAGGTTTTGGGTAAAATAGGATGAGACTGCAAATTTTGTGAACAAAATCATGGCAGCTAAAAGATAATGAGGTAAACAAGTGTTTCACTGATAGATGGTTAAAAAATGAAATTATACTCTAGATAACGTAAACTTTTTGATGGGCTTAATCATTAGGATATGTATTAAAAATTGGTAGAAAATGAATTATCTTTAATTTAAGCAGCTAAAGGTCACTTAAAGAACTATATAGTTCTATTTCTATGGAGAGAGCTATAAATTGTGGAATTGGAGGATAAGAGAAACATGAATGCATTTGTAGACATATGTATACTGTAAATTTTGATTTATTTATACATGTTTACAATCCATGCTGAAGGCCAAAATCTATAGTTTAAGTCTTAACTCCTAAGCATGAAAATTACTTCCTTTCCACATTGTTCCAGTTTTAAGCATCTTGCTTAATCCCAATTCATCTTTTTTACCTTTTTTTTCCTTACCCCTTTCTGTTTGGTTGTCTTTTCATCTGTGAGAGATTAACAGGATGTAAACAAAACACTGCTATTTACCTGTGTTTCATAGAGTTTAATCTACAAATTGGTCCTTTCCTGTAATAACATAATGCTGTGAATGCCACTAACTAATTGATCTGGTCTACGGTGTCCTGCCCAAGCTCAAAGGTTAAGGGATTCACTTGCGGTTGTTCAGTCTGATATAATGGTTAAGGTAATTCTTTGTCCCTACCTAATTTCAGAGGATTGTAAATTGCCTTTATAGTTCTCACATGTAGATTGAAAGAGTATCACTTGCTGTAATTTCAGAGGATTGTAAATTGCCTTCATATTTAACCCTCTTGAAGTTTGCACTCCATTACAAATAAAAATGCTAAGTTCATCAACTGATTTCAAACTACTGCTACTTTTCATTTTTGGTGATTTTTATTTCCTTGAGCTAGCCTACAGACGCTCAATTTGCATATTCGCACGAATTCACTCATCTTTCCAGCTTTGGGGATTTTCATATTATAGTTGAGCATTAAGATTGTCATTTACTCTGTTGTTTCTTAATAATAAATTAAGTTCTGAGTTGTCCATAAAAGCTATAATCTCTCATTCTCTGTTCGAATGTTTCTTTAGATTGAGGATGCTATATGAATCTGTGTTGGACTTCATGTAATAAACTTCTGTTACATTTTTCTTGTCTAGTTGTTTGTTGATTGGTCCTCGAAAAGGTTCTCACTCTATTAATGAAGCATGTGCTGCTGGATTTATCAAGGAAAAGGAGACATTGGGGAATATCTGGGAAATAGTTTCAGGCACTGATCTGATGTTGCTAGTGATTTCAAATGCTGCCAAGTTGGTAAACTTATATATTAGCATCACATGCCTTTTCTTTAATGGGTTGAGTTAGAGCCATTAACACTTTATGTTCTTGTATGATATATCGGACTGTAGTTTGCAGCTGTCTTGCATTTTGTGTTCTTTGCTTTAATTTTTGGTGTATAACCTACCAACATTTTTTTGAGGCTTCATTGAATCTAAAGGAGTCATTTGTTTTGATAAATATGTAGTAGGCTTGTGACATAATTGGTTAATGAGTTCCCTATTTTTCTGTTTCTTGTGCCTTCTTTTGATTTTTCCCATTTACAGTTTCTTGTTTTTTACTCCTTTGTTTTTCACTTATTAAATTGTCCAAATTATCATTGTAACTTAGTAGTTATTTTTAAAAATTGTAGTTATTGTTAATGAATTATGAGTTTTGAAAAAGAAGAAACAGAAAATGGAAAATTGAAAGAGTTTTTCCAAATCAATCACTCCAAAAGTTATCATCTCAGTCTTGTTGTGCATCCTCTCCCTTTTGAAATTATGACTTGTTCTGTACTGCAAGAGTACATCGATTGCTTGGTGCTTGCTTGCCAACGGTTCATTATTTTTGCTTTTATTTTAACATGCATGCTTTTCATTTGTTGTGCCTCTAGATCTTTTTATTGTCCATTTGTCCAATTGCGTTGTTCTTGATTTTTTCCCCCTCTTACAATCTGCATTGCAATTTAGCCTTTCAGAACCATGTAACATCCAAAATAGAAGTTTTTATTTATTTGAATGGTGTTTCTTGTTCATCTGGAATTTCTAAGTTTTGCAAAGCGTCTTTCCTGTGCTGCTTGACAGGCGGAAAACCATGAGAAGCTGCTTGCTCATATGAAACCAAACAGCATACTTGGTTTATCACATGGTTTTCTGCTTTGGGCACTTGCAATATCTGGGTGTTGATTTCCCTAAACACAATAATATGTGTGTGAAATTGATGTATGTGAAATTTTCTCAATATCTTTCCAGCGAGGTTTGTTGGATGTATGTAGATGTGTTCTGAGTGTTATTTTCCAACTTTATGCTTACTAGTCAGCTTTTTGTTGAATGACCTCTAATAACTTGTTGCCAGTAGAATGCTTCTCAATCTTGTATGTGACCGGATGGGTGCTTTATCTTCTCTTATGTTGTTTATATTAAGCCTGATTTTGGTCAGTTAAGTCATTTGGGTAAATCAGCCGCTTGATAATTCTGTCCTTTTATTTATTTATCACACTTTTAATTTGTGTGTTTTCCATCTTATACTCATGGCTCAAAAAGGAGCATGATTTGTTATGCTGCAGTCGTGTTTCCCTTGGGTGTACCCTGCACAAGCACTTGTAGCATGGTCTCTGAATATATGAAATATTCATGAACAAAGTGCCTTGGTTGGAAATCTGTTCACTGGATTATCTCTCTTGATCTATTTACTGCCTCTTTGTTTGATATGGGTTTGTCGCAAGTCAGTTTCTAAAAAACAACACTTATTTGTTCTTATGTTACTTTATTAAGACATTTATTAAAAAAATCAGTGGAAGAACAACAGTTAGAAGATTAATGGAATATATGCTTTAGTGTAAATGCCTCTTGGTTTTTGGACACCAAGAATCTCCGTATCCTTTTGTTAGCAGAAATCTGCATAGTTGATTCGAAAAAGCCATCTCCTTGATGAGCATCAAGTTACATATTCTAACCAGTTTTCTACTTTGTTCTATTGCAAGTCTGAGATGGTTTGTAATCCATGGTTATGGGTGATGTCGCTCCTATACGTGAGAGACATGTAGATATATATTGAAACCGACACTGAGGCCACACACATGAACACTTGTAATTAGGGTTTTAATTGATTATCTAAGAAATTTTTATTTTTGCTTGCATACCCCAAAAAAATGGTTGTATTTGTTTTTTTATAGGATTTTTTAGTTGACTCTTAACCACAGGGATTCATAAGCTTTTAGAGATGTTTTATGGGGTATATATATATTAGAATCAAGGGCACATTGGCAGTTACTCAGTTTTCAGGGGTATGCAAATAATTTTTTTTCTAAAGTACAAATTAAAAAAAAATAATCATAGCATTTGTTGGTTTATGGATGGCTATGTCAGTAAATGAACTAAAATTCTGAAACAGATTTGATTGTTTAGTGCTTAAAATAGGGCAAGAATTTTGAAATTTATAACATCAGCCAACTTTATTTGTGCTTAGTTTGCTTGAACGGAAAACTCAATAATGAATTTCCTCATGTTAAATTTATTATTTGAAACACTATTGCCAATGGATTAAAACATTTTATCCCCCATACCTTGATTTTGAAATTTCTTTATTTACATATGAATTCAAGCATCTTGGGCAAAATAATTCTGGTTAAGCCAATCACCAGCTGGTGGTTAGCATTGAGGTTTGTGATGGCTTATATTTTTATAGTCTACTAAAAGTATATTTTGAAAGTTGTGTTCTCTTCGGAACATTAAGATTATTCTCAAGCTACGTGTTACTTCTCGCAACATGTGAGAGCAGCTTTTGCTCATTTGTGGTATTATCTGTTGTATGACATTGTCATTCGTGAAGTTTATATTCTCTGACTTGTTTTAAACAGGTATCTACCATGTCAGGCCACTTATATAAAATATGGGAGACATGGCCAAGCTTTGGTTATGTTTTGCAGTGTGTGAAAACTGCAAATGAAGTAGGTGCATCTTGGACTTCTTAAACTGTCAGTTTCAGTAAATTTACAATTGTAATGCCATCATGCCTCAACTTGTCTGAGCTTAGCCTTATTTATTCTGACCAGTTGGAATTACAATTTCGCAGATTGAAAAGGTTACATTACAATTTCGCAGATTGAAAAGATTACGGGAATAATGTAAAACAAAAAGGTGTTGTACTCTCGCTGTATTTTTAATTTGCAATAAAAACAATGTGTGCATAACTCATTATCTTAATTTGTAACCAGAAAATGGGATATTGAGATCCATTCTTCAGTTTCTATTATCTCTATTATATGTTTGAATTATGTTGCTACGGTATTGGTTGCTTGAGTACCACTGAGTAAATTGTTGATGTCTTCTTGTGCCCAGAGTGATAGAAATCATTCATGGATTGGATCAACAGAACCATGCAAACTTTTCCAAGTCTCTGTGTGTGTGAAAGGCTGGAAATGCTCCTGCTGCTGTTGTCTGCACCGGGTCCATTAGGTACAGTAACTCCAACTCTCTGTCCATTGCACATTGATTGCCAAAAGTTCCTTTTGACTCTGAAACCCTCTATGATAGATTTGTCAATAACATGTTGTGTCAGGTTTGAATTCTATTTAAAAAACAGGTTGATATAATTCAATTATATTATCATACTCTATACAGCATCTTTCTGTATTGATATAATACGAATTTTTTCAATTTTTTCTGTCAATAAACAGGTGGAAACTTAATTATTTACATCCAATATTGACAGCATTACCATGTGAGGTTGGAAAAATAGGAAGGCAAGGCTACCAAAAGAACAGAGTGGAATGCATGCAACTTAGGAAAGATTCAAAGGTACCTTTCTTCTCTTAAATTGTTTGTTTGTGCTTAAAATGGGTTTATACTTCATTGGATAAGAGAAAAGTGGCCTGTCCTTACTTCACTGTAGCTTTAAGTGGGTCTACTGCCACATGCCTCTTTCATAAACTACAAAGGAATGTGGAGACCCGCCTATTCAACTCATAACCTTCTAAATATTGGAGATCTAAAAATGCCATTTGCTTTTATCTTATGAATCTTGTCATGAAATAAGTATAAGCTGTTCAAAGTTTAGTTTAGATATTAGTTTTTTACTTCAGCTATTTAAGTAAGTTGCTATAATATTTGCTCAAGAAATTCTGAAGATCATGTGTAATAATTGAATTTGATTTAATTAAAAATTTTAATTTGATAGATACGCGCGTCAGATTATTAATGAATTAATAAATCACTTATTAGTCCTCAGATACCTTCATTTTGATCCATTAGTCTTTGTGTTAATTATCAAGTAGACCTTTTGTTTTGTGTAGACACATTTTAGTCCTTAGATTAACATTACTAAGTAAAATTTAAAACAAAAGAACATTTTCATTGTACTCTGTTGCCATAATATGAAATGGATTTGAGCAATTGCATCACAAGCAAAGACACATTCTTTAGTAATGAGCATGGAAGAACTAAAGGGCAATAGCCCTACCATGTGGTGAACGTGCCAAGCCAGCCACACATCACGTGCCCCCACTGCAACACACGTGGGACCCGCACGTGATTACATCACTAGTGATGCACCAATAAAACCTAGGAAGTCACCATTAGAACTTCCCTGCTTTTCTTGTATCCTTTTAATATATATATATATATATATATATACACCTTTGTTTGGTCCATTGAGCTGATCATTATGGTGTCCTCTCTCTCTCTCTCTCTCTCTCGTGTCAATATTTGTATCTGTTTGTGTTTGTCATGTAATGGAGATTCCCTGACTCTATGGACATTGTTTGGCATCCATGGTGATCACATGGCTTTGGGTTCTCTATGGACATTGTAAGTGTGGATGTGGTTTAATTTTATTCAAAATTGAAACTTATTAGGGTTTGGTGCACTGGCTTGGTGGGTTGGATTTGGTTAGGTCCTTTGACATTGCTTTGTTTCTTTCAATGTTGCCAAACATGTTTGTGCTTGTTGGGGCACCACTTTCCATGCAATTAGTTTGATCAATTAATTAATAGAAAAAAGTTCTTTTTTTTTTTTCCTCAAAAGTTTTAACTTATATTTAAGTTATGAGTTATGTGGAAATACTTTATTAGTACTGAAATCAGTTATGTAAGATGTTTGTTTCAGTGGAGATTTGGAATCGAAACTTAAACATGGATGTTTGTCACCTGTTTATAAATAAAAAAAAATAGTCTGGAACTCTCAATAAATAAATGTGTTTATAATTTGTGGGACTATTACATGTGCTCAAAGTATTGTAATTTTTGGATAATCAAAATACAATGATTTAAATGAGGGGGTGGTGCATTACTGTTTTTAATCATTATATGTACAAAAGATTTTTTTTAATGTTAATATTATAGGACAATCTAATGAAAAGTATTTTTCTCATTTATATATAAATAAATGTTTTTTAGCATTTTTATAGTTTATCATGGTACAAGCTGCCCAATGCCCTTTAAGGACAAACACCAACAATAAAAATGAGGTCCTTGCTCTTGAATCAAATGCATGTTTTACAATTATAAAAAGCAAAAAAAAAAGGGTGGCATGATGAGAAAAAAAAGACATGATTTGTTTCAGAGCCACAATGTTGTTCATACAGACCTTTCATTTTCCTTTAATAATAGAATGGAAGGACAACGGTAATGTCTATGCTAAAAAGGAAATCTAATCAGTTTTAATTAAGAAATTATGTTTTTTAATGACAAGAAGTACAGCCTCTTTTGTTTCACCAAACTGTATCTTATTGACTTAATTTATTGTCACTTTAGGATGATCTCTTTATTTTCTTTATTTTTTTTCATTTGCTTATGTACTCTAAAGGTCAAAAACTTTGTTGCACAAGCACAATTGTTCTATAAAAATGTGTGTATATATTTTCAATTCTCACGTTAACTTTTTGTCTCGGTTGAGATGAATTCAATAGGTATGACTAATAAAATATGAGATTTTTTAAAATTTAATAGTTTCTTTGATTTGCAAATTAAGATAACATAAGCAGTACCACACGATGTAAGTGGTTGAGTTATTATATAAGCGCTTTTATTGTTTTATATTTAGGGTCTCGTTGGTTAGGTGCAAATAAATGTCATGTAACTGGTTTAACATGTAATTTATTGTTTGGTTTGATGTAAAAGTTCTACTTACATGTAAGTGAATTTCACCTCACTTATTTTTACAGCATTTCAATTTACATTAAAATTTGTCATAAGTTGAAATATAGTAAAATAAGTGGTATCCACAATGTTATCTTAAATATAATTGTAAAAATATTGAATACATTAAATTATATTTAAAATTAATTATGAAAATATTATTAAGTAATAAAATTTAAAAACTATTAAATTTAATACTTAATATTTTTAAAAAAGATTTTTATCATTAAAATATTTTAAATAAATAAATTATTATTATAAAAATATTAAATAATTAGAAGTAATATTAACATAATTAGTAGTATGAACATGATTACAAAAATAATTATTTATGCTTTATTTTTAATTTAGTATTGAATTATATTAAATTATATTATATTTTTTAAATTTAAACAACCACCACAAAATTAATTAATTTTTAAATTAGTATTAATCCTAAATAATAAGAGTTAATATAATCAATAATTTTTAGGAATAAAATTTAAGTATAGTATATAATTAGAAAAAATTTATAAACAATATTAAATAACTAGCGTTAACAATATCTGATAGGGGTAATTTTACCATTTCACTTACGTGGTAATTATACCCTTTAACTTACATCAAACCAAACAAAAAAAAAATACAATATTTCAAGTTATAACAAACTAAATACCTGTGATGTAAGTTAAAATATAGTATTTTCACTTACATTATAATTTCACTTATATGTAAATTTACTTACAGACAATTAAACAACCCTTTAATGTTGAATTGATAGCATAAAATTTTTATTAAGTTTTGTTAAGATCAGATTTGTTAAAGGTAAGATGGTCATATTTTTATTTTAATCTAGAATAGTTGTGTTTTGGCTCTATTGTAACTTGGCAAAGTTTTTGTACTACAATTTTTTTAGGGTAAAATAATTTTTTTTTGTGTTAACCTCTATCCTATTTGTAAAAATAGGTGAAAAAAAACTATGTTGCGTGATACTTCAATTTTCAAATATTAAAGGGACCCTAAAAGTCAATTTAAGTTCGGGTAAGTTTTCATAATATTTTTCATGGATATTAATTTCCACATAGATGTCCTGCCCATGTAACTGTGTTCTTAATAAAAGATTTATATACAACCAGTTTTTTAAAAAAAATAATAATGTTGAATTGGTCTAATTATTATAATATTTAGGGGGGTGTTTGTTTGTAAGGAGTGGAATGGGAGTCATTACTCTCCCATTCCGCTTCTTTGTTTGGATGGTCATCAATGGGAGTGAGAGAGGATTGGGTGAAGGATGAGGGGGGATGGAGTGGCAATACTCCTAAAATTGGGAGGATTGCTCATTCCTCCTCCACTCCTTGAGGGGTGAAATTACAAATTTGCCCCCTTATTTAATAAGTAAAGCTATCATTAATTAATATAATAATTAAATATATAATTTTAATAATAAATAATAATTAAATAGATAATAATAACTAACAATTAAAATAACAATTTTATTCAAATAATAATAATTAACAATTAAAATAATAATATAACTCAAATAATAAATAAATAGATAATTTTAATAATAAATAATAATTAAAGTAAAATAATAATAACTAACAATTAAAATAATAATTTTATTCAAATAATAATAATTAACAATTAAAATAATAATATAACTCAAATAATAATTAATAGATAATTTTAATAATAAATAAAGTAAAATAATAATAACTAACCATTAAAATAATATTTTTATTCAAATAATAATAATTAATAATTAAAATAATAATATAAATCAAATAATAATTAAATCGATAATTTTAATAATAAATAATAATTAAAGTAAAATAATAACAACTAACAATAAAAATAATAATTTTATTCAAATAATAATAATTAATAATTAAACTAATAATATAAATCAAATAATAATTAAATATATAATTTTAATAATAAATAATAATCTAAAGTAAAAATATTTAATT
Organism: Dioscorea dumetorum; assembly: GCA_902712375.1. NCBI lineage: Eukaryota > Viridiplantae > Streptophyta > Magnoliopsida > Dioscoreales > Dioscoreaceae > Dioscorea > Dioscorea dumetorum. The sequence continues at coordinate 6,872,325 of CACTHL010000393.1, forward strand.
CAAATATTTAATTATAAAATTAAAAATAATGATATTCAAAATATTTTATAATTAAAAATAGCCGTTATTTAAGTTAACATTTTATTTTATATAAAATATTATTTACTTGTTTCAACGGTATAAAAATCAAGTTACTTTATTTTATTTTTTTTTATTTTTCCCATTCTCCAGGAACTTCTCGCTCATACCTTATCAACCAAACATATCTTTCATTCTCAATCCTCCTCCACTCCCTTTATATCCATTACTCACTCACTCTTTTTAATTCCCAATCCGAGACCCAAACGGCCCCTTAGTGTTAGTGCAACAATCGACCATAGGTTTCGGTGTATTTTCTCTAATTATTTCCTAGGTAGTTATGAAAATTAGAAAATCAAAAGTTCATAGTACTTAAATTTAATACATGCACTTAAATCTTTTCTCATTTTCCTAACAATGTAAAAGAATTTTTATAAAGATACACATTAATTAATAACAATTATAGAGAGCCACCTGATGATCTAGAGGTAAATTATGACAACAGCGAGTGAGTGGCACGGAGTCGAATTCATGTATTATATAGTATTATACAGAATTATTTGTTTATTATTCACTGGGATCTTATGAGATGAGTCATATTTTTTTATCTCTTCAATATTATAAAATTAAAAATTTGTTATTATGAATTTGTGCTCTCAAATATATCAATTTTGGTGGACATAACATATCATCATTATCTAAGAGTGTTAACTCACCTCATAAATAAGTAGGAGATCCAAGAAGTCAGTGAACCTTTTTTGGAAAAAATAATAATAATTAAATAACAATAATTAAAAACAACTAACATGGTTGTAGTCAAACTTCTAACGCCAAATGTATTAATGCAATTTTATTTATTAATTAAACTAGGATAGTTGACCACCTCACCATCTCATTTAGAGCAATAACTATACAGATATATTATCCATGGAGATACGCATTAATTATTAATTAATAACAATAATTTTCGGTGTCATTATTGTGAAATCATGTTAGAAAATTGAAATGACATTTTTCTAATGTATCTTTTTATGCAGCCAGTGTAAACTCTCAATGATAGTAACACAAGACAGCGATAAACAAAGCGAAGGATGGAAATCCTGCATTGAATGTCATAACAATATTATTCATCATTGTTTCATGCCTAATTATTGTTTTATAATATTATTTAAATCAATTTAATGAGTCTTCTGTAAGAGCTATTATATTCTCTTTTTTTTTTAAGAAATTTAATAGCTCGATTTTGGTTTTAAAAACCCTTTTGGATATATATATAGGTTTAAATATCTAAATGGTCCCTCTATTATTCGAAACCCGCCCTTTGAGTCTCTCAATTATCATTTCAGCCTTTTCAATCCCTCTATTTTAAAAATCTGGCAATCCTAGTCCATTTTGTAACGGCCGTCTCTTTTGCCGTGAGAAGTTGCTGACGTGGATTTTTTATATATTAAAAAATGATTAAAAAATAAAAAACAAAAAAAAATAGGTTTAAATATCTAAATGGTCCCTCTATTATTCGAAACCCACCCTTTGAGTCCCTCAATTATCATTTCAGCCTTTTCAATCCCTCTATTTTAAAAATCTGGCAATCCGAATCCAAGAGTGAATCATACTAACATATTAATCTAACAATTTGTAAAGCAAGACCATACGATTGACAAAGCCATCTTAATCCTGCTCATATTAGGTTTTCAAGTCTTCATTAGTATTGACCTGTTTTATTTATTTCTTACTTACAAGTTAATTGAGTGTATCTAATGAGAACTTCACTATCTATGCAGGAAACTAGTAGTAATATTGGTTCAAATGGCCAACAAACTGAAGGAGGCTGGAAGTCAAAAGAAAAAAAAAGGCATTTGCTATATCAAAGGGGAAAAAAAGAAAACTGCTGCTACTCAAGATTCAAATATTTTATTTGTAGTAAGCAATGTTCATCAGAATACTATGCTATTGTAATGAATTAATTAATTATATATACTTGATGATTTTGGTCAACTGTGTGTCTGTGTGGCAGGGAGAACATGAAGGGAGAAAGGTAAATGAAAGAGAAGCAACAATTGATGTAACAGAGCAGACAAAACAGAGAGTTGTTGCTAGTAGGAAAGCTCCAATCACTATGTTCAGAGTAAGAAATCTATTGAATTTTTATTTCTCAAGAGTTGATGACTTGATCAAAGGATTAATTTTGTTTGTGAGAGTTTAGAGTAATGAGATATTTTTATGAATGGCATAGGGTAGACACACTGGAGGACTTATCATTGGGAGGAAGGTGCCACATGCTTCATCAATTATTACTGCTAGTGAATTAATTGTATTGTCTTTGAACTTGGCTTATTGTTAAGCTTTTATATAGTAACATATAATTTGTTATGCTTATTACTCTCAGGCTCAAAGGAACACAAGACTTGCTGTAAAGAAAACAGGAATTGAATCAAGTCAGCAAACCTCAATCACAAATGAATCACCAGACTTCTCAACTCAACAGAGTATGACAAATCAGACAACTGCAGGAAATGATTGATTCTGAAAGAAGGAAGCATAGGGCTTACTTTTTGGTCTTTTTGTTTTTTCTTTTTTTTGTGTGTGTGTTTGCACGATGTTTTTTTTTTTTTGTATGTATGATAATGATGGCTTAGAATATTAGATATTATTCCAATGTGAGCAGGATTAAGATGGCTTTGTCAATCGTATGGTCTTGCTTTACAAATTGTTAGATTAATATGTTAGTATGATTCACTCTTGGATTCGGATTGCCAGATTTTTAAAATAGAGGGATTGAAAAGGCTGAAATGATAATTGAGGGACTCAAAGGGCGGGTTTCGAATAATAGAGGGACCATTTAGATATTTAAACCTATTTTTTTGTTTTTTATTTTTTAATCATTTTTTAATATATAAAAAATCCACGTCAGCAACTTCTCACGGCAAAAGAGACGGCCGTTACAAAGTGGACTAGGATTGCCAGATTTTTAAAATAGAGGGATTGAAAAGGCTGAAATGATAATTGAGGGACTCAAAGGGCGGATTTCAAATAATAGAGGGACCATTTAGATATTTAAACCTATATATATATATATATATATATAAACTATTATATTTATTTGTTTTTTAATAATCTTTTTTGATAAGACAACACTTATCGCTTTTATAAAGAAAAACAATATGACTCTTTCTTATGTTATGAAAGACTCAAATTAGTATTCTAGTAAAAATATATAATTTATGTCAAATTATTTCAAATAATCGAACTATATAATAAGAAATTAAATTGCTTACAAACTATTTTTATTATTATTCTTGTATCTAAAAATTTTTTATATCTATAAATCAATATTATTGATTAATGTTTTTTAATGAATTATTGGGCAAACTACAGTCTATGCACAAACATGATTATGTGACTAGACTAAGAGGTTACTAGCACATTAATGATTACTTGATATAATATAAGGTTTAAATAATATTGTTTTTAATTAATATTAATTAAATCAAAATTCAGCAATTGGGACGTGTTTCCTCCTATAACAAATTAAACTTCAGAACTTTATACTCAACATATTTTAATTTGTTTTATGTTTAACAAAGGTAAAATAGACTTTTAATTTTTTTTTAAATATGAGTTTTTTTTATTCATTTCCACTCGTTTAACTCAATTATTGAATTATGTATTGGATTGGCAGAACATAGTTATTTTATTTGTTTTAACATTAAATGTTATGTTTATAAATTATTCGAAGTATTGTAAAAGATTAAAAATATTGTTTGACTGAGATTTGATGGACTAAATTAAAAACAATTGTTAAATCACTCAGCTTCTTAAGAGTTTAAACATCAATATTAATCAATAGTGTTTTAGTTTATTAGTACTAGTCCTTATATATATATTAAAAAAATATATATATTTAAAAAAAAAGCAATGATATATGCATTTAATATAAAAATCCTATTCTAATTTAAGTCATTTGGTTTTAAAAACTTAGAGTATATAGTTTTGGAGACAATCAAGTAAATAAGAAAAGATCCGAATTAACCTGGAATTTGGATAAATAATATAAAAATATAGATGCTTTTAAAATAATTTAATAATTGCAACCAAAGAAATGTTGCAAGTATTAAAACTCAAGAGTTTAATTTGACGATTATTAGAATTTTTTAAAAGTATATATACACATATTTTTTCATTTAATATTTAATAATAAAGTACAACAATATATATAAGAATTTTTTAAATAAAAAAATGTTTTATTACAATGTATAATTTAGTAGTTGCGGGCAAAAATCACATACTAAAGTGTGTTTGGTTCAGAAGTGGTCCACCAAAGTGATAGAAGTCTAAAAGTGTGACTTCATGAAATTTTCATTTGGAAGTCTTTAGTTCCATGTATTTAGTTGAGGGAAGTGTTAAATTATGAATTTTTTTTTGTCTTTGTTAACAGTGAAAAAAACGAAAATAGGGTTTATAAATAAATTATTTATTATAGTTGATGTAATTTATATTTTTTAAATTAAAATCTTAATTTTGTTGCAAAAATTAAAAAAGTTAAAAAAAATAAAATAAAAAACAATAAACAATAAAAATAAAAAATAAAACAAATTAGAAAAATTAAAATAATAAAATATTTATAAAAACATACAAAGGGTTTGTTTGGATTGGCTTTTAAAAAAAAGTGTTTTTTTAAGTTTTGGGGAAGCACTTTTAAAAAAAGTGCTTTTCAGAGTAAGTTAAGTGCTTTTCTATTTTTTATGTTTGGATATATTAATACAGAAGTGCTTTTATATGTGTGAATTTGTTTGGATGTAGATTTCTAAAAGCACTTTTGGAGGTGACAAATGACTAAAATGGGCATTCATTGACTTTACATTTAATTACCATTATATATTCATATTAATGATGATAATGACTAATGTTATGATAATAATAATGATTATAATTATAATTACAATTATAACTATAGTTATAATATTAATATTAATTATATAATAATAATAATAATTATAATTATAATAGTAATTACGTAATAATTGTTATTATCGTTGTCATTAAGTTATTAATATTTAGAATTATAATTATAATAGTAATCACGTAATAATTATTATTATCGTTGTAATTACGTAATAATTGTTATTATCATTGTCATTAAGTTATTAATATTTATAAATGTAATTAAAATTATAATTATAACTATAATATTAATATTAAATATATTATAATAATTATTATTATTATTATAGTAATTATGTAATAATTATTATTAAGTTGTCATTAAGTTATTAATGTTTACAAATAATTATAATATTAGTTATATAATAATGAGGGAAGTGTAATGAAGGAAATGTATTATTTGTGAAGGTTATTTGGGTAATTTGGCAATCTCAAAATAGCTTCTCAGAAGTGCTTTTCTGAAAAGCACCTATGGGGCAGCTTCTGAAAAAAACTGAATTTTAGCTTTTTCCACAGCTTCTGCTTCTACCTAAAAACCCAAACAAACATGTTTTTTAAAACCCAGAAGTGCTTAACTTATAAAAAAGCACTTCTGGGCTAAAAATAAGCCCATCCAAACACCCCCAAAATGGGTGGAATGGGACGACGAAGTACCACTTCGGAAAAAAAAAAATTCGCAAAGTCAAAAAGTGAAGTGGAAGGTTTTGGAAATGACTATTTTCTCATTTCGGCTTCTATTTCGATAAACTAAATAAATAGAATTGTCACATCAGCTCCTACTATAATCACTTCAATCTCCATTTTGGCGAACTAAACACGCTAAAATAATGAAGTGAAAATGAGGTTAATGAAAGCAAAAGAAAAACTGATATTTGAATTGATGGGGGCCAATGGACTTTTGATCCATCGACATTTGTCATTAGTCAGTATGCAATGTTTATTGTGCAAGCATAAAATTTACTGGATATAATGGTGGTAATAAATCTTTAATTATAATGTGAAGGTCTATAAACTATAACTCATATCATTAGCTGAGGATGCATTTTTGAATGTTTAATTCTCGGTTGTGGACACGCTGGACTAACAAGCATTTGTTTAGAAAACAAATTATTAATGTAGGGGTAGAGTTGGAAATGGCAATTGATTTCAATTTGAAAGGCGCGCTTTCCCCAAGGAATGATAATGATAAAGTGAAGTGGAGACGGCCCTGGTGGGGCCCATAAAGGTGCCAAGCTGGAGGCCACCTCAAATGCTCATCATTCATACATTTTGCTCTTTTTATTTATTTATTTATTTATTTATTTCTTGTGGTCAATAACTTGAGTTGATATGCAATGAATTTGATCCATCAACACAATCTTGAGTCATGTTTGGCTTTTGAGGGGGTAATTCCATCATGATGTTTTTAATTTTAATTTTATTATTTTTTGATTTTTTTGATTTATTTTGGTTTGGTTATATTTTGTCAATGTCTTCTTGCAACTATGGCCTATGGGATTCTTGTAGACTTTGTAATCAGCGAACCACCATAAGGGAAATGAAATAATTATTTTCTTATATGCATATATGAACTTTCAATCATCTTATTGATATTGGTATTATCCATATAAGATATTTATCGGTTACGGGAATCCAATATTACATTCATACATATATATATATATATAAATATTTAATGTTGCTTATGTGATCAATGACAAGAAAAATTCAATTAAAATACGATTAAGTAGTATTGTAAGTTACAATTAGTCCCTTTATACTTTCCTTATCCACAAGTAACCCGTCACTTTCTATATCCTTAATACATCTTTCTTTTCAAGCATTTACTTTTGAGTCCAATCCCCATTAAAAGGCTGGTAACGATGTTATAAGAGCAACCTGAAAAGTACCAGATCACACTTCAATAGTGATTACAATCTCTAATGGGTGCAGAATTTATAAAAATACCCCCCAAATGGCGGCATTGGGAAGCGAAGGTTGGGTTCTCTCAACTCTCCTCCATCACTCTTGTTCGCCTTCTTCATATCCTCGCAGACAATCATCTAGAGATTTTTCCCGTTCACCTTCTTCTTCTCGTCAAAGTGAAATACTGTCTGATCACAAAGTGGCATGAGATATTAGGGCCTCTATCCGATTTTCGCACATGGAATCAAGAGATTAAAGGTAGGAAGACATCTTGGGCTAACGCATAAAGGGGTCAAGTTCCAGATGTGTTGTAAATGAAAATTTTTTAGGGTTTTTGTGTCGATTTCTGCGTTCTTGTAGATTTATTATGTGTGTTTTGTGTATTTAAATGTTGAATCATGTGTAACATAATGTAATAGTGTTTGTTACACTGTTTTCGCATTCACAATGAACTAATTTTGTGCACTTTTTCCAATTTGATTGTAGGTAATAGCAGGATATAGCAACCAGCTTGGTGAACGCAAGATGTTATTTGGACACCCTCCATAAAACACCTTTTGCCCATTTTCAAGGTGTTGGAGCCCATAATACAAGAGAGGGGGTGCTGGATGAGCTGATACAAATGTATGACAATCACACCTAGCGTTTCAAGGTGGGTGAAAGCATACTTGCTTTTGAGGTCAAGAATGTGGCCCTCATCATGTGTCTGTGCAAACCACTTCGTCGAAACCCCCTTGGACCCAAAAAGGCCCCACCGAAGAGGTTCCACCAAAGAAGGCCCCACATACAAGGGCTCGCAAGGGATTAGTAAATAAAGAAGTAAGAGCCAACCCTCTCAGAGAGTCACTAGCCAATGACAAGTCCACACCAAACATCAAATCCATTATTGAGTTTCTTGCAAATATGAGAAACGCCGTTGAGACATATGCTAAGACGGGCCCAATCAATGCTCCAGCACCTGGAATTCAAAACATCAATGATGGTGACGCTAGAGAAACAAAACTGGTCGTCGAGGGCCAAACATACCATGAGGAGTAGCTATAGGAAATGACAGGGTTCCTTCCCAAGGAAAAGAAATGCGCCAGCTACTCCCACCTGGATGCAGTAGAACAAGCGGCCATTGATCTCTACCTTCACACTTGTGTCAATAAGTAAGAACTAGATGATTTTTGTGTATTATTATGTTTTTCTGCGTAAAACAATCTCGTTGTATGTATGATAACATGGCATGGTGTATTTTTAAGTGTATCTGTGTAATATTAGAGTGTTGCGTGTACATGCTTTCATATCCTTTCAACATATAAGTGTTTCAATTTAGCAAAAGTCTTTCAAATTTATGTATTTGATCAATTACAGTGTACCTTTCCTATAAACTAATGTCGTCTTGGCCACTGCATGGTGTAGGTTTGTTATTTTAGAGGGATGATTAGGGATTCACTACCCGTGACCACCTATATGTCTTACTCGAGGGTAAGGAACAAATCCCCGATAATGTTGTCGATGTACTCATCATCCTCAACATTCTCAATGAGTTGCTAAGAACCCAACCGCTTATGGGAGGTCTGCTGCTATCACGTGGCCACTTAAGCTTGTAGTGGTGAAGATGGAGTTCGCCGGGAACCAGGCACTGTATATGGTAGAGGACGCAGTATTCGGCTTCAAAGATGTTGAAATTATCCTCATGCCCATTGTCTTTAATGACCATTACCATCTGCTTAACCTGGACAAGCCTAAGAAGAAATACATTTACTACTCTTCGCTTCAGTCACACATGTATGACTCGGGTGCGAGAGCCATGGTACATATCTCTTGCAAGCTAGCATGGCTCATAATTTAGTTGATCTTGTAATAACGCGATATTATCTTCTTGCAATGGAAGCTCTTCGAAACTTGTGTTGAAATCCAGATGGGCTATACCATGCTTAGTACGCTTCCGCCGGAACATGACTATTCATGCCCACAACAAGAATCAAAGAGCGTCGACTGCCTAATTTTATAGTGCGCTACATTGAACAAATTCTAAGTGGCGAGGAGTTGAATATACCACAAACGGACGTATCATACCTGCGGCTCCAATACGTCGCACAGATACTAGTGGACCGCATTCGACGGAAGGGTGGGTGCTTAACTATGATATGTGATGGAACGGTAGACCATAAACTGAAAGACAATGGAGTTCAAGGCAATGACAAGCAAGACGAATAGTATCATGTTGTATTCCGAATATTATGTTATTGTCTCATCATTATACTACCATTGTAATAACCTTATAATAGTATTATAATAACTTTTCACGCTAATCAGTTCAAAATGGCATCGCCAATAAGTTACAATTATACATAAGTTTGCCTTATACATAGGTCGATTGTATAGTACACACAATCATTGCATATTACACATGAACGATGCATAATATACAAAGAAGACATCTAATGCATTGTATGTGGGATATATGTCATAGTTGTGAAATAAATGTGCTAAGTTTGTGATAACATTGTACACATAAAGGTTTAATAGCTGGCTGGAAACATGGATTATTACAGTTGGATATCTAAATTGCCATGGAGTAGACATCTCACGTGTAAATAATGTATCACACAAGAATTTCATTTATATCACAGCGATACCACATATAGAATGTCCGGGAAGGGCCAAGAGATTATTATATCACAAAGAAGTAGCATTTAGATAACCTTACAACACCTTAACGACAAAAACAATGGATACAACTTTAACAAGCTATACTCGAACATCACAATCTAACCAGAACCAACTCATTGTAACTTGAAACCCAAAATATTAAACAATAAATTCTTATAATATGAGGAACAATCGAATATTATACAATTGTTATATCATGTATGCCGCTTTTAGTCGGACATGACTGCATTACAAGAACGACAATTGTGATTCATTTCGTGACATCTATTGCAATGTAAATCCATAATATCAAACAACTGTAATCCGATTTTCTTTCTTCCCTGATGTCTAGGTCTTTTTCTTTGTGACTGGTGGCCTCATTAAGAGCTCGTAGTTGTCAGCACTTGGCTTATGGGCTCCGTGTATGCACAATCATACCCCTCTACAATAAAGAATTCATCCATGTAGCAATGCAAGTTTGCATATGTTTGCATGATAGCTGCACACGAATGCTTACAAGAGAGGCCATACACTTCTCTTCTACAGCATGAGCATTTTCTCTTCCTCAAGCTGACGGCATTATTGTTCTTATCCACCGCTTCGTAATTGTTGCATGTTAGTGTGAGTTATCTTATTATTGATTTGGAGAGACATAATTCTAATAGCTCATAATTAAAAAAAAAGAAAATTGAGTAGTATTAAAAAGATTTTTTGTTACCAAAAAAAATTTAATAATTAAAGTTAGCCCATGTTTTTGACATTCATAATGTTTTCACTCAAAAGAAGACAGTATGTTTTATTTTATTATATGGTCTAAATAAAAATTTCCTATAAATTTTGCTAAATCAAAATAAACAGGATTTATTTATTTATTTTTTTTTTTGAAAAGTGCACAAGCCACGGACTCATGTGTATATATAACACCATTTTGATAGCGGAATGAAAGAAAATAGTTCTTGAATAAATGAATTTTTCATTTAAAAGTAAGCTTAAGCTTATATTTTCCTTTTTTAAAAATGTTAAAAGGAAACTTCAAATAATTGCCACTAATATTTTTTTAATAAAGCTTTTGATCTTCACGCATGCAGTCATTGAAATAAATACCAGAGCAATAATATAATATTGTTTTATATAAAATAGATAGATCATGATTCATGAATAGAATATATTAAAAAGAAAAACAAAAAATAGAAAAAACATAAAAAGAACATAACTGAAAAACGAAATTACATAAATATGAAAGTTGTAAAAAAAAAAAAACAAAACAAATACAATAGGCCAAAACAAAGATAAGCTAGATATAAGAGACATAAGCCTTTTCTTATAGGTCCATGGTTTTTATCTCATGTATTAATTCTCACTCATTCATTTCATTGAAGCAAATGGAAAGTACAAAGAGGATTGATTGGTTCTTGTTGGTAAAGTTAAAGAAGAGTATATGTATACATCTCCCCTATGTTTGATGGTACACAGTGCTTGTTTAGACTGTCCATTAACTTTGTACTCACATTAGTTTCACTTTGTTATTACATGCACGTACACGTCTATTAAATTTCTAAGCTTTTTCCACCATGTATGATGCATCGCCTTTAATATTATATATATAAGCATTGATTTCTATGTGATAATGTTATTAGATATATATCCTTGTGTTCTGGTAGCAGTAGGTACACTGGATAGTACCACAGTGAGTGAAGAAATGGGATGAAAAATGATTTAGTGGAGGCCATATATATATACACATACATGGACAATTGGACATGTATATTTATGTGTAAAGTTTGGAGAGCAAGGTTTGTTTGAATTTCTTTTTGGAATTGTTTTTTGAAAATATGAATTCTATTTGTTTTGAAAGAAGAGCATGGAAAAGAATTAATGCATGGGAGAAAATTTATATTATTATTTGATATGTTATTTCATCAATTAATCCAGTGTTATTTCATATATTAATTTATTAAAAACAAACATATAAACAATTATTATATTGAGTTACAACATTTGAAACAAATGCAAGTAGTTTTTGAAATATTAGCTTGAGCCATTGATCTCAATTACCAATTTCTTCTAAATCTTTATAGTTTAATATTTTCATACATTTTTAAGTTAAATTGACACTGGTTAATCTATAAATCAATATATAATTTTTTTTCAATTTATATATTTATCTTTATAACCATATACACAATTATATAGATATTCCAAAATATTTCTATTCCATCACTATTAGTCCCATTTGGAAAGGTTTTGATGTGAAATATTTAAAAAATTTTGAGTTCAAATTTTTCAATGTGAAAATATAAAACAAATTACAAATTTTAATAAATAAATATTTAATTATTAAAAAAAAGCATATCAAATCAATCTCTGCCAAAAACCAAGCAAACCTTAAATCCAACAAAAATGAAGAATAATAATAATAAAATAAGGTGTGCCTTGAAATTAAATATTTATTATCTATATCATTTATATAATATATAGGACCACTAACAAATTAAATCCTAGCTAAGCTGTTGCATGCACCACTAATTGCTAACATGCATTTTGCATTTGTCAACGGTCTTTCGGTCAATTGGCACTTGAGTCCCCATGAGTACATCTCGCAAGTGGCGGGAGTTCGAATCCTTAAGGTGAGGGTGCATGTCTGAGAGCTTTGAACACAAATTGTGAGTGATTCCATCGCCCACGTGTGGGCGGGACGGGCCCCACAGGCCGCAGTCGAGGTGTGTGTACTCCCCTGTCTTAGTTTAGCGGGCCCATTAGAAACATGCATTTTACATTTCAAGGCTGGAAAAATATATAAATAAATAACTTTTGTGCTCGCTCATGGAGCACAAGCTACTCCAACCAAGCAATGCAGATGACACAATTGTGCATTAAAAATATAAAAATACATGGGTTTTTCCTTGCCTTACATTTAATTAGTTTTATTTATTTGTATGTGAAAAGTTAACCAATCCTTTGGTTGGCTTGACAGTGAAGGTAAGGTTTCCGAACTTTAATAATTAGTACTATTCATATTTCTATTGAATCAAACTAGTAATTTCTGTTCAATTGCATTATCAATTTGTACAAATGATAATTAGTATTTTTAAAATTAATATTAAGGAGTGTAGATGAAAATATTTGAAAAAATTCTATGAATTTGGGTCAAAAGCAATTTATATGTTTAATGATATTGAAAATTCATATTTTATTTTAATCTAAAACCTCTAATATGTATATATTTTTATTAAAAAAATATATCTAGTTAGTGAATTAAAAAAAAAATTAGAAGATTTTGTTCCCTTTTTTTTACCACCTTTTTTATGAAATATGGACAAACAATATGTGGAGAACGTGCATATTTATATACGTGGAGTTAATATCTCAATGTATCTATACTCTTATTATTTTATGTGAGCTGAGGTTTGAACTTGTTTTTTAGTTAAAAATATGAATACTCCACACAGGGACAAACAGAATCATTTTCAATTTAAAAAACATGCTCATACATTTTATTTTACTGGTAATGGCGAAAAACACCCCCATAGTTTGGGAAATGGCCAAAAACACCCCGTTAATTTCCAAATCCATAAAAACCCCTTCCTTTTAAAGACAATGATTTTCAAACCCCCAAAGTATGAAACGGTGGTTAACGGAGTTACTTTTCAAATTCACTGACGGAATTGCCCCTACCTTGCATGGGAAATCGTGGTGCAATCATTAAGCCGGTTAGAGAGGAAGTGGAGGGTTTTTCGTAATGGGAATCCCAAGAGAGGCAGAGAGCAGTGTTCGTTTTTCTTCTTTGCTTAACTTTCTTCAGCTTTTCCCTCTCCGAAGCTCTATCGGCTTCGACATCCTCTGTAACTTCAGTCCACTGTGCGCAAGTATCCTGCACTTCCATCAGTTTGCAGCTCAAGGTATGGCAGAAGCTGTGTCTAAAGCAAGGCTTTTATATGAAGTACTCTGTTACACAGAGATATTCGTCGGTTTTGTTTTGCGTGGTTCTAGTGTGCGGGGGAATTTCTCGGCTGGGGTTTCTAGGGTTTAGGGTCTTGGGTTTTGGTTTAGGGTTAGGGTTTTATGGGTTTAGGGTTTTCGGCTGTGCACACGATCATTGAAAGAGATATCGGTTGTTGTTGTTTGTGTAATGCTTACAATGTGCGTTTCCCCTTCCATTTGATATGGTTGCAGTTTGTAAAAGAGATTTCCGTGTGATGAAATGAGTTCGTGTTTAAAAGAGTTTGTCTCCGTTTAACGGTGCATCTCTCTGTTTAAGTATTGAGCTTTTCGTGTAAAACATTTGTCTCTGTGTAGCGTTTGATGTATCTGTTTAACAAGTGTTGTCATTTTTGCAGTGTTGTGATTATGGCGGTAAACCTAGTCAACGGGAGATGCTACTTGACACCGGTGGTGGAGACCTTGGCCGAATTGAAAGTCCACATGACCTCTCGACATTGGGAGATCATCCAAAGGACACCGTTTGCGGCATTCACTGAGGTGGAAGCTGTATTCCAAGAGAGGGCCCTTCTCGATTCGCTTCTGCAGAGGTACGATGGCCGCACCAATAAATTCAGGATCGGGGCGAGCCTGCTCAGCTTCAGGCCTGAGGATGTGGCTCTCGTTATGGGTCTGCGCTGCGACGGAGACGCGGTCCTGTTTAAGAAGAAGAAGACACCGTCAGCTTTCGAAGGGAGATATTTTTCGAAAAGCTTCGACAGACACAGGGACGCCATTAGGCGCACTCTTGAGCGTCTTGTTGGACAGAGGGGGGGAGAGGAGGATTTTGTGAAACTCTTGATGGCGTACCTCATGGGGACAATCCTCTTCCCGAATACCTCATGCTCGGTGCCCACTTGGATCGTTGATTATGTCGACGATCTACCTGGCATGGGGCGGTACGCATGGGCGCGCGGCGACGCACAAATGGCTTATGGAGGACGTTCCACAAGCTGCCGCTCGAGTGCAAGCCAGATGCGAGGGGGGGAAGGTAAACACGGGGTACATTAAGGGTTGCTCGATCGCGCTGACCATCTGGTTTTACGAGGTGACCGGAACCGGCAAGAAAGCCCGTTTCGGCAAGACCCCAAGGGTGCTGTGCTATTGCGAAAGTACTTACCGGAAGCACGCGACGATAGAAACCAGTTGGTCAGCTCTCGAAGGAAAAGAGGTAATAAATCAGTGTTAATGTGTTCACAAAGAGCAGTTAATGTATAACGATAGGCTTATCCGTGTAGGAAATGTAGTTTGTGTTTAACGCTTGGTGTCTTCGCTTAACCTTGTTATACTCCGTTTAAATGTGTGCCATAGCGTTTACGTATATATGTCAAATGTTTAAATACGTTTGTTTTGGATCAAATTGAATGATTTGTCTGAGATTGTTTTCTTTATATATGTTAGTTTCCTGAGCTGGTCCCGGCGAATGCTGTGGAGGAGACTTTTGTTGGGGCCAATTGGCGGATGGATGCTGTTGCGCGGGAACCACTTGCACGACTGCAAGCGGAGATGCCAGCCCCTTCCGCCCGTTCGCGCCGACGTGGTTCCCCCCCTTCCAGCCCAACACGCAACCCTCGGCGTCGGATAGGCCCTCACCTACCCCGCCAATTGTCAACGCCCGCACCGGCCGCGACAACGGGAGTCACCCGGATCCCCAGAGTCCCCCCCGACCGCGGCAGCCCAACCGACGTCATCAGCCGACGACGTGACTACATCCTTTATGCATGCATGCCAGGTGATGATGAACGCTTTCCCCCAGATTGTCGCTCGGGTTGAGGCATTGGAGGCAAGGTTTGATTCGTTTGAAAGGGCTGCACCGTCGGGACAAATACGTGACCTGCCCGGGACGGATGAGCCGTTGGAAATTGAGGACGACGACTTCGTCGTGAAGGCCATTCCAAGACGGCCACGTATGACGAGGCCACGTATGAAGAGGCTTGCACAAAAGGCGACGAAAAGTATACCGCCTGTGTGTCCACCACCGGCCGAGGATGAAACAATGGCAGCACCACCGGCGGCTGATGCGGTTGTTGAGACCGTTGCAGTTGATGACTTCACCGCCCCGGTGGCGGAGATTGTAGACCCCGTTGGCAATGCCGCGTCTGCGGAAGACTCCGAAATCCCCGTCGCGGTGGAGCCGGCAGCAGCGGCCGACAACGGCGCATCCAGGGTGGTGGCCACTAATTTTGAAGATGAAGAACCACCCGAGGGTGTGCTTCCCCTTGATGAGACTGCCTTGGCCGCGGTTGAGAAGACCGTTGCCTCTATTGTGGAGGAGCTCCTTCCCACGGAGGAACGGCCGACCCACATTGCCACATCCAGTGTGGGCGCGATCCCGCAACAGCAAGAAGCATCTACGGATGATCTCAATAAAGCTGTTGCCGGGGGCGAAGGGAACGTCGCCGAGAAAAAAAAGAAATCGGTCACCTTCGCCAACCAGCAGTATGAAGAAGTGCGGAAAGACTTCGTTCCGGCGAAGAAAAAATACGCTGGTCAATCGCGCCTCGACGTATTCGAGAAGGAGCTGATCAAGATTTTCCTCAACTTCCCCATGGACGAGTAAGTATGATAGTGTAGATGTAAATGTTTATATAGAGATCATCCCATTTACGTTGTTGCGTTTCCGTTTAATTACAGTCGTTACCATATGACATAGTAATATATCGTTTAACTAACGATATTACTGTTTACCCCCATCCATTATCATTTACGTATGTGTTGTTTCCACTTAACGTCTACGTGTTATTAATCAATCGCATGTGTTGCCGTTTAACCGCAGTTCCGTCGTCTGGAGGAATGATTATGTCAGCACCACCCGGGCCAACCTATTCGTTCTGATCGACGGGAAAGAGATGGTGACAGATGATGTGTTGGACGCCTTCGTGTGCATCGTACAAGACACACTTAACAGAAAGCCATATCCTCATAAGAAGCGCGCCTCCATCACTCGACCACTGGCGTTGTTTATGTCGAAGGTGGAAGACGCACATGAGACGACTTTGGCTATGATCGGAGATGCCACCAAGGTCGTCAATGACGTTGACATCATCATCCTTCCCATAATCTTGAATGGCCACTTCCATGTCGTGGTGCTCGACAATAACAAGAAAGAGTACAGGCATTACACCTCATGCCCAAGTGAAGAGTACAACAGAGACGCGGTAGCAATGGTAAGCTCTCTGCGATATAGATTTCGATTATCAGAGTGACATAGATGCTTTCTATTCTAACATCGGTTTGTATAATGCGACAGCGGGAACTATTCGACACCTGTCTCGAAATGGAGTACGGCACGACGGCGACGGCACAGTACCCGCTTGTTCACGATGACGACACACCGCGTCAAAAGAAAGGCACCGTCGACCGCGCCGTCTACGTGATGCGGTTTATCGAGCAATTGCTCCGCGGTGAGAAGCTGCGGATAGCGCACACGGACGTCCCCTATCTCGCGATTGAAGTACGCCGCCCACATACTTAAGGAAGGACGAGCATCCGGCATCAAGCAACGCGGGTAGGGTCCAGTGTGGGGAAGTAAAAACAGTTTTGTCGAAATTCATTTCAATTGATTCAATTCATTCTTTGCCAACGACATGGCAGAAATTTCAATGTACATCTAATAATGTTCGTTATTCTTTCATATTCAATCATTTTTTGCTTAAAATTCCATGGTACCGATTGAGGGTCGTTCTTCGCTTTATAAAATTAAGTACTTCAGTAAAAAAATGACGCTGTCACTATTAAAACATTGTGTTACACTTTAACAATACGGAGCTCCGTGCAATATACACCGTTACCGTTTAACACCAGGGGGACCGGGTTGATCACATACTCCTTGTTTAGATATTAGTGGTAAACGTTTAACTCCCTATGTCCCTGTTTAAAACATGGAGGCTGTTGTTAAATGAAAGAGACCGTAATCTACTTCCGTTGTCTGCTTTTAAAGGTGAGCGACCCTATTATACATAACTTTTTAAATGTCTCCATCAACTGCGCTATGGGTCCGTAAGCAGGGAATTCTTTTCTCAATGTATGTCACCCATTACGTGTTGTTGTCTTCGTTTAAAATGCAGAGCTATCAATTAAACAAGGTATTCTCTGTTTAGCTTTTGTCGTTACATGTTTAATATTACAGTCCCTGTTTAATATGGAGGTTATTCTTCGACGGGTGAGGCCCTATTCTACTTGCGCTGTTTGTTTTTAAAGGTGAGAGTCCCTATTATATGTAACTTTTTAATTGTCTTCATGAACCGCGCAATGGGTCCTCAAGTACGGAATTTTTATTTTTTTCAGTGTGTCACCAATTACGTGTTGTTGTAACCGTTTAAAATTTATAATTATCAGGCCAAGAAGGCAATCTGTGTTTATCATTCGCCGTTACTGGTTTAATATCACCGTTCCCGTTGAATATTACGATTTAAACGTTGTTGTCATGCGCACGAATGGTTAGAATTTGCTTAAGGAACATTGTTCTCCATTTAAAATTCATGCGTGGCTGTTTAACATACGTCTGCAACGGTTAACATTTCTGAGAGAGTAAGAACGAAGTTAAAATATCACACTAAGCAAAAAGTTCTTATTTGATGGATGAAAACTACACTAAGCAGGTCAAAAACCGTCATTCCGTTTTATACATTTTCGCGTACCGGAGCAGCCTCTCCACATCCCTCTTATGGGATACGACTCGCTCGAGTTCTGCGGAGAGAGATGCTGCTTTTTCCGTCAAATCCCCGACCAAATCTTCGAGGAACCGCTCCCGGGGATAGGTCATCGCCCCTGCAAAGAAGATATGAACGATTTAGATAAATATTTTTAAAGACGCATAGACATCAGCGGGGGACGCACCGCTCGTCCTGAGCTGCGCGGGACATAGCTCGTAGAACGCCACCAGGGCAGCAACGTTCTGGGCTGCCTCTTCTGTTCTCTCGGTTCTCGCGGGTGGAAAACGTGGTCCCATCCACCGTGACCGTTGCCACGAAAGCGGAGGCGCCCGGGGAGCCTTCCCCGGTTGTGGAGTACGCCGGCGTGGAGCGGTGCGTCTTTCGGGCAGACGCGTTGAGAATTGGCACATACATACCGCTAGATCTGCGAGTAATATCTGGGTGCGTTTCTTGTTTCCGATTCTTCTTTAAATACAAATGTATTCAACGGACGTTTGCACTATTTCTCGAGTCGATGCCAATAACTATTCGACGTTTGAATTCCAAAACAGCGAATTTAATCGTAACGGATAACGTGCAACGTCCACCGGCGGGTTAACCAATGCACACTTTCCCAATGGTATCTCACAACACTTCGTCGAATGCATGCATTACTCGGAATGTATATCCCCCGTTTACGTATCTGTTTAACTTTAAGACTTAACATTCACATTAAGAATAACGTTTAACTTTCGAATCCGCCGTTTAACTTGTCGCTATTGTTAACGTTTAACGTTGCGGTAAAAAAAATTTCATGTCGTTATTGTGACATATCGGTCATCGACAATAAAATAAGTTTGCGTAATTCATTATCATGTAATTCATCATCCTAACATAAACATATTAGTTGTGCGCTAAAGGTAATAGTATCTCGGTTAGCGCATCGGTGTTAACTTTCAAATATAAAGGCTCGCCAAAATGATTTGCTATCCGTTTAAAATTCGTTGGCTCTGTTCAATTATAGTTCGTGATGTTCACTCTTTAGAGTTCCCTTATAATTATAGGAGTCTCCGTTTGCTATTCGATTCGATGTGACAATAATTGCTTCACAAATATCCGCAACTTACGCTTCTCGCAACGGAAATTACATGAATTTCAAATAGATGTGCGACGATTTTAGTTTTCATAATTAATGGTGAAAGTAATTAATATTGGCTAATGACTCACGCCGTGAGTAATAAAAATGACCGTTTAGGTTTGTATGTTTAAATATAGATTAATCTGTTTAAATATTAATGACTACGTTTGGATTCGCGACCGCCGTTTAAATATTGAGAACTCCATTTAGATGGCGCAATTTACAAACGACATTAACTCGAACATAATCTCACTCCCCCTTTTGTTGTCATTCAAATCTTGGAGCAGCTTTTCCACACGTGCCTTTCGATCTTTTATTCCTTCAAGTTTTGCGTTTAGTGCACGGACCAGGTGTTCGAAAACCCAATCCAACTCTTCACCACTGGTGTAATCCCCGACGGCTCGTGAAGGCCCTGCAATGAAGAGTTGAAGGTTTACGTATGGGAGGTGGCTCTTTTTTTGTTTTTACACTCAACTGACAAATCTTACAGTATGCATTACCTGCGTCAGATACGTCATCGTCAGCAACCAGGGCCTTGGTAATCTCCACGCTGCCTGAAGGGCACACGGTTGAACGCCACCTCGGCAGCAATGTTCTCGCGCCTCCTCGGCGCTTTCCGCGAATGAAGAACCGGAGAAAGGGGTCCCGTCGACCGTCACCGTGGCCAGGAAGACGGGGTTGGTGTCGGGGCCTTCACGGAGAGTGGTGTACTCCGGCGAGGGCCGGCGTGTCATCTGGCAAAAGTCTGCTAGACGTGACTTAAACATTGTTGTGGGATGTGGATAATATCTGCGTCGTATGTTGTTTCTGCTTGATGCTTACATACAATCATAACTATTTGTAAAAAAAAGGCATTGGTTTTCGGTGAAATAAATGGAATATAGTAAATGGCATCGGTTACGTTCACGCTTTACTGACTCCCATTTCAACATTAAATTGGAGTAATTAATAATAAATTCACATTGCATAGTTTAGTTGATTACGTTATACCGTAACTAGCCTAAATTCAACTCCATTTATGCATGCGACGTTTCAGCATTTTCCAATGCAAATTTTCTGGTTTTGAACCTATTTTGTAAACATCAATGAGGTATTTAATCTATGAAACTCGCCATCATTGTTTAAAAAAAACCGTCATCACTTACCCTTACACTTTACCGTTTAACTATCGATATCTGCGGTTAACTATAGTCGAACGAGAACGAGGGTTCTCCCCGTTGAATATTGCATGACACCGCTTATTAGCGTGCGTCTTCACTTAACATTCGATGTTTATGTTTGAATTGTCTTCCTCACACATCGAGGACTCTGTGTGAAAACTATTCTCGCTATTTACAAACACTCTCGCTTTTCAAATATTGTGGCCCACCCTTTTACAGGCGTCGACGTTTATAATGTAGTGCCGATGTTGAAATATACACGTATCGGTGTAAAGATCAAAACGTAACAGGGGAACAAATTTCTTTTCTTGACAAAATTTTTAGATGAAACGGAGTTCTATTACAACCAGCGTAGGCATACTAATTTATACATCTAAAAACTGAAAAAACATTATCATATCCCCTTCAGTCCCTGGATGAGCTTCTTCACTTGGGCCGTGCGGGTTCTTAGTCGGTCGAGTTTTTCGGAGAGGACGACTTCCTTCTCCGCAAGCTCGACGAGCATGTCCTCAGAAAGCACTCCAACTCTTCGCTGTTGGAGTGCTCGCGGCTGAGTGAAGGCGCCGCATCGAAGGCGTTGCGGTGCGAGGCCCCGCAATGAAGGCTTTTAACAATTTAGAAAATAAATAAATTTCCCGTAACATGGACGCAGAAGTCTTACGGTATGACTTACCTCCACATAGTCGATCGGCGGTAGCATGGGACGCGTATTCATCCTCCCGGGGTATGGAATACGGAGGTCATTGTACGCCACCTCGGCCGCAGTGTGTTCGGGCGTCCTTCGATGTTTTCGCGGGGTAAGGGCTGTAGTAAGTGGTCCCATCAACCGACACCGTGCCCAAGAAGGCGGGGATGTGGTCGGGGCCCTCCCTAACGGTTGAGTACTCCGGCGACGGCCTACGGGTTCTCGGCGAGCTCGTTGAGGAGGGACTTGTACATACTTCTTTCTCTGTGTGTAATATGTGAATGTGCCTTTGATTACCGTTTATTGTTTAAATAGAAGTTTAGGGGTCGCAAGTTCGCCTAACGTACTCCGTGCATTGATGCTTACGTGTGGATTTTGAATTCAAATGTAATTGGGAAATAGATGGTAATGAATTAGCATTCGTACTGGGATTTCACCGCCGTATCAAATTCCCGTGTCATTAATTCGGACTATCTTACATTCCGGAAGTTCAAATACAAAATAATGACAACAAGCGATGTGCATGTTTAGCGTTATTGGTTACCGTTTATTACCGATATTTCCCGTTTAACAATCACTGCGTACGCTTCAATTTGTGTTACCATACAACGTCTCCGTTAAACACCAATCCGCCGAAGATGTGTAAAACTCGCCGCCGTATCTGTTTAAATATGACGTCTCTGTTTATGCGTCACTATATTACATTCCTTCCGGAAGTTCAAATACAAAATAATGACAACAAGCGATGTGCATGTTTAGCGTTATTGGTTACCGTTTATTACCGATATTTCCCGTTTAACAATCATCGCGTACGCTTCAATTTGTGTTACCATACAACGTCTCCGTTAAACACCAATCCGCCGAAGATGTGTAAAACTCGCCGCCGTATCTCGTTTAAATATGACGTCTCTGTTTATGCGTCACTATATTACATTCCTTCCGGAAGTTCAAATACAAAATAATGACAACAAGCGATGTGCATGTTTAGCGTTATTGGTTACCGTTTATTACCGATATTTCCCGTTTAACAATCACTGCGTACGCTTCAATTTGTGTTACCATACAACGTCTCCGTTAAACACCAATCCGCCGAAGATGTGTAAAACTCGCCGCCGTATCTGTTTAAATATGACGTCTCTGTTTATGCGTCACTATCTTACATTCCGGAAGTTCAAATACAAAATAATGACAACAAGCGATGTGCATGTTTAGCGTTATTGGTTACCGTTTATTACCGATATTTCCCGTTTAACAATCCATTGCGTACGCTTCAATTTGTGTTACCATACAACGTCTCCGTTAAACACCAATCCGCCGAAGATGTGTAAAACTCGCCGCCGTATCCGTTTAAATATGACGTCTCTGTTTATGCGTCACTATATTACATTCCTTCCGGAAGTTCAAATACAAAATAATGACAACAAGCGATGTGCATGTTTAGCGTTATTGGTTACCGGTTATTACCGATATTTCCCGTTTAACAATCACTAGCGTACGCTTCAATTTGTGTGTGACTCTTTAAATGTGTCACCATTTAACATTAGGTTTATTCAATTAAAACTTCAGTGCGTACAACGAAATTCGTTTATTCTATGTTTAAATATCGGGCGTCATAACGAAATAAATGTGTGCTCCTTAAAGATTATCCTTTTACGAAGCCTAATCGGCGACACTTTCATTGCAAGTTCTACGATTGTGACCGGACGCGTGGCGGCGGGCCGCAATGTAACTCGCGGACATCAAACGCTTGCGACTCGATCCTCCTTCGTCTAGGACGACCGGGTTGCCTTCTCGTCACGGGCGGCCGCAAAAGCAGATCTCGATTGTTGTCCGTGGGCCTCTCATTGTCGGGTATGGGAAATATAGCTTCCTTATACGCCAACTTGTAAGTGTCGACGGTGAAGTGATCGCTAATAAAACGATGAACATTCGTTGTCCGTCACCAATATCGCAGCGCAAGCGTGTTTGCACGGGATGCCATAAACTTGCCATCTGCGACATGAGCAAGTTCTACTAGCAAGGTCTACAGAGTTACCGCACCGGTCAATCACTTCGTAACGATCGGCGAGACAGCGAGCAACGTGAAGACTTCGGCTATCCCGCACAAGCGTCTCAACCTTTGAACGTATGTCCGGGCATAAGAAAGTATCCCATTTGTTCGCTTGCTCACGGCGAGTGCATAACATGCCCATTAGCTTGTACCCGCACAACGAATATCGGAAATCTTAAAGAAATTTACGCGAATATACGAATATTTAAACACCACTACATCGGAGTAAACAGAACAGTAATAAACTAAAGATCGAAGAAGAAAAACATATACGACGCTATTTAAACCGAGACAATGATATTAACATTTGTTATCTTACACAGATTCTACCGGACTAAAGGGTTAATGTGAATATTAAACACCGACGACGATATCAAACTGCGGACAAGTGCATGTTAAACACCGATAACGAACATTAAAGTGTAACGGGTAAGCTTAAGCGTTACATGTATTTAACCTTCGAGTACCTTATAGCGTCGACCATTTTCGTCACCGGTAGGTGTCGAGCTTCTTTGATCCACGCATTGAACGACTCGCCTACATTCGAATACATCTCGCCCCATCGGTCACCTTTGAACAGATAATTCGACCAGTGTGACATGTCGGATTTGTCAATCAACCACCGAAACGCTTCGGGCGATACGGCCCGCAGTTCATTGACGGTGTCATCGAATTCTTTAGCCGTCGTTGCCCACGCGATACGAAAGCATATGGACCAAGACTCCTCCCTCAATGCCTTCCCAAGTCTGCCATTGGCTTTCATAAAATTGGCCTCCAAGTGCCGAAGGCGTACGCGTGCGGGGATGAAGGGAAAACTCTCGCACAACGGCGTTCACAAGGCCCTTTGACCTATCCGAAACGAATGTAATTGTCTCTTGGTAGTCTCCTTCGTCGTATAAAGCATCACCTAACTTGGAAATGAACCACGTCCAATTGGCGTCGGTCTCGTTGTCGACAATAGCGAAGGCGACGTGGAAGAAGCCATTGTTCCCATCCTTCCCCTGTGGCACCCAAGAGAGTACCCCGATACTTTCCGAAGAGGTGAGTACCATCCACAAACAGCAGCGGCTCGCATGCCCGCTTGAACCCCAAAATGCACGCGCCGAAAGAGAAGAACGCACGTTTAAAACGCTCACCGTCTCTTTCCACAAACGCGACGCCGCCGGGGTTTGTCTCGACCACCTTATGGACGTACCAAAGCAACAGATCGTAGCTGGAGATGTCGCGCCGTCGAGGATCACCCGGGCATGCTCTTTTCCCAGCCCAAGCCTCGCTTGTATGGAATGTGGACACCATGCTCCCGCAACATGTCCTTCGAATGTCGATGGCCTTGTACAAGGGCCGGTCCTTCGCCTTCGAATCACTCGTGCGCCGACCCATTTTTTGGACGCTTTCGGGTGTGACCCCGACCCAATTCCACCACCGCAGGTGTGCGTCGGGTCCGTTGTCTTGATTCCGAAGGTAGTTCTATTATATTCCTTTGATGCGTGAACGCGCCATTGACATCCACCGGCCGCGCATTCCACAAAGTGACCCGGTATTTTTCGTTCTTCACGAATTTGAAATCAAAATTCCGACCGATAGCAAAATTGCGAAGTGTATCTCGGAAATGTTCAACGCCATCAAAACGTTGTCCGACGTCCAACGACAACACTTCATGTCGATCTAACGACGATGGCGGGCATGCGACACCATCCGGGTCGCCATGTGGTGGGACAGAAGCGCTCTCAGATTCCGAATTCCTGCCAGCACTTCAGTTCAAACGCAAACGATCAGAATTTAAGCATAAAGTCCACTTATTTAAACGCCTAAGTTAATAGTTACACGTTAACAGGCATAGTTAAACATAGATGTAATAATGCAAACGGTGTATGATAGTTTCCGCAGAAACATGATAAAATTAATCGGAGACTCCCAATTTAAACGGATAATTCATTCTTTAATACAGATAATGGTAGTGTTAAACACTAACTGACATACAACTGCATAATTGTTTTAGAGCAACGCATTACCACGACAATAACTCGTTTTGGGAAGGCCGCCGTGGCACGTCATCCGTCTCGACAACCATATCGACTACACCGCCTTTGAGGATGGAGAACACATGACACATGCGCTGGAAGTCCACCTCGTTATCTATTGGGCAAACCGTATTATGTCCATCGGGTGTGATGAACTTCACCCTGGCGCGACAAACATCGAGACCCCAGCGCTCACAAATCTCACCTAACACTGACGCCCATTCAGTTGACGCGGTGAATGTCAGCACTCGTCCCTCCCCGTTGTATCTAGCAATGGCACAAAAACTGTCCATATTATCGACTTAGCAGAAGGAAAAGGAGAACAAGAACAAAATTATGTAATTCGCCTTCTAAACTCTCTAAGCGAACAAGAAACCATAAAGGGGGAAAAAACTCACATATGTATGCATAAAAGCCAGACATGACATGATGTGATCGGGCGGGTTTTTTTCCCACCATTTGCAGGGGCAAAAATGGATTTTCGTAACACGGACCCATTTCATGTGACGGACGGGGGGTAGAAGGGAACCAAACTATAACGGAGGGGCTGTCCGGGGTGTGCAAAAATAGGAGGGGGTTTTTGGCCAGTTTTGAAATTCCCGAGGGGTGAACAGTAATTTTCCCTTTATTTTATTTTAATATATTTATAATTAAATATAAATTAATAAAATATAAACTTGCATGAATACTTTGCAAACATGTTTATGCTATTCCTCTCACTAATGTGGCTAATTAGGGTTATATAATAAGAGAGGTGAGCATTGACTAACAAAGTCCATCAGTCATCTAAACTTCAAGGCCAAGCATGGAATCCTCCTTTCGCTTTTCTATTAAAATTACAATCCTAATTATAATTTTAATTAGCTATTTCATCTCATTATAATCAAATTAATACAAATATTATAATTCAACATTTGTACTTTCCAAAATCAAAATAAATAAATAAATATATAAATAATTATCAAATATCATGGTAATCTTAAGCAATCACTTATATTATTTGTTTATTAATTATAAAATGAAAATATTAATATAATGTAAAGACTAAGTGACTTTCTTCTCAAATAATGCAATTTATGTGGATAATTAACTGGGGTTATCCCGTGAACCCTAATCCTAATAATTTTGTTAATTATCATCTAACTAGCCTTTACATTAATATATATATATATATATATATATACTCATTGACCTAAAGCTAACCATTCATGCCTTTATCCTTCAATGACATCTAACTAATGGTCACCTTTTGATTTAAATCATTCTTTGAACTTTAGGTTAAGTATTGAATTTAGTATTAAGCTAGGAAGAGGTCTATGTTTGGGAGACGCATTTATATAGGTTAATTTATTTCTAAATTAATTCTCAACCACCTCCACCTTAACCACCATCACAAAAACAAGATTAATAACTTGATTACTATTTAATTTGATCGCCTAAAGATCATGATGCAAAGGATTATATATATATATATATATATTAATCCAAAAGTGATTTTGAACATCTCAAGCCAACTGAAATTCTTTATCATTTGAGTATTTTATTTTTTAATCCGCTTAAACAATTGGTGTGTTACTTTCATGTGATCTTTTCATGCCATTTGTCGATGATCTCAGAGTCTTAAAGCATTATCCTTTCGGATTAAATCTTGTTCTTAATTATCATTTTCCAACAAGGATTTTGAGGTCATATATATGACGTTTATGAGTTCTCATATATATATATATATATTTAAATTTGTATTATTACTTACATAGTACAGTTTTTTTTTTTTTTTTAAATTTGAATATGTGTATATAATATGTACAGGTAAAAATACTTTTTTAGTCTCTAAATAATTACCTGTTGAGGGACTAAAAATATACTTTTCACCGATATATATATATATATATATATATATATATATATATATATATATATATATATATATATGAGGAAGTTATGGTATATTTTATTTTATTTTTAACAAATATAGACCAATCACTTGTGCCCTCATCATATGTGAACTGAAATTCAAATCTGTTTTTTCAACGGAGACACGATCATCTTATATAGGGACCATGTGTCTATGAAGCAAATGATTTTTGGTAGCTATATTACACATGTAAAAATAAATAAAGTTAAGATAATTTTAATATAATTCAATTTTTATAAAAATAAATTTAACATCATATAGCATATCATCAATTTAATAAATTTATGGCAGGGTAACAATGTGGTGAACTTTTAAATTTTAATGAAAATTTAAAAGTAGACGTAGGTCATATCATCTATAGAAATAAATTTTTTTAAAAAATAAATTTACGTACCCATTTTATTATATTAATTAGAGCGAAAATGAAGATAAAATGATTTTTTCTAAACAAATTACATATAATGAGGTAAATACGTCTAGTAAATGTTTTGATGATGTAAAATACACAAAGATGCTCTTTTTTGGGATATATCAAATTTTAAACTTGTATTGGTTATATAAATGTAAATTGACTTAAACTCTTAATATTCAGATGGATTTTTTTAAAAATTAAATAACAAACGTTTAATGAATAATAGTATTTCAAGCCATAATATGAAAATGGAAAAGTGAAATTAGAGATAGGGGCAATGTTGTAATTAACTAAAAACCTATTTGGCTTGGGAAACTAAACATTCTTAACATAAAGTCAAGGCTTGTTTAAGGTGTAAAGAGTGGGTATAACACAAAATTTTAAAATTTAAAATATGTTTTTTTTTTTTAAACCTCAATTTATTCATAGATTCAATTGATAAAGCATGTACACTTCTCCGAAAACATACACACATATATATATAATTCAATACTCAATATATTATATATGAGACTCAATCATTTATGAATATTGATAAATAATAAATTTACGGACATTCATAAATAATTGTTAAATTTCAATCTATTGATCACAAATTTTAACACTGTGGTTATAAATGATATCAAGTGGAATAAACCGCAGCTTCATTTTGTTGGTTTTAGTCATTTTTTATTTCATTTTTTTTGGGCATAGTTATTTTTTTTCATCATTTATTTGTCTCACTTTTTTGTTTTATCTTTTTTTAGTTTTTGTTTTCAACGCTCTGCAAATGTCTGTAAAAAACGTTTACCCATTATATATATACATTACTCTTAAATTTTATAAATGTATTAATTAAAAAATAAAAATTTTTGAATCGGAAGATATGGCTTACTGTAGAAAATAGAGTGAGAAGAGGGAGACCATCGGCTCGGCTTGGCTCGGCTCGGCTAGGCTACTAATGAAGGGATATTCCACGGAATCTAATGACGCCGTTATCGATCCACCGTTATGACGCTTAGCTGGCAAGCGATAGGAGACCTCTTAGGGTTCGCTGAATGGGGCCAGCTGGCACGGCATACGGCACACGGCACATGGCCAGCTGCCCCTGTCTCTAGGTCTCCTCAAATTACTAAAAAACCCTCAATCTAGAAACTTAATTACATAAAAGCCCTTTAATTTCTTTTTTTAAGTGAAGTTGTGCTTATTTTTGTTGTCTCTAATTTTTACCGCGACTCTTGTGTGTAAGGGTAGTTTGGGTATTTGATAAGGGGCAATATGGTCATTTGGATGTGGCCTTTAAATCTTAGCTCCGCTCCAGGCTTGCGCAGGAGAGAGTAAGAAGTCTTGAAAAAGTACGGAGAGAACTGAGAGCATAGAAACAAGAGCAAAGGATGATGTCTTCCCCGCTTTTTTGGTTTACACTTTACACCCTTACCATTTAAGTATTAGTATTTAGTCCCTGTATTTGTTGTTTAAATCTTTGGAGCATTTATTATGATAATAAATTTAAAATAAAAAAATGAATCTTTATTTAAAAAAAATAAATGAGTGGAGCTTGAATTACAGTGAAGATGGACAGACAGCAGCAAAGACAGAAAAAAAAAAAAAAAGAGAATTATTAAAAAAACCAAAATTTTATTTTTCTGCTTGTTGGGCAATTATTTCTCTAGAAGAAATCCAATGAGAAAAATAATTAAAAATCCCACCTTTCTATTTGCTTGCCAACTAATTCCTCCCTTTCTGAAAGAGAGATTTTTCACTGTCTATAATTAAAAAAATTCCAATATTTTTGATAGCTCATTAAATAAATTTACTGAATTAAAAAAATTAAATTAATTAAAAAAAAATCTAGTTATTCCAATTTGCTTCGTAACTATTTCCCTTCTCTCTCTCTCTCTCTCTCTCTCTCACTTCTCAATCTATCTCCCAATCTACCTACATTCATTCCTTGCTTCCTCCTTCCCGATCACGAGATCCCCATCTTCTCCTTTTTATCTCTCTCTCTCTCTCTCACTATTTCTTCTTCATGTCTTCTTCTTCTTCTTCTTCCATTCCATCTCTCAAAGTCGTCACCTTACCATCTCTCCAGTCTCCTATGCCTTCCTAATCTCATCTTCTGCCATTGATTTACCTTCCGACCTTCAACCGAAGCCATCTTCTCAGAGATCTGACAAAGATTTCCGTCCAAAGGTGCTGCCTTTCCTTTTCAATATGTCGTACTCCCTCTCCAATCGCTTCCACTCCGATCTCTGCACAGATGGCACAAACGATAAGCCTGACTCCAAGGACTTCGCCGATCTCGGCTCGCCCGTCTCCCCGCTACGCAATCTCCGGGCGGTGCCGGCCGCCACGCAGACGAGCAGCAGCTCCAGCTCTTCCGGTTCTGTTTCTGGCAAGCCTCCACCCAATGTAGCCGTCCGGCTCTCCGACGGTGTCATCTCTGGTCGTCTCAGCCATTCCGGTGAGCTCTCCGCGTCTAGCGAGTGCTTCCCAACTGGGCTCAATTCCCGCCCTGGCCACCGCCGATCGGGCTCCGGCCAGTTGTTTTACTCTAGTGTTGGTATGGGAGGCAGCACTGCGAGCTCGCCGGTGTCTAACGTGCTTCCCGCCGGTAACATTTGCCCTTCGGGGAGGATCGGAAAGTCAGGCATGATGAGCCGGAGCTCCGCGAGGAGCGACGTGCTTGGCTCCGGGACCGGGAACTACGGCCATGGGAGCATAATTCGTGGCGGTTCCTCCCCGGCCAAGGCGAGCATGGACGCCGAGGAGCTGACTAAGGCCGGGAACGAGCATTACAAGAAGGGTCAGTTTTTGGAAGCTCTGAAGCTTTACGACCGCGCCGTTGCCATGTGCTCGGACAATGCTTCGTGCCGGAGCAACCGTGCGGCGGCTTTGGCAGCGCTCGGCCGGCTTTGTGAGGCCGTGAAGGAGTGCGAGGATGCTGTGAGGCTTGATCAAGGGAATGTCAAGGCTCATCAGCGCTTGGCTTCTCTTCATTTGAGGTGAATCTCTCATTGTCATTGTCCTTTCTGCTGCTAAAGATCGGATCCTTGTCTGTTATCTTCTTCTGTCGATGGTTTGGGCTTTTGCGTTGATTCAAATTGATATGAATGATTTGTTGGTTTCTGAATGAGCTTATCAATCATTAGCTTGGTGCTCTTATGTTATGTTTGCAAGAGAGAGTTGTGAGAAATTGATTTTAGAGTTCACTGAACATTTAGATTGTGATGGTGCATGTATTGGGTTTCAGATGCTTCTAGGATTTATTTGCAGTACATCCTTTGTTTCTGATTTTCACCACAGATTAGGACAGGTTGAAACTGCCAAGAAGCACCTCTTCTTGTCATCGCGGCAACCTGATCCTGTCGAAGTACATAAGATGGAGCAAGTTGAGAGGCATTTGGAGAGATGCGGAGAATCTAGGAAAATCGGTGATTGGAAGAGTGCCTTGAGGGAAAGTGATGCTGCCATTGCCGCTGGAGCTGATTCTTCGCCTTTGGTGTGTGCTTTTCTTTTGATTATATGCTTGAGAATGATTAAACTGAAAAGTCTTAGAGGAGAGCTTGAATTTGCAGATCAATGTGTTGAGAGCTGAAGCTCTTCTCCGGCTCCATCGCCTGGAAGAAGCGGGTTCAGCTATTTCTAGTGCATCCAAACTTGCCAACTCTTCTCCATCTGGCTCAGCGAACAAGTTCTTTGCCATGATATCAGATTCCTATGTCTACATTGTTCAGGCACAAGTTGAAATGGCATTGGGAAGGTGAGACCATGGATTTAGCAGAGTGACACACCAGATGTTGTTTGAATATATAAGGCTAGTGAGAATGTGCACCAAATTGTATGTAGGTTTGAGAGTGCAGTTAAAATGGCGGAGAAAGCCAAGCAGGTTGATCCACGAAATGTTGAGGTGACGGTGATGCTTAACAATGTTAAATCAGTTGCTAGAGCTCGGACACAAGGGAATGAGTTCTTCAATTCAGGGAAATTTGCCGAAGCCTGTATAGCTTATGGTGAAGGACTTCGATGTGATCCATCAAACCCGGTCCTGTACTGTAATAGAGCGGCTTGTAGGTCGAAACTCGGGCAGTGGGAAAAGTCCATCGAGGACTGTAATGAGGCGCTCAAAATCCAAGCCAATTACACCAAGGCCCTGCTTAGACGCGCTGCTTCATACGCCAAGGTATATATCTATCTCCCAACTGATTTTATTTGATTTACAACTTGTGAGAACACCCTGGCTTTGATCTTAGTATCCTGTCTGTGTGTTTAGCTTGAGCGATGGGCTGATTCAGTGCGAGATTATGAGATGTTGAGCAAGGAACTGCCTGGTGACAAGGAGGTGGCCGAAGCATTGTTCCATGCTCGTGTCGCACTAAAAGCATCTCGTGGTGAGGAAGTATCTAACTTAAAGTTCGGCGGTGAAGTTGAGGAAATCACCAGTGTGGAGCAATTTCAAGCAGCTATATCTTTACCTGGTGATTCTCTTACCAAATGGTATTCAAAGATTCACCACATTATATTCATTTCAATTTTGACTGAATTCATACTGCACATTAGGTGTTTCGGTTGTTCACTTTGTGACGGCATCAAACCTGCAATGCAATAAGATCGCACCATTTGTGGATGATCTTTGCACCAGATACCCATCAGTGAACTTTCTGAAGGTACTAAGTTCTAACTGCATTTGCATGACATGCCATGAGACTGAATCTGATTTCTGTATTCTCTTACGGATAACAAGGTGGATATCAACGAAAGCCCTGCTGTGGCTAAAGCGGAGAACGTGAGGATAGCTCCGACGATCAAAATCTATAAGAACAGGGTACGGGTGAAGGAGATGATCTGCCCGAGCCAGCAAGTGTTAGAATGCTCAGTGAGACACTATGGTCTTTAGCACTGGAACCAATTGGTTACATGATTTTTGATTGCATCTTCAACATTGAATTCATACAAACGTCTTCAGCTCCTCCTGATCAGAACCACCAAACAATAACTACAACTTCATTGGAGCTCAGTTTTTCCCATTTCCTTGTCAACGACTTTTATTTATTCTTTCCATTTTCAGCAATCCAGTGTTAGCCTAGATCTTGAGAGAGAGAGAGAGAGAGAAAAACAGAGATGGCTCAGAAGGAAATTACATGTGCATATGAATATTATATATGATATATGAGGAAGAATTGAAGCCATTTTGGGGGATTAAGCCATTTTGCTGCTGGTGTCGCTGATGATGATAAATACTGCAATTATTATGAAATAAAAATTTTAGAAATTCTTTCTCATGCATCATTTTTCACTGCTTTGTTAGTGTTTCTTAATTGAACTATTATTATATAGAATATGATGGCGTGAAAGCGCCAATAAAAGATAACATGACAATGGGCAAATCAGCATCCATCACACGCAATCAAGCACCAATTGACTTTAGGAAACATGTTCCATTGTTTTCAAACTAAACATGTTTTCCTCTCACTGCCAAATTTTCAAGCTCTGTTGTTTGGTCAACCAACATTAAACATCTTCATGTGAGGCAACCATCTCTTGTGGGAGTTCTGGTGAAAGTAAAAAGCTATTAGTAGTCTCACATCAGTCAAATAAAAAAAAATATATAAATTTGAACATATAATGTTGACAACTCAAGTTTTGGATTGAAGTGAGACTAAGTAGCATGTTTGGTTTATCTAACAAGGTATTAAAGATTAGTTTGTTTGGTTTGTTTGTGATGCGACTAGTTAAAATAAATTAACACATTAAGAGAGTGCATTGGTTAATTAAGTTTTTGAATTGAATCGAGCTCAAATAATATGGTTAGTTTGCACTTAACATTCATTAGGCGGCGATTCAGTCAACATTGAAACAAATCAATATTACCTCAAATATTAACATAATTGTATGGCTTAATAATGACATTAAATAAGAAGCAAGGTTTGGCCTTGTGCATAAAAAGAAAAGGCATTAAAAGCAAGGGGAAAAAAAAGTAGGTAAAGTGACATGTGATGTTGAATGTAGTGCATGAAATTATCCAAGTACCAAACGATCATGAAGTTTAGGTTGCAGAAGCTAAGTCGATGGTGGTTGTTTCCAAATCAAAGCCAAGAAAGACTAGAATTCATTGAGGTCACAACAGTTTCGCTTTCCTCATGTCGGCAAAGTGATCAAAGGTTCGTGATGTGTGTCCCACCACCTTTGACAGGGTCTTTGCTCACATTGCTCAAATGTTCCCTAGAGTCATAAAGCATATATATTTGTTTCTTTTCTCAAGTTTCTCAATTAAACTATAAAAAACATTATAGTATAAATGAATACAAATTTTCACGCCTTTCTTTTTAAATAATCGGTTACATAAGTGTGCTGGTACATAAGAGCTCATATATTACACTCAACAGTTCACTTCATGTGAACATTTTTATTTGATTTTATATGTAACTTGGAACCTTGTTTTGTTTTCTTTCCCTCTTGTATATTACAAAGTCAAGGTTGAACTAATCTTTTTCACGGGTTTAAGCAGACTAAATCAACATAGAATGATAGAATAGAATGGGCTTCAAGTTTTGTTTTCTTGCATGTGGTCTCATTCTTTAATAATGACAATGTGTAGACTTGGAATCCAGAAAATAAAAAGTCTTCGGAGTGACCCCTCTTGTCCTCCGTCAACACCTGCCGCCCAACCTTCGCCCCCACTTCCGATGGCGAGTTCGGGTGAAGCGTCCACCTTCAAACTTGCAAGATTCATGGTGTGTGTTGGATTCTGGCTGTCGCCTGTCCCTCAATGGAGTTGTTCCGATGATGCTCGTGGCATGAGTGGTGATGCCAAAGAAAGGTTTTTTTTTTTTTTTTTTTCTTTTAATTTTTTATCGAGATGAATGGTTAAGCTTATGAAAAGAGAGGGGTGTGTACAAGTCTTGGAGAGCAAAAGAGGACTGGGTTTGCGCACAGATGGGTGTTGGGACAACCCATGCACAATCACTACTCACATTACTACGAGTATACCCTCACTCACAAATCCAATTTTTGCCAATTGTGAAGAGTTCTTGTGGGACCTTACCGGAATATTAGTAGACCAAAAAATACACAAAAAAGGGAATATCTAAGAAAGGATTGAGGTAAACCATGCTATGAACACTAAAGAAAGTATGGAGAAACCAAGATTAACAGAATACAAAACAGTTTATGTGGATGAGGAGTTCATGTCTTGGGCTAACAAACAAATGCAAATCTCTCTTTGGGAAGTTTCAAGGCAAAGCTCTTTCTCTCAACCAATTGAAGGCAACTCTCATAGAGATATGGAAAGGAATTAGGAACTTTCGTAAATAAAGTGTCAACCTTTGCAATAGGAAAATGCTGACGTGGAACAATCTCTACCGTACCACGTATCTCAACGAAGGGTATTCTTGGCATTTAGAAGGAATCTCCCACATTTGCAATAGTAATGATGGGTGACCGTCCATTCCCTTTGGAGCTCCACGTGTCGTCCATCCGTCACGGATGGAATCTTTTCGACATCTTTGATGCCCGCCGTTGATTGATCATCAATCAACCCACGTGTCACACATCCAACGGATGCACCTGTCTCACTATACTCATCACGTGTCATGCATCCGAGAGGATGCATCTGTTCAATACAAATATCATACACCATGTGTCATGCATTCGTGAGGATGCACCCGTACAATACAATACAATACACATTTAACAAATAACAGCCGTTGATTGATCATCAATCAACACGTGTCATGCATCCGAAGGATGCAATTGCCAAAATACATCACATACTCTGTTCATACATACTTCAATCTTTAATTAAACAAATCATTATGTTAATCATGAATTAATTGCGTCATCCATGACGCATCCCGCCAATTGCTTCGGGTGAAATCAATTGACCTCCATCATGAACCTAAGTGGTTAGGCTTTCCTAACCCTATGGTGCAAGTTGGTGTACCCGATTTGGTATTAATCTCATCAGATGACATAACCCTTATGTCATTTAACATTATAAATTAAAATTAACACTTAGGTATAAATCACATCCGGCACTGTCCTTACAGTGCACACACATACGAATTATTGGATGCCCATATATATTATATGGATGGATGATACTAATACGCCCTGCGTATTGCTAGGGATTATGTAACACTTAGGTATACACATAATGGCATATGTCACTGTCTCTGACAGTACACGCAATGAACAAGAATGTAACGGTCATATACCCCATATATGACATGAACATACTAAGACGCCCTGCGTATTGCTAGGATGCATATAACAATTAGGTATAAACATAATGGCATATGTCATTGTCTTTGACAGTACATGCACATACGAAGTATTGGATGTCCATATACATTATATGGACGGATGATACTAATACGCTCTGCGTATTGCTATGGAGTTCCTTATCAATGGTGTGAAGTTAGTCCACGTGTCATGCATCTATTCACATGCCCAATAATGATGGGATCGGCACCTAATCCCGAATAGGTTGAGATTAATCAATGGGCATTCACATGCCCAATAATTAACCGGGTACACCAACTTGCACCATAGGGTTAGGAAAGCCTAACCACTTAGGTTCATGATGGAGGTCAATTGATTTCACCCGAAGCAATTGGCGGGATGCGTCATGGATGACGCAATTAATTCATGATTAACATAATGATTTGTTTAATTAAAGATTGAAGTATGTATGAACAGAGTATGTGATGTATTTTGGCAATTGCATCCTTCGGATGCATGACACGTGTTGATTGATGATCAATCAACGGCTGTTATTTGTTAAATGTGTATTGTATTGTATTGTACGGGTGCATCCTCACGAATGCATGACACATGGTGTATGATATTTGTATTGAACAGATGCATCCTCTCGGATGCATGACACGTGATGAGTATAGTGAGACAGGTGCATCCGTTGGATGTGTGACACGTGGGTTGATTGATGATCAATCAACGGCGGGCATCAAAGATGTCGAAAAGATTCCATCCGTGACGGATGGACGACACGTGGAGCTCCAAAGGGAATGGACGGTCACCCATCATTACTATTGCAAATGTGGGAGATTCCTTCTAAATGCCAAGAATACCCTTCGTTGAGATACGTGGTACGGTAGAGATTGTTCCACGTCAGCATTTTCCTATTGCAAAGGTTGACACTTTATTTACGAAAGTGCCATTCTCGTGATAAAATATTGAGGGGGTGGGGCCATTCACATGGGAAAGTACATAAAGGGGCTTCCTAGGGATCCTCACTCCGCGACATCGGACGGCACTCCGTTCGTTGAGATGCGTGAGACTCCGCGGATGGGCGACGCGTGGCACCAGGGCAATCGGGCATCCTAGTACCATGCTATGAACACTAAAGAAAGTATGGAGAAACCAAGATTAACAGAATGCAAAACAGTTTCTGTGGATGAGGAGTTCATGTCTTGGGCTAACAAACAAATGCAAATATCTCTTTGGGAAGTTTCAAGGCAAAGCTCTTTCTCTCGACCAATTGAAGGCAACTCTCATAAAGATATGGAATGTAATTAGGAACTTTTCAAGTAGAGGACATGCCTAACAAGTTCCATTATATCAAGTGCCTATATCTTGATATGATGGAATGTCTGTTATAGGAGTGGCCTTGAATGATGAATTGTTACAACTTACTCCATGAAGGCCTAACTTTCAAGATGCATTCGAGAAGCCGGAAATGGCTCTTGTGTGGATCCAACCGCATCATCTCCTCCGGAATACCGGAAACTTAACATGATGGAGAATATTGGTTCCTAGTTTGGTCGTGTGTTGAAGATAAATGACCATACTCTTACTATTACCTGTGTAAAGTTCACTGGTGTTTGTATTGAGATTGATTTGTCATTACCCCTTAAAAGTGCCATTTTTTATCCAATTGAGGATAAGGGTGGTTTAGTGGTTGCTCTATATGAGAGCCTGTTGATGTTTTACTATTGATGTGGATGAGTTGGGCATGCACTGAACAACTACACACACAAACACACTCCTTGCACCATCTATTTCTCCAGATGAGGTGTAGCAAGGGGTAGGAGTGGATGCAGAGATGATTATTAATGAGTCGCCACAAGCTGAGTTAAAGGCAAGCACTGGACGGTGACTTGGACTACTCGCTCGTAGCCGGTGGTTCACTACTGCTGGGGACATGGTCGGGGTTATAGCCGTGGCATTGATCCTCAACGATTGGGGAACATTGAGGTTTTGGATGCAAGGATAGTGATAATGCCTAGCAAGGACCACATGTTGTTAGATGATCTTGGGAAGTTGACACATAGTGGTTGTGGAAGCTTCCGCTGTGGGTGGGGTGGCACATCTAGTGCTCACTTTTTTGCCCCATCTCAAGAAATTTCTTAGATTGATTTCCTCCCACTCAATACTCTAGATGACATCCCAATACAGGATTTGGTTTCCCCTTGTAATTGCTCCCAAGGTAGATCATGAGGAAATTAAACTTACTCCCCAAGCAAATAAATTAGACAAATGATGAGCAGATTACCTAGGGACCCCTAAATTCTCAAACCTTGATAATTTTTAAGTGGGAGTCCATACTTGGGTGGGAATTAATGGGAAGTGATGGCTTGGTCAAATCAACTAGTATAGAGCCCCCTTGCTTGATGTATTCATTGAATAGCATATTGGAGAAGTGCCACACCTTAACTCTTGTCTATTGAAGTAGCAACATATGGAGTTAGACGGACATGAACAGCTAGTCAATAGAGTAACACAGAAATTAGGTTCCTTGAATCAAGCTTGGGGAAAGAGGACATGGAGAAAGAATCCTTTCTCGGCTTTGATGAACGTGATGAAATTGGTGATGATATGCCACATTTTAAGAGAGCCCATGAAAAAAAAACTAAAAACATAAATAGAGGAGGTACTCCCTCAGAAAGGAAAGCTTGTGAGAGGATGACAAGATTCAAGGTCCCTACTTTGGACACGAGCTCTCTTTTACTTTTTTTCATCCAAAGTCTTGGGGCAGCCTTGGCTCACAGGTGGTTTCCCCCGGGGGGAGGAGAACACTTGTATAGTTTTGGTACTCAAAAGAGAAACCTCTAACACTAATGTTAGGCATGCATTTCCATTTGTAATTTGTCTTATAACATTATTTCCAAACAACTCTTCACTAGCAGACTTACGAGTGTGATTTACACATTTAATGGTCTGAGGAACTTTGATTTCTTGATGGTAGATTTACTTTGAACAATATAATTGTATCTTAGAAGACAGCTAATTTCTTAGATTATGATATCCACACCCCTCACAAGTTCAATGGCCTTGAGCAACTTGGATTTCTTGCTGGTAGATTTACTTTAGATAATATAATTGTAGCTCAGGAGATAGCTCATTTTTTAGATTATGATATCCACACCCCTCCTAGGATGTTAATAAAAATGGACATTGAAAAGAATTATGATACCTTAGAGTGGATTATTGTTCATGTTACTCAGAAACTCATGACATTCTTTGAACAATTAGTTAGAATAGACTAGACAAAAGCCTATTTGACTTATGCTAGTTTTTTCTTCCTGATAAATGGCCATGCTACTGACTGGATTAATAACTACAAAGGTGTTAAACAAGGTGATCCTATCTCACTTTTCTTATTTATATTGCTTTCCCATAGACTTTCTATCTTGCTCAATTATGTTATGTCTAGGACTTGTCTTTGGCTTAGATAAGAGATTAAGCAAAAATTTTAATCATCTCATGTTTGCTAGTGACTTAATAATTGCCACCAAGGCCTTTCTGTCCGCAGTTATATTATGTAAATTGTGCTTATACCTTTACAAACATTTAACTAAGCAACATGAAAACTTAGCTAAATCTACAATTTACCTTTGAGCTAGTGTAAAAAGAGGATTAGCATAACAATGCACTCTATCTTTCATATGAAGCGGGGTAGTTTCCCCTTCAAATATTTAGGAAATCTAACATCCCTGACTGATTGTTCACAAATGCCATCATCTTATGATAGAGCTGCCAAGTGCATTAATTCTTGGAACCATTCCACTATTTATTTTGCTAGCAGAACAGTTTTGATCAACATCTTTCTCCTTTCAATCTTTACTTATCTTCTTTCTTGTTATTCTATCCCAGATTCTATCTTTGGAAAATTTCAACCCTTGCTTCCCTACTATAGAGTCGTTATTTATAAGTAAGATTTTTTGTAAGCCAAGGGTAGCTAGTGTGGCGGCATCCATTACTTAGGATGGAACACTACTACATCCCCTAAACTAAGTAGGTTGGGTGTCAAAAACCTTGTATATGCGAAAGTTACTCTAATTGGTAAAAACATATTTGCACTCTTGAATAGTGAGGATAAATTCTGGATTCATATTGCCAACTTAAAGTGTGGCTTCAACATTTGGTCGACTTGCATTCTTATAGGGTTTCTTGGTTCTACAAAATGCTTTGCAAAGAGGTTCAACAAAATAGACCTAATATGTGGATTGATGCTTGTAACTCTAAAATCTAAAATTTTCTAAAAGATATATAATTTCCATGATTCTTTGACATTTGATTGGCCTCTAAACCTACCCATATCAATATGGTTCTCCCTACTGATTCATTAACCATGTGAGATTCTTTTGACCAATAACACTCTGAATTATGATGCTCTAAAAACCGTGTGAATTATGATTTTGAGAGGAATTGGCTTGCCAAAATAACTTTTAAGTATGATAGTGCTAAGAATTGGATTTGGCTTCACACTACACATTTAACTAAAATTTCTAATGCAATTGCAATAGCATTTATCGTAATTCTTGTGAGGACAATTAGAGTGGTTGGTATATTATATGGCAGCTGTCAGTTCCATGCAAAAACCTTCATGTGAGGGGAAATACCACTATAAAACTCCAATATTTCAATACTTGTACAACCTCCACTGGTCCTCGGATGGTGTGCCCATGTTGTGGACTGTGAGGAAACTATCGACCATATCTTTTAGGATTGTAGGCTGAGTAGATAATGTTAAAGTTTAGTTGAAGAATTTGCAGGTGTTAGTGTTGATGATAAAGATGGGCTTGTTGAGAACTATAATTAGCTTCTAAAGAATTGAACATCTAGTTATGTCTTAGTCTCCAACTCTAAATAAAAGTAAAGAAGCCCTTATGTCTTGGTCTCCAACTCTAAGATGATCCATTAATGAAAACCTACTCATGTAGAAAAACTCCCTTTTCTGTTCTCTCTCTTATTTAGTTTCTTTTCTATTTCTCTTGATATTCCCACCATCATCATGCCATTTATTAAAATGTAGGTCTAATATAATTAAGTCCACGGTAACTTATAATATGATGTGAATTAAATAAAAATTATTTGACTTTGTTTAAGAACTTCCTGCATAACTACAGAAAAAGATAATTTTGTAATGCAAAAAAAAAAAAAAAAAAAATTCAAAAGACGAAAAGTGTTCCAAAAATTGTGAGGAGAGTTGTGGAGGTACAATAAAGTAAGAACAACCATAAGGATCCTTGTGATCAAAGAAAGTAACCTTATGATTCACTATCTTATCTTGATTTTATTTCAATATTAGTTGGTTGGAACTGAAGGAGTAATTTATATGCTTGGGTTACCCCGAAATCAGAAGAGGTAAGGTTGCTTTTTTTTTTTTTATAAATTCTGTTCTAATTAATTTGATTTTGAGTTAGAATTAGCTTAAGTGATTTTTATATAAATGAGTAATAGGATTGGCTAGAAAAATGGAACATATATTAATGAATAACCATCGTTTTTAAGCTTCTAACTATTATTGCATGCTTGTGGACATCATTGCGTAAATTGAATCTAACAAATATATATGTGATAATTTAGGTTTAGCCAAAGCATTTTTCCCCGAAAATCAAGACTCTAGCTATGTGTTAGTATATATGTGGTGGTGGGAATTAATAAGTACATGGGAAATTAATGTGCCACACTTTTAATTACTCATCATCTGTTAATAATCATTAGCAAGACTAAACACTACCTCATGCAACTTAAGGTTTTGAAAAGGAATGTATTTAGAAATTTGGAGTAGTTTTGAAGGAAAATTGTTGACAACCTTTGACTTAATTAATATTAATCAAAATAAATACTATAATTTAGTATTTTATTTTTGAAATTTAAAAAGGTGGCTATTTATAAATATTAATATTATTCTAAAATTAAATATTCAATATATATATAAATAATTAAATTTTTTATAAAACAAATCCATGTTTGGGTGTCTAGCTTGACGGTAGACGAGGTTAAAGGAAAAGAAGAAACGAAAAAAAGAAAATCTCTTTTCAACATGAATGTTAAAGTGGTTGTCAAGGGCAAAAAGCACGCCAAGTAAACATTCAATTAGCTTAGACCACCAAGAAAAAATAAAAATGAAAAGAACCAAGCCCATGGTTTTTTTTCCCTCGACCAACATATTGGGTTAAAGTAAAGGTGTTTTTTTAAGCCGTCGGGTTCCTTCTTTCAAAGAAAAAAAATGTTAATGTTTTTTTTAAAAAAAAAGTAAATGTTTTACATGGACATTCTCCTATAATCACTACAAGAAATGTGACCAATATCTACAAAAGCGATTCGTAGTGGAAACTAATTTAATCGTAGAGCAAACTTATTTTCTACACAAATAAATCATAGCCCCACTTGTAGATAATTCCCTGTAGGTAAATCTATTTCTCTACGGATCGTGTTTTCGTCGGCCAAAATAATGTTTTCTCTACATTGGTTGTCGTAGAGAAAGGAAAGAAATTTCATCGTCAAGTCGAGAAATTGTGTAGGAAAATCCAATTTTACCTACGAAAAAACTTGTAGGGGATAGTCATTGCCTCCGTGACGATTATTGAATCGTAGGTAATGATTGTTCTTTTCCCTAAGATTAGTAAATAGTAGGTGATGAAAGGAATTTAGCTACATTTATTTTCGTAGAAAATAGTGATGTTTGTATGGTAAAAGCTTTAATGTTTCTCTACGTTTTTCTGCAATATCAGAAATCGTAGCAATTAATTTCGACCCAAACGTGTACCTAAAAATATTCATTTCAAAGGTTCCAATCCATATATTGATGTACATATACTCAATTGAAGAAATAAATGTTTAATATAACCATTTGTCTATAAATATTTAATTGAAAATATTAATCAAAACATTTCTTCATAAAAACTATT
Source organism: Dioscorea dumetorum (assembly GCA_902712375.1). Classification (NCBI taxonomy): domain Eukaryota; kingdom Viridiplantae; phylum Streptophyta; class Magnoliopsida; order Dioscoreales; family Dioscoreaceae; genus Dioscorea; species Dioscorea dumetorum. The sequence continues at coordinate 6,914,959 of CACTHL010000393.1, forward strand.
TGCATAGTTATTACCAAAACAACCAAAAATATCAATGGTAATTAGATCTCTACCACTTGCATCCTAGAAGAGAATAACCCATGTCATTTTGTGAACCACTTCTTCATTAATAGTGTCTAACTTCCTGCAACAAAATTATAAATAAAAAGATTACCAACTATATTAACAATTTAAGTAAATAATTCAAACTTTAAAGTCAAACAAATTGATAAATTGATAAATATCAAATATGACAAACCTGAAACAAGGCGATAACCATATAATAGTCAAGATGATTGATCTCTTTCTCCATCTTCACTGCACATGACAAAAAGGAACGTCACAAAACTTTACTAAGTTACAACACGTTATAATAAATGTAATTACGTAAATACCTTTGACTATTTTCATCATAGTCATCATATTTAGCTCCCATTATTTGCCTCAACATTCGGTCATGTTTTGCCAATCGAACTCGATTCCTTTCCTTCTCACGAGCTTCAACTTCATATCTTTCTTTCCATATATTTCTCTCTTCTTCAAGATCTTTAATGGACTTGCCATGTCCACATCTTGAAACATTTGGTTTTAGACCATATCCTAACCCCTTAATATTACCAGATCGATTGCCTAGAAACTCATCACAAATTTTGTCAACATCAATATCTTGATTTTCATAAATTGCCTTCTGTAGCCTTTGTTGCATTGCACTCTAAAATTGTAAGAATGAGTACTCGTCAAAATTTCAAAAATTTGAATGAAAATCCACATTGATAAGATAATAAACTCACATAATTAGCATTTGCTTCGGGTGAAGTCCATCCTTTTCCTTCTTTATAGTGTGTCCTTTTGTACAATTCAATCCTATGACACTCATGTTGCTATCCGGTTTCATCATCTTTCCTCATTTATTTTATAAAAAAAAAAATACGAAGTAACTATGCATAAATTCTATATTACATAAGATTAAAGATTAAGCTCGCAGCTTACGAGCTCATGACGAACAACTACGAAGGATTTGGATCCTTGATTGTGAGGTGTTTTCATATATGATCTACTCACTTTTGCTTTTTTAGTCTTCTCCTTTAAAACAAAAGTTCAATAGATTATTAAAATAAAAAAAATATAAGAAACCATTATTGGTAATCATTAATCAAATACACTTACCTTAGTTTTATCATTGTCCCAATACTCACATAAATCCTCCCAATTCTCTTGAGTAATAAACTCATTGGGTTTCTTTCTTTTTGCATCCTCACAGCTTGAAGAGCTCAAATAATGCTTTTTCAATGATTGACGATGATCTTTATTTCTGTTTTTCAGTATGTCAACAATACAATCAGCTATCCTTGGATTTGTCTCAATGCCAATAACATTCAATTTCATCTACAAAAAGCAAAGAAATTTATTAATACAAGAATTCATATAGTACGTATCTTACTTAATATAACCCATACCCCAAGACGATCAAATGCCATCTTTATGTGCTCCTCCCAGTTAAGTTTTTTGATTGATCGTGGACAAGGTAAATATGTCCGCGCAATAAACCTATTTCATTTGATAGCTTCACAAATTGCACTGCATCCAAGGATCTACCTTGATCGACGTCTATATAAATAGGAAGTCTATTTTTTGTCGAATTCACCAATTTCTGCAAATTACAACCCCGTGTCTTACCTCTACAATTTTTCTTGATCACACTAGAAGCTATAAAATTGAAGGAAGATACAAAAAAGAAACGAAGTTAGCATCAAATAAGCGAGCACAATTACTTGCTAATCACACTAAGCGAAATTAAAATATAAAACAACATTACCAGAAGAACCAACTTGAAGTGAAGCATTAGAAGATGGTTGTGTAGACGAGATTGATGGAACCATAGACAATGACACTTGTTGTTGTGAATCAATAATTCTTTGTTCTTATTGCAAACTATTTAATTGAGAAGCTCTTGAAACTTTATTACTTCGCTAACGTCCTGGAGCCATATTTCTGTAATAAATATAAGAAGTGAACACATTATAATAATTAAAAAAAATAACCTTCTAGTCAATATAGAATATTCATGAAAGGTATCATTATAGCTAAAACATATTTGTGCAATTGTAAGCAGCATAAAAAAGTGCAATAAAAAATATGTATGGCAACGTTCAACATTAAAACTTACACAAAATTAGCATATGTCGATAGGTATAACTAATCATCACATGAAGCTGGGCGTAAATTAAGATGCTTAGTTACTAGGTCTCAAGTGGTGATTAATTTGATCTTAATTTTTTCTAGTTTAGTTAATACATGGCCACATGCATGATGCTAGAGATATGCTAATGGCTGACATGTGGGATTTGAAATGTGAGTGGGCCTTCCTTGGCACTTCATAGTTGTAAGTTAATAGCTGCATTTGTGAACATATCAGATTGCATGGGAAACAAATATAACCATCCACACAATTACATAAGAAAGCATTTTGGTATACTATCACATGGTATACTAAGAGATTGTCTATACTGAACCATCACATGGTATACTACTTACACCATAAAAGCCCTTAAACATGGTATTCCTAAGCACTAAGAATTAGATTCGATTCATTTTTCTCCTTCTAAAAGCCTTTTTCCATAAATACTTCAATAAGCAAGTTTAGTTTTGTTTTTCCCTTTCATTAAAATCTAGAAACTTGGCACTTAGTTTCATTGGTGATTAACAATGCACCCTAAAAATTTATGTCCTCCAAAATAAACACTTCTCTAAAGAATATCAAACAAACCTAATTTTTGGAGTAAAACAAGCACTAAAAACAATAGTTTAAGCACTTATCAGTAATTAAGAATTTGGTTTCTATTCATCGTCACAAGGAAATGCTAAATTACGGAACACACAATAAAGTTTGTCCTTCTAGGGCTTCATTTCTTTCATTACAAGGAAACTAACAAAAACAACTCAAATTAGATGAACAAAATCATGACAAACAAATACCAAGAAGACATGAAACATATATACCTGCAATGCGAGTCGCTTATACACTAATCGCACTGAAAACAGCTCCTATATGCCTGTGCAACATCAAACCACAACTAAATCGTTCGGCAAAGAAAACAAATCATAGAAGAACATTTTCAAAGCGACAAAACCCTCAAACGACCCACCAAACTAAATTCCAGCAGAACCCTAGACTATTCTGAGAATGAGAGCAAAACCTAGGAGAACCTTCGAAGCATCCGTGGTGGAATAGAAGGAATTTCATGCCATTTTCAACTCCGAGAGAACAACGAACGAGTGAGTGAGAAGGGGCCACGGCGCTGAGAAGAAAGAATGGTTAATTTTCAAAAGTTTTGGCCATGAACACATCTCGAGGCAATAATCTACGGTTGTCAAATGTACATCTGAAACTTTTGCATACATTGATATATTAATACATACATATAAAACATATAGCTTCTTATACATTGACATTTTAATACATACATATAAAAACACAATAGAATTTCACATGTTTTACATGTATTATTATATAATTCCTTGTAGTTAATTATATGTATGAATTATGAAATTACTAAAATGTAGATGATGAGACATACTTATACCTACAGTTTCATGGATAGATGAAAACAAAACTATTAATTACGTTTTAGAATTTGTGGCCAAAAGTATAAATCATTTTTTCTATGATATATTTCGTAGACATTATAAACTTTATTTTGCCCTACGTTTTCATGTGTAGATAAAATATCACTTTTACCTACGTTTTACAAATCGTTGGGACAATTATAATTTTTTTGCTACGATATATTTCGTAAGGTACAATGTTTTCTTTTACCTACAAAAACTAATTGTAGCTACTAAAATTATTCGTAGACCATGATCTTCCCACGGATGAGAAATATTTGGCGCCTCATAATGTTTACTTTGCCCTATGTAAATTGTAGATAATATAACTTACTTATAACTAGCGCCTACGTTTTAAAATTCGTGGCCAAAATTATTATTCCTTGGGTTTACGATATATTTCGTAGACAATAGTATTTTGCTTTACCTACAAAACATAATTGTAGCTACTGTAAATAATTCGCAGATCATGATTTTCCCGCGAATGGAAAATATTTGGCTCTACGAAAGCTAGAAATCGTAGATAATGCAACATATTTAGTTACGAAAGTGGCTATGTAGAAAAAAAAACATAGAGAATACCCAATTTTCTTGTAGTGAATTTTCATTTGACCCAGTCATTTTGGGCTAAAGTTCTAAGCCCATAATGCATAGGTTCAATGACCTACCCAAAAAACATCTTCGGAGAAATATTTTACTATAAATAACGCAAAAGGGTCATTAACTATTTGTGAATTTATATTTTGGTCATTCAATTAAAAAAATTCTTTTTGAGTCACTTAATTTATTAAACTTTTCCAATCAAATCACCATTATTAATTGATGAAGTCAACAACAAACTGATGTGGCTTGCCATGTCATAAGTAGCCTTCCACGTCAGCAATGCCTCCAATGCCACGCTGCCGAAGAAGCGCTTCTTCCTCTATCCTATCAAGGCTAAACCCTAATTATTTTTCTGTTTCTTATCTTAGAATCATGACCTTAGGCAAAGGGTGAGCAATCACTTGGATGGTAGTAATAATTTGGTTGTCCAGGTCAATAATGTGGTGGCTAGAATGATGGTCCGTATGACAATTCAAAGTTGAGAAAATGATTTCATGAAATGTTGTAGATCAGTAGGTTTCAAATTCCAATGCTCTCTTGATCATGTAAGTTTGGTATGGTATCTCCTTTTGCTTGTACATTTTGATCTTTCAAAAGTTTGTATAAACTATTCTGGCTATTTATCTGTATATTTTTTATAATATTTAGTTACCTTTCTGTTGTTTGTTCAATTTATTCTTCTTGAGTTTGTCGTAAATTTGATTTTATGAACAATCAAGTTAGGGACTCTCCATTTGGCAACTGTTGGAGCTAAATTAATCTAAAGTATTGAATTGATGGTATTAATGTTGGGAAAACCAAGAATTTAAGTCTAAGTGAAGTGAAGTTAGTTTATTGTTTAATTAGTGGCTGGGATACATCAGTGCTTGAACAGAGAAAACATTTCATTTGTTATTTAAACTTTTGCTATACACGATTCTCAATAGAATACAAGTCCTTCCAAATATTGAATTAGTATTTGCAATTGAAAGGGAAACTACCTCCATCTCCTCATCCACACGCCCACCCGTTCTGACCACTATTCCAACTATTGCTCAATCTCTAACTTGATGCCATGTTGATTAGGGTGTTCTCTGGTGGAGTTAAAAGGATGAAGTTCAATATTTAGGGATTTGGTGAGAAGGGGAAAGAAAGAAAAAAAGGGAAGAAGAGCATCTTTGACTGTGTGTCATTGGAGATATAACTGATGTGGAATGCTTCCTATGACGTGGCAAGCCAAGCCAGTTTGCCGTTAATGCCGCTGGCAATGATGACTTGAAGCGTTTAATAAGTTAATTGACACGAATCGAATTTTTTTAGTTAAGTAATCAAAATAGGAACTTGGAAATAATTTTGGATCATCTATGTTATTTACCCAATATTTTAATAGATCGTTGTTTTTTCAATAATAAATTTTGAAAAATTATTTTACAAAAATAAATTTGAATAAAAATGTTACATTCGCCAAACGGTTAAAGCATTTTATTTTCAATAGATTGAGAGTTTGACTGTTTTTATTGAGACTCAACAACAAAATTAAAGTATGAGGTGGCAAATCTATACCATAAAAAAACAAATTTCACAATAAAATGTTTGGAGTGGGTGACACTTCTAACGTGATGTATTCAACAGTAAACATGCGTGCACATGTAAACCATTGAAGTCATTTAGTTTCCTCTCATATGAGATCTAAACAAGTATATGACATTAGGACATTTACAATTCATTAATAAGAGAAAATCAATTCACAAAAACTAATTAACAATCAAAAACTGAACTCTTTATAAATGTAATTATTGTATAGACTCATATACTAAACCACCAACTTACATGCTTTAACTAAATCTTTAACAATATGAATTAATCATGTATTCATTCAATCAAACAAAACAAACAAGCCAACCTCACATATCAAAGTTCATAATAGGGTACTGACAATACTTATCATCCTTAATGCATAAGAACAACCTCTCATAAGCCAATGCCATCTTCCTTGCACCAAACATCCCCTTAGCATAACTCCGGCAAGCTCCACCACGCTCCGCCAACCTTCCGGAGCCCTCGGCCACCGCCTTCTCCAAAACTTCCCTTAATGAATCCACATTCGGAGAAAACATATACCCAAACTCATCATCCACAACAATACTCCCTTTAATGCTCGGAAACCTCGTCGCCGCCACCGCTGTCCCACACTCCATCGCTTCCATCAACGTCAAGTCCAAACCTTGCGGCCTCAAGGTCGGGTTCACAAATAAATCCAAAGAGTTATAGAATGCCTTCAACTTGGCCGGCGGCAATGCACCAACAACCTTCACATTTAATCCAAGATCTTCAAATCTCTTCGCCCATGGTCCACTTCCGGCGACCACCAAGTAGACGTCCCGGTGCCGAGACATGAACTTAGAGAAAGCTCCATACAACAAAGGGTACCCTTTATCTTTAACAAGTCTACCGGCAACCCCAAACACCACAAGTGCCTTACTTGGAATCCCTATCTCTGCACGGAAAGACTCACCTAAAGCTTTATCCGGCTCAAAGTTCTCCTCATCAACACCGTTGAGTATGACGTGGACTCTGTCCGAAGGGATTTGGTACACGTCCCTTAGGATTTCTCCACTGCTATCACTAATGGCGACGTGATGTTTGTAGCTATGAAAGAAGCGGATTTCGTCGAGTACTTTGTAGATGGAGTGTGCGAGGCTCTGGTTGAACGCTGGAGAGATGGGCTCTTCCGGCGAGCGGGTTAAGTCTTGGTAGATGCCGGAGTGGAGAGCTTCAAGTGAGATGCCGTGCCAGGACACCGCGAGGTTGGGGACGTGACGCGCTTGGCGGTGGAACAAGGCGACGCTCTCACTGTGCACCACGTCGAACACTCCGCGAGTGTTCTCGGCGTCGAAGAGCTCCCAGGCGAGATCACTCTTCCAATGGCCCGGCAGGGTGTGGATGTGGTGGACGTGCAGGGATGCTGGTTTGGTTTGGTCGTCGCTGGGGAGATCGCCGGGAGATGGTGCGGATGTGAAGACGTGGACGTCGTGGTTCCGTCTTGCCAGAGCGTAGTGTAGTGTCATGGCGTGGCGTTCCATGCCACCCGGAGCGGTGACCACCGGCCATTTTCTTGAGAAGACAGCGATCTTTAGTTGAGCTGGTGGAGGTTTGTCGCCGGTGAGCTTTAGAGTGTTCCATGAGAAGGTGATGTTACGGAGATCACCCGAAAAACGTTTGATGATATTGGAGGTGGTTGGTGAAAGAGTGAAAGAAGAGGATGGAGGGGAGTGGAGGAGGAGGATGAACAAGAGGAGGGAGATGGAGAAAAGGTAGAGAAGATGAGTTAGGGTTGGCATGGAGGAGTTGTTGTTGTTATTTGGTTTTCTTATTTTTGTGTAAGAAGATGATGAGCTTATGGCCATTAGAGAGTGAAGGGAAGAAGATGAACTTTTAGGCTGTTGAGTGTGTTTTTTTTTTTTTTTCGATGATGGAGGAAAGAGAGGAATGAAAGTTAGGCATGATGCATTGGCGGTGGCGTTTTGCACGCCATGGATGGTGCGTTATGCATGGTTTTGGCGCTTGGTTCTATGTATTTTATTGATTTTTTAGTTAGGCTTTGATGTTAGGCTTTGTTTGACTTTATTTTTGGGTGGACATTGCTTTCACTGGCTTTAAAGTTTTGGCATGGGGAATATCAATTTTTCAGATGATTTTCATTTTTGTGTGAGGGGATGGGAGCTTCTTGTCTTGTTTTTAAACAAGTTGCTTTGACAAGTTTAGAAACCAAACTTTCAAATTAAAGGGTCTCTTTTTAGTTTGGCGAAGTAAATGAATGAATAAATAAATAATCTTGTATTTATATATTACTTGTAATTGAATATTTTAAGAGGGTTGACGAGTAACCCGGTGAAGAGGGAAGGAGTTATATTTTACTAGTTGTTATAAAATACAGAAATAATGGATGTTTACCATAGTAAATTAGTAATGTAGTACCATCTATAGTCCTTAGTAATCTGTTATTTTTTTTTTAGTTATTCATCTATCAATGTATTTTATATCATTGGATCGAATTAATCCCGATCGTCCATTCATTTATTTAATGATTTTTATTCTTATATTTTAAGATATAAAAAAATTAAAATAAGAAATAAGAAGAAGTGAAATAGACGTAAAGATGTTGGGTAATTATTCTTTTTTTTTATCTTATTATTTTATATATTTTTATAATTATTTTATATTATTTATGAAAATTTATATATATGTTTATGTTGAAGATGAATTATTAATAGTTTTATAATACTAGTGATAGTTTTACAGTTTCTTATATCTTTGTATTTTTCTAGATCATTTTTTCAGTGATCTTCAGTATTTCTCATGTTTTATATTGTATCGTGATTTTTTTATTGACTAAATATAATTTATCTAATTTTTATATATAAAAATATTATATGTGATCCTTTATACAAGATAAAATTATGTGGTAGAAGATAGACTAATATATTAAATGTGTATATCTGTGTTATACTGAAGAATCATTATATACAGTTATTATTATATAATTTTTTTATATAAGATGTGGATAAACCATTAATAGATTTAAAAGGAAAAAAACAATAAGGCAAAAATAAAATATATCGTTGATATGCCACTCACGTATAATCGCAAGTTCAGGGGTTATATAAGAAATAAAGTACCATAAAGTATGGTAGCTGATTTTTCGGGGACTAGTACTCTTAGTATTAATTACTTATTTACTATCTAGCTTAAGAATTGGGACAGTATTTGTATTAAAACTAAGTGAGTGCAAACTAAAATCAACATGACTTCAATGGCTTAATGAAAAGAGCTAGTAGATATGATGGTCCCCCGAACTCTATTCCCTCGAGACAATAGTGCAAAGATTTTCTGTATAGGCTATAAATCAAGTGTCTTTGGACTGTGGAGATTTCTAGATTAGTTGATCCATTTGGTCTAGGCAATCCATCCTAATCTCATACGATAATACAAATTTTCCTACAATTGCAACATACTAAGTGAATTCCGCTATTAGGTTTAATCATAATATAGAGAGTTCAACATACACTTTATTTGTAGGGGGTGCACTTAACTCTTACCTTATATGTGTAAACTAACATGATCAATTTCCCAATCCTAACCATGTCAATCAAACATGCGATCGAAACTTTTCCATAATCAATCAAAAGCATAAAGCAACATAGGAGATTCACGAGAAACTTGAAACTAATATCATATAAAAAAGAAAATCAGTTACACAAAATCTCAAGGTTCATGGTTCGAGGCACCACATGACGGTTTAGCCTCTCATATTAATAAAAATAAAAGTACAATCTATCAATGAAGTTATGAATGAAAACATAGTAAAAACCCTGCCCCTCAAACTTTCTTGATAGATGAAGATGCAGACTCCCAAGTTAGGGAAGATAAGGTCAACAATAGCGAGCTCCCGTGGTCATCGGAGCAGCGCCAAGTCCTTCTAAGGTTGCTCACTTCCCTTCCTATCCAAATGCAAGCCGTCGATGAATGCTTCACCCAAAAAGTCCCCAAGAAAACCTATCTTTAGACTTTTATTTTTAGGCAAAAAAGTAGTGCACGACCATGTTTTAGAAGTGTCTGGCTTGTATAAATCTCTAGCTACAGCCATGACTCGAATCTTGGTGTAAAATTAAACTCTAGTAATTTGCTTAGCCTCTACCATACCAATGCTTAATTAAGCATGTTCTTCAGCATGCCCGTGTTTAGACCATGCACTTCTTTGGAGTACTACATTTTCATTCATTTAGCTCTGGTTCACTTGTATTTTCATTCTTTTGTCTCGAAACATGTTTACCTGTTCATTAAAGCACAACATACCTAAAGTAGTACTAAAATAAAGAAAATTCATACAAGAAAACAAGTCAAGTGTATGCAATTAACATATAAAATATGTTATGTTATGCACTCATCAATAAGCAAGGAAACTAAGATCTATCACCAAAATTGATTGAAATCCAACAAAGACGAACACCCATACCTCTAAGCTAGCTAGTGTTGGAGTCACTTTCTTAGGGCTCTGGGTTCTTTGGCAAGGCATGAGTAGGCTCTTTACCATTTGATAAAGGTGCTATGGAAATCTATGCTACACTTGATAGTGGAAATCATAGTTTCAAAATTACACCTTTGTGAATGTTAGACTACACCTAACAAAACAAAAAAAAAAACAACAACATATGGTTAGTTTTGATAGTAATCAAAATGGAAGGGATGGAAGATTGATTGAAAAGGCAATTATTTCTTTCAAACCAAATGTTATAGAATATGACCATGGCCCCATTTGTCATGATGGTCTGGGTCTATACAACAATCCAAGAGGTCTAAGCCTCAAAGATGGAATAAAGGGAATCACTAGTCTAAAAATTTGGCCAAAATTGTTCTATGTATATGCAAATCACAAAATCACACTATAAGAATAAGTGATTAGTGATTTCCACTGCATCATAATAAGGAATACGTGCCTGTGGGAAAGCCATTATAATCCTTTTTCACTAGATTGTTAATAGTTAGGATTTTGTTTATCTTATACCAACTAGTTTATTAAGATGATTCTTCAAGGGTAAGCCACTTTCCAAACATTATGGCCTACAACACATTAAAGATCTCCATCATGAAGGAACCTATAGAAGGATATAACTGACATTGTTGCTTTGTAAGTTCCAAAACTTCTAATCGTCCAGCTGGGAGGCTAGTATAGAGATTGAAGCTCTTAGATTTTGAATGCCTAGGGGATGGAATTAGTGGTGGAATAAGTTTGAAAGATTAGAGGCGTGAGGTAAGAAATTCCGAACAGAGATCCATGGGATAAAAGTTTTATGTAATAACATAGACTAGATTTTTCTAAGGGTTTTCTTTTCTAACCATTTATCAAAATTAGAATTTAGAGTTGGGAAAATGGGGTTGGAGAAGAGCCATCCCAAATGAATAGAGATCCATGGGATAAAAAGTTTTATGAAATAATTTCTCTAGGGGTTTCTCGGTTTTCCTTTTTAGCTATTTGTCAAATTAGAATGGGGGAATGAGCCATCCCAAATGAATAGAGATCCATGGATTAAAGCTTTATAGAATAACACAGATTATATTTTCCTAGGGGCTTTTCTTTTTTAACCATTTATTAAATCATAATTTGGTGGTTGGGGAGAGGGGGGAGGGGGGAGGGGCCATCTCAAATTATTGATATAAAAAACTTTGATTAAAAGAAAGATTTTTTTTTTGTTAAGTCAAAAAACATCATTGAAAAAGGCTATTATAAATATAGTTGAAGCTGATCACCTTTGACCAATTTCTTCATTGATTGATAAGACATATATAAATTCTCTTGTTATGCTAGGAAAGATATTTTGTGTCTTAATATTAATATAATAAAAATAAACAATGAATCAAATAATATTAGTTTCCAACCAACAAATTTTTCATTTTTTTTTACAAATTTTTAATTTGCCTAAAGTACATATGAATTAGATTAGTAATAAAAATTCAAATTTATTAAAAAAATAAAATCTAATATTGAGCGTCACTTCTGTTGCTTTATCCAGGTTGCATAGCATTCATCTTCTTATTGGTCTCTGCAAAACATCAAAACAAATATATTATTGTTAAACCTATTTACTGAACATCAATATCATATTTTCATATTAATTAATAAAATAAAATGTACTTCATGGGAGTCAGGCTACTAACTATTTATCAAGATTAAAGCCAATTTTCGTTCTCTATTTTGTGCTAAATATCATTTTTCGTATTGATTTTGATTCAGTGGCACATGGCAAGATGACATGGTTATGATGTATGTCATATATCATAAATTATTTTATTTTTTTAATTATACCAAATGCATTGGTCATGTGATGCGATATAATAATTTTAAAATAATTAAAATTTAGTATTTACCTTGTGACATTTTTATCACACAGGCTTAGAATTATTTTAAATTTTTTTAAAAATAATTTTAATCAATGTACATATTGATGTTGATGTGATATAACGGGCCAACAAGACATGCTATATGGACAATTTTATGATAAGTGTTCACAACATCAATGATATAATGTTAATGATAAAAATAAACAAAAATAAAGTTGAGAGATGAAAGTGAACATTAAAATAAAGTATGTACAATCAGTAAAAGTTAAAATCAAACTCATATAGTGATAAGCTAAATTTAATTAATAAACTGAATATGAAGATGCTTATGAGTTGATGATTCTTTTTTTAAAAAAACATTAGTACTCATTTATTTACCCTAGCTATAGATATAAGGGAAAACAAAAAATACAACATTTAGGCTGTAAATAGTAATTGCTGCTTATATCGATAATGATTATGATTAAGATTAATTAGGGTTAGGGTTAGGTCTTACCACCAAATTGGACTTTGGAAGCTCCCTATGTTCTTTCATGAAGAACATCAAAGCATCGTAAAAGCAATGGGCCCATGGCTTGCCAAAAGAAAAATAAAAGCTTGAATGGAAAGCCTTAGTCAGAGGAAGGCCCTTCTCATTAATGAAGCATGAGAAAAATCAATGTGCAGATGAGAATCCACAACATGCCACTCTCCTTTCTTTTTTGTCCCTGTCACATATATTGTCTCAATCAAATCATCTTCTCAAAATAAATTTCTACTTTTCCTTTTTTTTTTTTCGTCTTTTCACTTGAGCAATAACAACCAAAGTAAATTAATGAAAAAAAAAAAACAAAGAAAATATAGCAAAAAGAAAGCAAGTATATAAAGAGTAATATATCCAACGAAACACAGAAAATAGTTTTCATGTTTCTTTTGCCTCAACTTCTTCTCCCATCCAAATTCATTGGCTAGAAAATTATCATTTTTCAACAAATATAGGTCCAAATTTATGTGTAAAACTTACTTTGAGCTTGTTAACAAATGTCTAAAATATTCTTAATGCCTTAAAAAAATCTCTTGAATGGAAAAGCTTAGAAGCCTTATGGAAAAGCTCTTTTTTCTTTTTTTTTTTTTTTTTTTTGAAAAAAAGCTTGAAATTATGTACCCCATTTATGCTAATCCAAAAGAGCCTTTTCCAAAGAGAAAGGCAAACATACCAGAGAAGCAGAAGCAGAAGCAGAAGCAGAAGCAGAAGCTGAAGCTGAAGAAGATAAGGAAGCAGCAGGGACATCAGACTTAAGGGTTGTAAGGCCAAGGTTGTAGGTCATGGTACCATCAGGCTCATACAGTCCATAGTTCCTCTCAGAAGTAGGTCCTGGTTTCAAGTCCTCATTAAACAATGCAAACAAGTAGACCTCCAACCCTTGTTTAGGTCTCAATGGTGTCCCTTCACTCCTAAACTGCCTTAGCACCAAGTTCATGTTGTAAACTCTAGCATTCTCTCTTGTAGCACCAACTTCATTAACATCGCCTTTCGATGGCCAGCCGGTTTCCGATACCCTAACCTCTATCCCTCCATACCCCATTCTGGCAATGGCAAAGGTCACCGCATCAACCTGAGCATACAACATGTTATCGTAATGCAAGTTTGTGTTGGGATCAACCATTCCTTTGTTGGGGTTCATTAACACATAGTTTAAGGGAACCCTAAGGGGGTCATCCTTGTAAGCAAAGTAAGGGTAGGCATTGATCCAGAATGGGGATTTAGTTGTGGCCAAGAACCGCAAGAATTGTGCCATTAAGGGCCCTATGTCCTGCCTGAATGACCCCAATGATGGAGGGTAGGAGTTTGCAAGCACAGCAAGGGAACTGGATGTTGATACATGGATGATGGAGTCTAGATCAAGTTGAACTAAGGCTTCTTGGATGCTTGTCATGGCAGGGACAAGGTTTGACATGAGTGTTTGATCATCACTTGTGTAAACCTCATTCCCTACTGCGATGCCGGAGATTTTTGTTGCCGGTAAGTAAAGCTTCACATTGGAGATTAGCCATTGCATTGCTAGTTGACGGTTTATTAGTTGTGTGACCATCTCATTTGGGACGGTGACAATGATGTCGATACCGGTGTTTGCAAATGCTAAAAGAATTTGAGGATTGGTGTCATATATCCTTATCTTTGTCATGTTAAGGGAACTCACAAGGCCGATAACTCGGTCTGGGGATGGCAGGTTGTTGGCTACTTGGCCATAGTTGATGCCTAAGGCTGCACCATGTTGGACGAAACCTAACTCTGCAATATATATACAAGGAAATGAATTGAATATCATTAGAGAATGTAATACCACTTAACTAACATACAAATGAAGATAAGTTATATGTACCACTTGAGAAAAGAGAAAGCACAAGAATGATAACTTTCAAGATTGAGATTAAGGGAGTGTAGAAACCCATGAAAGGGAGAGGGAGATGGTGAGGAAGAAGAGAAGGAGATATATAAGAGAGAGAGAGAGAGAGAGGGCATTCTTTTCTTTACTTGTTTGAAATTATAGACGTCATAGAGAGAAGGAGAGGGTGCATGGTGGGTAATCTCTAGAAAAGAAACATTTATAGAGAAAGGAGCAGTACTAAGGATGACAAAGAAAGGAATCCACCCATGAGAGAAAGCTAAAGAGAAGGAAGTCTTACAAAACCAACAGACATGGTGGATGGACCATATCCCTTAACTTTTGCAAGTTGGAGAACTTTTCAATTCACATCTCTGACAGAATATATATTTGGGATGGACTTGTTATGAGCATGCAAGATTTTGAGATACTATTCTTATGTTCTATTAATATCCATCTTTGTAAAGAAGTTTCTTTGTGACTTTTCAAAGTTATTCAGTAATGGCTATTTGTCTAGTATGTTAGCCTAGTGTTTTTAGTTAGGTTATCCTTATATGCCATGCATGATGCATACTACAGAGGACTAAATTATTTGTAGAGACAGTTTTTGTATAATAAATATAGCAAAATAGTATATTGAATAAAGATTTTTAACAAATCAAATTAAGTTAAAGTCTCTTGAAAATGCCACTTGCTCATATTAATTAAATCCAATGGCAGCCTATTTTGAACATCAATATCAATCTTTTATGGCTGATTACTCTTGAAATAACTTTCTCCCAAACATGAAGCTTACAATATTGAACACACATGCATTATTCAGAGACTAGATATCTAGTGAGTAGTCCTAAGTTGACGGATACATGACACACATTCATAGTTTGATAATACATATGGTCCAAGTACATTCCCTTGAAAAAAAGAAAATCTCTTTCATTAGTTCATTTTGACTTGCTTTATAAATAACCTATCATGTCACATGAATCGAAGCTTATCCTTAACACCAATACTACTTAGTGGAAAAGAAAATCCTACTTGTCTCATGCTTTTTTTGGTGAAGAATAGAAGATAGGAACAAAAAATCTCACTTGTGCCCTACAAAAAAAAGCAACCAAGTTTGAAAAGAGATCATTAGTAAAGTTACACCATTGAATTATCAAATTTTAAATGTCACATAATCAACACCATTGGTGTTCTCTTATTCAATCTCTCTCTCTCTCTCTCTCTCTCTCTCTACATGTTGGGTAAAGAAAAGAAAAACATGGTGCAAAGGCCATGGAAAAGTGTTACAAGGTATGACTCATGCCCAAGTGTCATGTTGCTTTAATGAGGAGGAGAGGGTCCAATCTCTCAAAGAAGCCTCCATATCTATCTATTTGTCAATAGTTGAACATGTGAATATCGAGTTGGCATTATTAGAAACATCTTGTAACTCCTAGTTCTACTGTTTTTCAAAGATAATTCATTCACCTTTATTTAATGCTTCATTTTTCCAAAATTTTGTCACTGCATGTTAAATTTTTATTTGATGTTACTATTGTAGCAAACTTATTTTAGAAACTCTTTTTATCAATTAGTAATTAGGCACATATGTCTTTCGATTATTTATTCAAAAGTTCTTTTCCTTGTTAACATTGAATAACCAATGAACCTTACATTTTCCTTACTGCAAGGAGTAGTGGCCATGGATGGTGATTGATAAAGTAATATGAAATCAAATTCAGATAAGATAAAAGCGAGATATGAAATGCATATTCTACAATGATCCTTTTATTTAATATGAAATGAAATTAACTACCACTATTTAGTTACATCCACTCCCAACCCAAGTTTCTTTATTGATTGATTGATTTATTTATTATTATTTTTATTGGTAAAGAAGCTACAATTTATTGGGGTATAGGATGAGCGTTTAATTATACATGTTGTTCATACTATATTTCTAACACTCAACAAGTATTATATGTTAATTTTAGCTGATTTTAGTGTTTAACTACTTTGTTTATTATTTCAGAAACAATTAAACTTTCATGGAGCACTATTTTGTTTATTATTTCAGATACAATTAGACTTTCATGGAGTACAAGAAATGGATCTCTTGAGTTAATCGGCTTTAAAAGAAGATTTTTGAGCAATGATACGCCCCTTGTATGCGTATCCGCAAGTGCACGGATCGTACAAGTAGTAAAATGTACCCAGATGGATCAGGTAGTCGAATCCACATGGACTGGTATAGCTTTCAGTACTCTATTTTCTTCCAATATCTAGTCGACTAAAGATTTAGGGTTGAATGTGACTAAGGATAGGGAAGGACGAACAGACGAAGGAGGATAGAAAGATAAGGGAAGACTTAGCAAGATAACACTAATTAGAAGAAGCTCCTTGGATCAATCGCTTGGTGTCGTTTGCAATTACTTCTTACAATATCTATCAGCCATAACCTATGAAGCCTATGTGTGCTCTCTAAGCCTTGTTATAACTATGACATTGATAAATGTCGAGGATTATGATTATAATTGCGAAAATCATGCACTTCAAGGATAGTACGACGATCACACTAAGCCAATCAACACACGCTAAGTTTTATAATCATATTATGTAAATCAAGCACATCAAGTTATGCAACACAAGATTAAAAATAGTAATAAAAAAGTCTCTATAAACATTACAAGCAAGGTATTCAATTACAAACTACGACCAAGTTCAATGATCAGGGGCACCGGAGACGGTTAGCCCCTCATGGGTTCACACAACATTGAAATAACAAGAAAATCAATCAAGTAAAAGCCCATAGACTCCCTATAGTTCTGCATCAATGGTTGTGCTTCAAGGATCTATGCCATAGACGAAGCTCCACTTCTAGATGTGCTCTTCATTCGTTGTTCTAACTTCCTTCCAGAAGATGGTAGATGATGATGACGGATTTCCTCCTCACGCCTCAGCCGTCGCCAAGACAAAAGTTTCCTTCAAAACCTAATTTCGGTGCTTAAAACGGTGTTCTCAACCCAAGCACGGGCGTTCTTAGGCCGTGCTTCCGGGTGTGCATTTGACGGGCAGATCTTGGTTTCAGCAATTTCAAAACCCTTGCCAGACAGTGAAGTGCACGGTCCCCAACAAGCCCATGCTTGGGTTGTGCTCTCATCTGCATGCCCGTACTCTAGGGACCATGACCGTGCTTCAGAGTTCTTCACTTCTTTTGAAAGTCCTGTAATCTGTACGGCTGAAGAGCACACCCGTGCTTGGGTCGTGCTTGTCTTGTTGGGTTGCACCTTGAGTCCTTTTGTGCTGAAATCATCTCAAAACTTCTTATACTTACCCTAAGGCCTGTTTAGCTGCACCACAACACAAAATACCTCAAATAGCACCGAACTAAGAAAAATAATAGCTAAAAGACAAGCCAAGAATAGGTATGATGTGGATAGAGTGTATATATAAAATGTACTCATTAAATACCTCCACACTTGAATCGTTGCTTATCCTCAAGCAACAACTTGGTTCATGATAAGAAGATGAGTGCATGACCTCTAATCTCAGAGAGGTAAGGAATTTATAAAATCCGGGAAGATTCTAAGTAGTCAGTACATATGTCAGATGAAGGCTTACATAAAAATTTCACTCTTACTCCGTACTTCCCATGTATGTGTGTGACACCCTAAAGAATGCGCCTCAGATGTTTTTGGAAGGACCTAGCTAAAAGGAACCTTATTTTTAACGTTGACTCTCTAACTAGGTAGTAGCTTCATACACTCTAGAGACATCCATTTCACTCGGTAGATCTTCAAAAGAACATTTGTAATGCCCAGAATCCTACTACTCAGATACAGCTTTCACTCTTCTAGGGTGATAGGGTGATAATTCTTTCTACCATCATGTCCGCTATTTACAAGAAATCGATAGGGGATCCCACCAATGATCCGACTTTTCGAATTTATTGCACTACAACTGCTCTTTTCCTTTTCTTTTTCCTCTTTTTAAATTTTTATTTTGCAGAGTCAAAATTTAAAAGGTCTTGTAGCTAGAATCTCTCCTAAACATAATGACTGCACAAAATCCGGTGAAGTGATAGAACTTAGATTTTGCAACGCAAGAGTGAATCTACACTTAAGTTCAAAGAATGTACACTGGCATACTCATTGTCTCTCTAGTTTAGAAATTCTTGTCCAAAAAAAATTTATCATAAATCATCCTAAGTCATGCACTATCACCGTAAAAATATAAAATGTAAACCCTCCCCCACACTTAAAACAGACATTGTCCTCAATGTAAAAAAAATGAGCATGCAAAAAAATTGAAAGACCATGTGAAAATTGAGGGAGAGGTTTTGGAGGATTTCCCTAAACAAGGAGAGTGATGTTGCCGCTCTCAACATGTGTTTCTAAATGGAAGTACTGTCATCCACACATCCTAAAATATAAATAAAAGACAGAAGTGAAATTTCCATTAAAAAGTAACAAAACATAGAAAAAGCTGAAACATCAGTTTAGAAGGGGACTCCCCTTCTAATTGAAAATAGTATAATAAAAGGAAAGTACAAAAAGGAAAATAAAAATACTAAAAATGAATAAAGGCTACTGCAAGGATCAGAAGCGATCGCTCTCGGTGCTGGAGTCAGAGTCGGAGGGGAGATCGGCGGTATCCACCCCCACAGTCCAAGAAGTAATAGCTAGAGAGGCTGGTGGGGATGACACTGGAACGCCCAAACGACCGGCTAATCGCTGCATGCCCCTTGTCAGCTACTGCCGAAAAGTGGAGAACTCGTCAGTGGAACGGTGCGGCTGAAGGAGGCTTGTGTGCGCGGTATCCTCGGGGATGTCTGGTCAGCAGCTACGAGTGGTGAATCAGGTGCCTGGGCAGAAGTAATGGCAGCCTCGTGCACACGATAGTCCACCTTGTGTGCAGTGTGCGTGGTTCGTAGCATCCCTATAGCTCATAGCCTGTTCAAGGTAATGGAAGTGACACCCCCACCATCCTCATGCCGTGAGTCTCAGCTTGAAGGCCCATCCCCCTGATGAGCCGGGTGAAATAGGGACCCACAAAAAGGATAGCCATCCGAGGATAGGTACCATGATGTTGGATACTGAATGCTACCTCGTAGCGTAGGTGTATGGAGAATTAATCTGTCACGGCCTCAACTGATCACCTTCGGCCGTGCGGCATTTGACATGCACCATAGCGACAGGTCAGTCTTCTTTGCAAGAACAGTTAGTGAATTCCTGTTTGCATCACAAGCACAACGAAATAAAGAAAAACGAGCAAAACCGAAAAACATTCATGGTACGAGAAACACGACACATGAAACCCATTTTGAGAGAGAAAAACATAAACTCTCTTAGATTGAGAAATGTTTACAACCATGGCCAAAAACCATCACCAGGAGGCCTTGTCTCCTCCCAAAGACACATTAGACTCTAATACAAGAGCTACCCCAATTCCAAAGTTAATTGAGTCCCATGCCCAATACAGGTCTAGCGTGAAGTCTCTGACTTCACTTAGCTTGCATTGTCCACCGACGTGACTGTAGCTTCAATCAGCCACCATTGGTCACAGCGCCCAGCAGTACCGGTCACGCGCGGTAATACCACGTGTCATCCTCGCCCCCGGCTTGGCCACGCTCCCGACCGGGTGCATACGCCTGCGTAAAACTTTGTCAAATTCGGAATCAGCTCTCATTTTCCAGCCTGATCAAGTGTCCCGCCTAGGCTAGACTTGCTAGAGATCCAACACTCTACATAATTAAGTCTTGCAACACTTGACTCTTGGTATGGGTGCGCCTGCCCCACGCGCTCATCGGTCACGCCCACGCCCAGGGTCTAGCGCGCGCGCACCTCACGGTCTCAGCACATGATCGTGCGGGATATTCCGCCCGCTCTTGGTCACAACACAACACACGCCTCGCGCTACCCAATCCACGCAGCTGTGCGCCACCGTGGCTTGGCCTATGTTTAAATGTACGCCCGCTGACCAAGTGTAAGGTCATCAAGAAGTCTTGCACAAAGTCCTCGAACTTCCAAAGAGTAGTATTACACTCCCAGCTTGCCTCCGACATAGGCAAGTCTTTCCACTGGACAAGAAAGAACACCCTGCGGTTCTTCTTGCTTTGGCCTTCTACTCTTCGGTCTTGGATCCGCTCAACCACCCTACTGAACTCCTTGCGAATAGTCGGCGGGGCCCGACTCTTCTTCGCCCTTGATGGATCCGTGGGGTCCTCGTGGCATGGCTTCAAGAAACTCACATGAAACGTTGGATGGAGTTTCAGCTGATCGAGGAGATCCAAATGATATGCCACGTTGCCCATCCACTGGATAATAGTGAAAGGCCCATCATACCTCGCGATTAAGCCTTTGTGTACATCCTTCCGATGTAACTTCTTCTATACTTGTGGAGTGAACTTCAACCAAACTTTGTTTCCTACTTGGAACTCCAAAGGACGTCTCCCTCGATCTGCATACTTCTTCATTCGGCGAGCCGCCTTGGTAAGGCTATCCAGAGCACCCTCCATCATCTCTTGATGATCAATAGCAAAGTGATACGTGGCAGGACATTTCCCTACTGTCCTCCTCTTCCCCACCTCAGAAGGAGTAATAGGTTGGTATCTGTATACAATCTTAAACGGATTCTTCTCCGTCGATGAAGACCGATGAAGATTGTAGCTAAACTGCGTCACATCAAGTAGACTTAGCCAATTCTTCTGCGAAGCTGAAACATAGCGACTTAGATACTTTTAAAATAGAGCATTGATCCTCTTCGTCTGCCCATCCGTCTGCGGATGATTCGCAGTTGAAAACTTCAAGTCTGTGCCCAACAACCCGAATAACGCCGTCCAGAACCATCCAGTAAAGCGAGCATCTCGATTGCTTACGATGTCTTCCGCTACCCCAAAGTGCTTCACCACATGCTTCAGGAACAGCTCAGCAGCCACCTTTTCCGAACATACTGCCGGTGCGGGTATGAATACCGCATACTTCGTGAATCGGTCCACGACCACCATCACTGTCGACATCCCTTCCACCTTAGGAAATCAGGTGATAAAGTCCATGGAAATTGACGCCCATGGCCTTTCTAGAATACTCAACGGCTGGAGAAGACTGGCCTCCCGTCTTCTTTCCGACTTGTTTTGTTGGCACACAAAATAAGTTTTCACATATGCTTCAATGTTTTCGCCTATATCCGACCAATAGTAATGTTTTGTGAGCAAGGCCTTCATTTGCTCACGACCGGGATGTCCCGCACATGGAACATCATGATGGTCTCTAAGGAGCTCCTGCCAAATCTTCCCTCTTTTCAGCACATAGAGTCGGTTGCCTTTGGTGTAGAGAAGCCCATTCTTCACCCAATATTTGCGCACGACTCCGTCTTGGACATCCATCATTAGCTTCCCATACTGACTGTCCATCTTTGCTACCTCCTCAATACGACTTTGCAAGTCATTCTCCACTTGCGTCAGTGCAGCCACGTACTCAACCATCTGTTTGCGACTCAACGTATCAGCCACATGGTTGTGTCTCCCCGGTTTGTGCTGCCATTCAAAGTTATATTCCTGCAAGAACTCTTGCCAATGAGCATGTCTAGTCAACAGCGTCTTTTGAGTAGCAAAGAATGTATTGGCAATATTATCTGTTTTGACAAGAAACTTGGTGCCCAAAAGGTACACTCTTCATACCTGTAAGCAATGAACAACGGCGAGCATCTCCCGCTCATGTGCCGAATAGCGCTGCTCCGCGTCTTTCAGCTTCCAACTCTCGAACACCACTGGATGCCCATTCTGAACAAGGACACCGCCCACGGCCTTGTCTGATGCATCGGTGTGCACCTCAAAAGGTTCTTCGAAGTTGGGCAATGCTAAGACTGGTTCACTTGCAATTGCACTCTTGATCTTGTTAAAAGCAGCCTGTTGCCTCTTGTCCAACCCCATGGTTGGTCTTTCTTCAGCAAATCGGTGAGCGGTACGACCTTTCTTGAATATCCCTCGATAAATCGGCGATAGTAGTTGGGTAAGCAGAGAAAAGATCGTAACTCCGGTACCTTGGACGGTGCAGATCAATTCGGAATTCACCTCGAGAAATGATGTGCCCAAGGAACTTGATCTCCTACTGAGGGAAATGACATTTCGCTAGCTTCACATACAGCTGATACTCCCTCAATCTTGATAGTACTTGCTTCAAGTAAACAAGTGATCCTCCAAGGATTCACTATAAACCACAACATCATCCAAGTACACCACCACAAACTCATCAATATAGTCCGAAAACACACATAGATCCTTATGAACATGAATCCCATGGAGGGGTAAGCGCCATTCGGTGTTTGAATTGATATAGCTTGAGATATCTTTATCTTGTGATTGCATTTGTTATAGGATTTTCTTTGTTTTGTTGGATTAATATATGTTTTATAATTATTAAATTAGTGCATGAGAGTGACTTTTCTTTGTTGATTGTATGATTGAGATCGATAGATAAAATTACGTGAGAACACACATAGATTAAAAGATTTAAGGGCAGACACTAAAGATAGGACGCTTGATATCCTATGGTATAAGATTGTGTAGTGAGAGCTCCAATTCATAGGGATTTTCTAGAGCTCTTGCAATCGTGTGACAGTATGAGAGGAAGAGATTCAATCTTACCAAGCATGGGATTAGGTTTTAGGGCAACTTGAGAAAGCACCTAGTATACTTTTGTTTCCCTCTGTCTAACAAGACTTAGGTATTCTATTTTATATTGCAACCTATTTAATTCTTAAAATCCCAAGTGAAGTCTCTCCAGACACCGTCTTCTCTATCCTTAGTTCCCGGTTTCTTAACCTTTCTAGCCATTGATTTAGTTGTCTTTCACATCATTGAGTTATGTTCTGAGTTAGATAGCGATTACTACTGGTAATTTCTAGTCCCTGTGGATACGAACTTTGCTTTTAAAGCACTGTATTATGTGATAGGACATGTACAGTTGAGTGTGACTCATTGACCCCTCATCAGTGATCAATGGGGCATTTAATTTAGGGTTACAATAGTTGCATTTTCCAAGCCACTCCCTTGAAAAAAATCCCATTAAGAAAACTAATATAACAACCTTATGTCTCATCAACTAGGTGTCTGATCATCTTCGTCTTAGGACAAGGTTGGATTTAAGTATACAAAATTTTCAATATCTAGATTACAGAAAACATAGAGACACATCTAGAACTTCATAGGGGACTAGTGATTAGTTGCCTCGAGAAAGGAACCGATGTGTAATGCTCACAACTCAACTTATCTCGATTATGAAACATCAGTTAAATCTTGCGCTTCAGGGAAAATCCTA
This sequence comes from Dioscorea dumetorum, assembly GCA_902712375.1. Taxonomy (NCBI): domain Eukaryota; kingdom Viridiplantae; phylum Streptophyta; class Magnoliopsida; order Dioscoreales; family Dioscoreaceae; genus Dioscorea; species Dioscorea dumetorum. Next base: position 6,938,690 of record CACTHL010000393.1, read on the forward strand.
AGGAAAGCATTGTTCAGGTACCTATTTTTTATTAATTGAAACTTCCCTCTATTGCCTTATTGTGTGTCTTGCCTCTCAATTTAATTGCTTGCATGTTGGCTTACCATATTACTAGACTGTGATTAGATAACAAAGAATCGGTAAATATTAATACTCACGTGCCTGTTCCTTATGGATTAGACCACTCGACATGCGGGTACATTATACTACTTCAGCGACCCATGCACTTGTGATACATGCAAGGGGTGCGCCAAGACCTAAGCTAGTTTTATCACCAATCTAATCGGGATTTAAGGAACATCAAGGTTCAAAGATCTTCCAAGAAGCCAGTAAGGAGCAATCTTTGTGGTGTTTATGGAATTTCAGTGGTTGTCCACCATCAATCTGAGGAGAAGAAGATTGAGGGAGTGCTTAATGTTTTATTCACCATTTTTTTTCTTATAGATTGTTCCCTATTGATGGAGAGCTAGACTTCTTGGTGTTTGGGCATAGATGAAATTTAGGGCTTTTATCATTTAAGATTTGGTTGTAAACGCTTAATTTGTCATTGACTTTTATATTGCAATATCTTATTTTATATTCAATTATGTGTTTTTATTGTCTTGATTTTCATCGTTGTGAGAGCTGGAAAATTATTATTTGATGTATGGGAGTAAAGATCGAGAGGTCCACCTTGTATAAACTGATCACACTTGTAAGGATTTGCGACTCTAATTAGAAATAGGATACTTTGAGGATCGATTAGGAATTCCTACAATTCTTCCAAGTGACATGAACATTTAGTAAGAGATTAATGTTGTCGAAGGGAGTCATGGTTAGTAAGAGATTCTAATTACCATCATATGTATAGGACTAGGGTTGATTGCTTGGAGAAAGGAATCAACTATTAATTGAATTTGTGTTGTTCTCTTGAGTGAGTTGTTTAAGAGTAATGCGGTCATAGGGACATCAGTATTAGCTTCGTATTGGAGTGGTTATTATTCGCCTTGAGAAAGAGAATAATATGTGACAAGAATTCTCTTAGTCTAAGCGATTTTGCATTCATTTGCTACAACGTTATCCATATCTTAATTTTTGCTCTAAGGGGATCATTTATGCCCAAACACTTTCATTTCATTCTTGATTTATGCTTTGTGAGCTATTGTTGCTAGTTTTATTAGTAGCACTTGAATTTAGGTTATATAACGGGATGAAAGTTAGTACTAGCATTTCTCAGTTTCTAGTGAAATCGACAATATTATTTCTACACACATTATAGTACTTGATAAGCATGTGCACTTGCGTCTTAGTGTGACATTAGTCCCTATTATAAATCATTATGAAAGTGGTGGGTGGTAATATTCTTCACGTAAAATTAATTTAGATACAAACATTTAATTAATTTAATAAGTATTAATTAAATTTAAAAAATTCCATTAATAAACATTTATAATATTTACTTACAAAATATATAAAAATTATAATTATATTTTTTATAATTAAATATGAGAAAGTTTTAGTGATAAGTGGATACCATTTTATTTTATAGTATTTGAATTTGCAACAAAATTTACTAGAACTTAAATTTATGTAAAAGTGAGTTATAAGTTATTTTGCATCCACTTACATTTAAATGGAGCTTTTACTTCAAACCAAACAATCATTTACTTATAAAACCAGCTACATTGCCCAAGTTAATATTAACCAAACAACCCTTTAAAGACTTTAGTATAGCTCAAAATTTAGAGCTTTTGAATTGAACTAAACTTTGGGTTTCGAGCTAAAAATTAATTTTAAATGAAACTCAAATCAACCCTACCTCAATAACTTAAACTTCATAAATACATTATAATTTTTATATCAAGATTTTTACAATATTTATAAGAGAATATATTATTACGGAAATAGAATTATATAATTTATAGTGTTCAATTTTAAAAAAGTCAGTTCATAAATAAAGTTTTTATCTAGAATATATTGAATAGAATTAGAATTTTTTTTTAAAAAAATAAATCGATTTAATTTTGATTTCAAAGTAAGAGCTTATGTAATTAGAATCAAGTCGAATGGAAACAATTTTTTTTCAGGCTAATTCTAAGTTTAATCTCAAGTGACTGAAATCCAACTTGACCTTGAACGCCAACTAGTCTCATGAGGCTCTCCTTTTCTAGGGCTTATCAATACTAGTTAGGTAGGATGTAGCTATGGATACTTCCATGTGATCCACAAATACTTGTGGAAGCAATGGGAGCCATCAAACTTTCACTACAAAAAAGTTGTGTTATAGCGACTAAATTTAGCGGCGAATTTATAAATTAGCCGCATTAGACCTCTATAGCGGCGGATTTTTAAAATTCACCCCTATAGATGTATTTTTAGCAACAAATTTCTGAATTAGCTACTGTAGATATAAATTTATTTATTATTTTTTAACAATAATTTTTATAGAGGCTAATTTATGTATTAGCCGCTATATATATTAAAATTTAAAAATTATTAATTTTCAATTTAAAAAAAAATAAAAGCCAAAAAGATATATAATATTAAAAAATAAATTATTATTATTTCAAGATATTATATTAATAAAAATCAAATTAAATAATAATATTTTAAATTTAGTCACATTAAAATATTTCAATTATATGAAATCCTAATTTTAATTTTATTAAATTGTACTGGATTATGAATATAAATTATTTTAATGAAATCTTATGAAATCTTTTAAAAATCCAATTAAATAATAATATTTGGGTCCAACTATCGCTCTCCCATTTGTTCTTCATCTTCTCTTCTCCATCCTCGATCCGTCGCCTTCTTCTTCGTGCGGGAATTAAGGTGATCCAAGATCGAGATCGTCTCCCCGCTTGCATTCTTCGTCGAGGTTAGTGTCATGTTGTTACCGGTTCGATTTCATGGCATGGCCTTAGATCTCGGTGCTTTTGCGTGGCCTACGGTTAGACATGGCCACGGTTCGAGAACCGCCGGTTCCGGTTCCTGAACCGCCGGTTTCGGTTCAAAAAAATCTTGAACCGGAATCGAACCGCCCGGGCAAGGTTCTTGACGGTTCCGGTTTGGTTCGGTTCCGGTTCCCGTTCCGTTCTAGCGGTTCGGTTCAACGGTTTCGGTTTGGCGGTTCAAACTGTTTCGGTTTTTTTCAAACTAAATAATTCAATATTTCAAATTAAATAAACACAAAAATACAACAATTAATTTAATATAATATTTTATTAAAAAAAATAAAAGTATTAATAATTCTTGATATAAAAGTATTAATACAAAGTTTGGCAATACTATTTCAAAGACACGAGTTCGGTTTCTTATAAATGCTCGAATTGTACTATTTCAAAGACAATACAAACAAGCAATTCAATAATATTTCAATTAGTATTAAAAATTGAGATTAATCTCTATTAAAGCAATTAGTTATAACTACTCCTTATTAATTAAATTATTTTAATAAATCCATATTTAATTTGTTACAAATAATTTCGGCATAATCAATTAGTTATAACTTATCTCATTGCATGAGTAACAAAGTTTGGCATGACACAATGCATGTAAGTCGGACTAATGTTATGAATCAAACTTAGTGGTCATAATCGGGTAATCAAGTTGAAGTGTTGCGAATCAAACCTAATCAATTTAGTTAATATCTTTAAACATGAAATTAAATTAATAAATTATTAATGATATTAACAAAATAAAGACATAATATATATATATATATATATATATATATATATATATATATAAAGCTGGAACCGCCGGTTCAACCGGTTCGAACCGCCGGTTTGAGCACCGGTTCGAACCGCCGGTTGAACCGCCGGTTCCACGGTTTTCAAATTCTGAAACCGGAACCGAACCTTATATGAAGGTTCCGGTTCCGGTTTTTTGACGGTTTCGGTTTTGCCGGTTCCGGTTCGGTTTTTGACGGTTCGGTTCCGGTTCGGTTCCACGGTTTCGGTTCAAAATGGCCACGTCTACCTACAGTCTTCACCCCAGTCTTCCAGCAAAGCCCCAAGCTTCGATTTCGTCACCAGCGAATTCCAGATCTCTCACTCCGTCTCTCTCGGCGACCATCGTCATAGGGTTCGTCTCGTTCGCGGGGAGAGTTCTCTTTGCCTCCGTCTTCATCCTCTCTGCTTACCAGGAGTGAGTTTTCTAGATCTGTTCTTCTTTCTTGTTTTTACTTATTTATTTATTATTTGTTTTAAGGTTTATGCAGAGTATCTTTCGTTTTGAGAGTTTGGAGTTCTTGTTTTAATTTATGATTTGAAGATTTTATAATCTTTCGTTTTATAATCTTTCGTTTCGTTTTGATAACAAAGGAGAAATAATTTGGCAACTTCTTGGTTCAATGATTTCACTGTGGTTAATTTGTCTATTGTTCTTAAAATATATATGTCAGAAAAATGTACATCCATGTTGTGCAGGTTTCTTATCTCTATGGCCATGAACATGCAAGATATCTTCGTTAAATAATTCATTCAAAGAGAGGTGACTGAGTTCTGGTTGAGAACTCTTTTGCATGTAGCTCAGACCTATGTATTTGATGTTCTAAGTCTTACCACCAAGGATCATGAAATAACAAACTTGACAGAAATCTGTTAGTGCATTGATTGCCAAATGGCATAAATTGGGTATGACCATTTTTATGAATTTTTTGGTGCCAATGGCAGAAATTGGCTTCATGGAAAATCATTGATAACTTTTACATCCGGTTATAACACTTTGTCGGTTTTTATTAAGAAAATTCCTTTCCTATTCCAATTCATGCTCTCTTTGACAACGCCTATATATATAATACTGGTGGAAACCTACACTACACTAGAGAGAGATTAAGGAATCCTTATCCTAACAATATATATTTTTTTTATGTTAACTTTGGGAATAATGTTGTATATCAGTCAAATCTCATTTAGTTGTTGTTTTCTAAATTATGAATTCAAATTACATGTTGTATTGAGATGAATATATCCTGTTCTTTTATGTTTTTGCCTAGCTCTAGGGAACAGTTTTTAATGAAAAGAATGCTAGGATCTTATTAGGAAAATGTGGGGCAAAAATTACTGAAAAAGAAGACATGCTTTATTTGTTTATTATTAATTATTGCTAGTTTCCACACTGGAACAAGTGATCATAGATACTTTTCTACCCATTCTAATATATTTTAAATGATTAAGGTTTCTTTGGTTGCAGATGTGATTAGTGATCTAGATTGTAGTCATATGCCATCAAAGGCAGAATTTTCATTTGTGTTTCATTTTTCTAAGAAATTGAAAGACAAGGTTAGTATCACATGTATGTTTTTCTTTATCAGAAACTTGATTTTTCATGAACTTATTGTTTTTTTTGTAAAGGCAATTTCACTATCTGTCATCAGGCATGACTGCATTTAATGAGGAATTGAGTTTTATTAGCCAACATAAGCAAAATATTGAGAGAGAGAGAGAGAGAGAGAGAGAGAGAGAGAGAGGGAGAGATAAAACTAGGAAGTAATTAAGGGGAGATGGGAGGGAGGATGAAGAAGCAGCAGGTTGAAGAAGAGCATAACTTGAATGATGCTAGTACAACAACTATTACCACCACTGATGACAGAGTTTTAACCATTTCTTACTTTATTTCAACCTTTGGTATGCCCTCTCTCTCTCTCTCTCTCAAATTGCATGCTATCTTCAAGTGCATGGTTTTAATTAATTAAACTATGTGCTTGTCTTGTTTATTAAATTCCTCATCATCATCATCTCTCTCTGTCTCAAGCTTTGTACTTGGTTTTCACCCTTGAAATGCAACAAAAAACTATTAAAAAGAAGATGAAGTAGAGAGTGAGATAGAGAATCTTATGTTACTAACTTAGAAGTGGTGTATCACAATTGAGAAGCCAAGCAACTAATCCAGTTTTAGGCTTCAGTTGAAGTCCATTTATTTTGATGGGTTAAAAGTTAATTTTTCTTTTTAACTACTGCAGGTCTCATGATTTCATGACAAACATTTGTTCATGCAATTTCAAAATCAGAATTATTGTTTTTTTAGTACGGAATAAATAAATAAATAAATAAATATGTATGAATATTGTCACAGATGAAGCTGCAAAGAAGAGGGTAGAGACAATGAATCAAAAGCTGAGAGGGATGGAGATGCAGATGGAAGCACTGGAGGTTGAGATGAGCAAGGATGCCAACAAGAAAACAAGAAACAATGTTCAATGAAAGGTGACTATATAAAAATTTGGGATAGCCAGGATCTTGCTTTATAATCGTTCTAAACATTTCATTCTAGTAATTGAGATTATTTATATTTAAGCACATGCTTGACTTGAAATGTGTATTATAGGGTGAAAAGGGTGCAAGCTTTTTGAAGTTGAGGCGATGGTGGAAAGTTGTCAATATCTTTCAAAAATCTTACATCTTTTTGTCAATTCAGGGACAGTAAGTTGCTTCTTATATTGTATTATATGATGGAAACATTTGACAAACCAAAGGGTATTATTCCATGTTTAACATATCCACTACTCATCTTACAGTAAGTCTTTGGCAAAAGAATTAATAGTTGTCTCCATTGAATGAACATATAGGGTTTGGCAGATGGTATGTGCTATATAGTAATGGTCATTTGATAACTTGCAAGTTGTTGATGGTATAACTTGGAGTGTGATGCTTGTCTAAAAATTTGTTTAGTTCTCTGCTTTAACATAAATCTAGCATAATTTTGGAGTTTCCATAAATATTGTTTAACAGAATCAATCCCTGTATTTTGTAAGCTCTACTCAAAACAATTGCTATACCCTGAAAATGCTTTTGCAGCTTTTTTTTCCTAGTTTTGTTATACTTAAACTTCTAAGCCTTATAATTGTTCATAATTATTCATAAATCAATTCGCATTGGAGCTTGGTCATAATTTTTTATCCCAACAAAGAAAGATGAATCGGGTCCTATCATACTTCATTTGGATTCAAAGTAGCCATCCAATTTTTGACATTGTTGATAGGTATGTTGCATTTGATGAATTAATGAGTTTTTGTGAGTTTTTGCATTTTTGTACACAATCAGAAGCTTGATATAAATTAATGAGTAGTTTTTTGGCAGGCTTAAGATTTTTTAAGGAGGCTAGGGATGGTAATTCTCATCGAAAGGTATACATTTTATTCGATCAAGAATAAACTTATCTTTTGTAAGATATCCTTGTGATCGATTGTGCTTGAGTGTCGACAGTGGGATGATAATCCAACTTTAATGGCAGTAGGTGTGGTTGATGCAACTTCAGAGGCGATATTTCAAACAGTGATGTCTCTTGGTCCATCCAGATCAGAGTAAATTCATTTATGAACTTCTCTAACACTTCAGCTAGGTACAAACAAAGATAATTTCTAATTATCAAGCACACTCGAAGGCATCAATGCTAGTGATTATGTTTGATTAAGCCTCTTGAAACTCCACGCATATGGGATTTCTGTTTCTCTCATGGCAGAGTGGTTGAACACCTTGACAGTCATACAGATGTTATTCACAAGAAATTAAGTGATGACTTGATTCCTTGGTCAGATACTTTGAATATTTATTTCGGTCTTTGTTGAATACACTAATTCTTCATGTGTATGTTTAACGTACTTTGTTGTTGTAATAGACAAATAATTTTTGTATGTGTGCGGGCGTATGTTTATATGTGTTTGTTTTCTTACAATATGTATATTGATTATAAAAAAAAGTTGTTCTTTAGTTTATCATTTTTTTGTATGAGATTAATAAATTAAAATATTAATGTAGTCTTTTATGTTGCCTCATATATATATATATATATATATATATATATATATATATATATATATATATATATATTATTTGTTTATATTAGAATCATATTTGATTAGCTGTTAAAGCATCTACTCAATTCATAGGATTTAATATTTTGGGTGAGTTGCCAGGCTTATAGCGGCAGATTTTTTTTGCCGCTATAAGATATATGAAAAATCTATAGCTATAGAATTATTCCGTTTTTATAGGATGTATAGCGGCAAATTTTTTCCGCCGCTATAGGATTTATAGCGGCAAAATTTTTTTTGCCGCTATAGATCATTGTGCAGCTTCAACTTTAACTGATGGGATAGCGGCAAAAGTGTACATGTGTTGCAAAAAACATTTAGCGACCAAGGTTTTAGCGGCTAATTTGCTAGCCACCGCTATAAGGGTATTGAGGCTAAATCAAGATCTATAGCGGCAGATTTTTCCACCGCTATAAGTACACTTTCTTGTAGTGTTTATTTGAAGGTTGAAAGCTGCCTTATCATGATTTTGTCAACTCTTTGCATGTTAAAAATTTCATGCTTATTTGAGGCTAACATATGGAAATGCATGACTTGGCTAATCACGTTTACAAAGAATTTGGGGTCTTTACAACCACACATGTAAGGAGAGAGGGAGGAGAAAATTAAAAAAATTAGGTTAAAAAGTTAAATTGAACCCTATATCTATTTGGGTATTAGGGGCATGTGTTTATTTTATGTTATTTTTCTGATGTTAGTGTTGCCACATCCGGTTTCATAGTGTTTATTATAGAACAAGTATCATTGGATCAATGCTCTTACAAAGCATAAAGATTATATAAAATCATTTTTTTTTTTACTATATTGATTAAAATGAGTGAAGTATTAATTCACCTAATATATATATATATATATATATAATATTTCTTTTGATTCAAAAAGTTTAAGTGATATTGTAGTATAAAGTGAAAATGTAACCCAAATTTCTTTTAATGTAACTATATTTATTATTTTTTATGTACATTATGGAATAAATATGTGTCCGCGTATATATACATTTATATGAAAATAAGCACATTTATTATTAATTAGAAAAAAAAGTAAAGAACCACATAGATAAAAGATTAGTTGGTTTCCATAAAATAAATTATAGCAGCTAGTTACGCGTATACAATGAATATAATCCACAGATTTTTATGCTTCAAAATCTAGTCAAAGATATACTGATTATCTGTCAAATTTGGTGAGAGTACATCAAATCTATTATAATTTTGAAAAGAAAAGTAGAAAATTATATTTAAAATGAATAAAATAGAAATATACCTGAAAAGATCAGTGTTTTGCCTATATGATTGAGGATAAAAAATTAAATAATAAATAACATAAATGCCATTTGAATTGATTGGATTTCTATAGCAGTAGTTTTTTTATGATAAATAAGTGGCAAATACCTCTAATTTAAAAGGTGCTTTTAAAAATGGACATTCGACATAAAGAGGTGTATATCAATATACCAAAAACTTATTGGTTATTATAGTAGTCTTTTCCTGCATTTATTTTATATATAACATCTTTATCAAGGCTATATTTACTAATAATATATAATTTTAGAAGCCTGGTTTAATTTAATTATGATTTAATTTAATTAAGATTATATTACTACTTAATAAAAATAGAAATCCTTCTGAACATGTTTTACATCAAATAAACTTTTTCATTTTTTAATCCTTTTTTATATTTCTAACATTTTTTTAATATTTTTAAATTTTATGTATGTTATGAAAAGAATTTTACTAACCCATCTTCATGGTAATTGGAGTACAAGCCCTGAGAAAACATCATCCTTTTTTATAAAGAAATAGTTAATTATTTGTATACTAATGCGAAATTATATATTTTTTTAGAGATATATATGTGCCGAATTTAAGGAAGTAAATGGTTGATGTGGCAATCAATATGAACACTTGAAAACAATGGTAATGAGTATTTTAAAATAAATATAATCAAGTTGTTGGGATGAGCCCTTCCCTGGTTCCCATATTGGATGTATGAAGTCCCTATAAACACTTTCTTCACAATAAGGAATTTTAATATTTTCAGATTTATTTATTTCACTCTTTAAATATTTTTTTTCCAACAGCATGGTGCTTCATTCTCTGCCACATGCCCATGAATACTTCTTGAATCTATGATGTAAGAAGCATTAAAAAAATTTCTAAATTAATTTTTTTTCACTTATTCAAAATCAATCTTGCAAACTTTCAGAATTAAATTAAAAAATATTAAGGGGAAGTGTTTCCAATCTTCAATTACTTGTGTATATTATTTTTATATAATAATATTATATACTATATTGGTAATATATCCAACAGCTAGCTAGTAATATGAAATTTAAAAACCCTACCCCACAACTATGAATGTACCAAGCTTTAGCCACCATGCGTCCAACTCCGATTCAAAGCTTGACTAAATCAAATTATAGAAGAACTTCATCTCTATGTGCTCCAATCAAACTATCAGTGACTTTATATTGTGTGTTAATTAGCATCCCAACTATTATAAATAAATAATTCAAGTTTAATTAATTTAAACTAGTATATGCAAATGAAATTGAACCAAAGAATTTGTTTTGAGTTAAAATTTGTATATGTTAAAAACATTTATTAAGAAAATTTTATTTTTTAATAGAACTCATAATATTTAATTAGAATGCGTAGCTCCTATCAATCCAGTAGATAAAAATATATAAAAAAAAAACTAATCTTTAGTTATTTGAACTCTTGTGCACATAACTTCCCAATATGACCAACAAATAAAGTAAACATAAATCTAATAATCATACTTCTTATAATAAAAATATAAACACAGTATTATCTCAACAACCCTAAGATGTTCCCATATATATGAGAAAAAAAAAACACTTGAAAGATACCACCAAACATACACACTCAAAATAAATAAATAAATAAACAAACAAATAAATAAACAAACAAACAAATTACAAATCCAAAATGCAGACCATTCTCCAAAGAATTAATTAAGCACCACTTTACATCCTCTCCTCTCCGGTCTCCACCCCTTTTATGAAGCACACCCGCCACCACCTTCACATGTAATCCTCACCCATTGACCACAACCAATCCCCCCCTCCTTGGCAATCATGGCCCTCTCTCCTCCAAGAGAAAGAAAACACTCAAAACTCATTCCCTTCATCTCCATCTTCTTCTCTCTATGGATCCTCCTCCTCCTCCTCTCTTTCCCATCTCCTTCATCCCCTCCTCCTCCACCAACAACCTCCCAATGCCCTCAAGACATGCCCAAGTTCTACATCTACGATCTCCCTTCAAACTTCAACGACCACCTTCTCCATCACTGCGAGTCCCTCAACATCTACACCAACATGTGTCCTTATCTTTCAAACGAAGGCCTTGGCCGGCAACTCGCCGGCAAATCCACCAGTTGGTTCGTCACGCACCAGTTCTTGGCCGAGATGGTCTTCCACAAGCGCGCTCTCCGCCATCCTTGCCGCACTCTCGACCCCACTTCAGCCACCCTTTTCCACGTCCCTTTCTACGCTGGTCTCTATGCTTCTAGTCACTTCCGCACTGCCAACCTCACTCTCCGTGACGAGCTCGCCGTCGACTTCTCCGACTACCTTACTCGCCAATCTCACTGGCACCGCCACCTCGGCCTGGACCATTTTATCGTCATTGGCCGCACTGCATGGGACTTCATGCGAAATGGTATCATATTTTTCACTCTAAGAAGAAAAAATATCAACATAAAATATATATAGCTAGTAATACTAATTATGCTACTTTACTTTGTTTTTATATTATATTAGTACGTACTAATTGTTTCACATCAGATGATAGTGCTGACTTTGGGGCGAATCGTTTGTTGCTTTTGCCGGAGATCAAGAACATGACTGTCTTGACTGTGGAACGTCAACCATGGGCTGGTCGGAACCAGTATGGCATTCCCTACCCTTCGTATTTTCACCCAAGAAATCGGTCCGAGTTAACATCATTGCAAGAGTTGGTTCGGAAATCGACTCGGACTCACTTGTTTTCCTTTGTTGGTGGATCAAGACCAGCTGAGAATCAGATGGCAGCTGTTCGTGCAGAGATCTTGAAACAATGTAATGCTTCTGTTCAATGCCTGCAGGTTGAGTGCGAAGCTGGCTCGAGCCGGTGTTATGAACCGGACCGAGTTCTTAACGTGATGATGCGGGCTGAGTTTTGCTTGCAGCCGCCGGGGGATTCATTCACTCGGAGATCGGTGTTTGACTCGATATTGGCCGGGTGTGTGCCTGTTTTTTTCTCGCAGCACACGGCTTACACACAATACAAATGGTACATGCCGAATCGGACACAGGACTGGTCGGTTTTCTTAGGACCAGACCAATGGAGCTGGATTGAACAAGAGTTGGGAAAGATACCAAAGATTCAGATTCAACAAATGCGGATTCAGATTGTAGAGTTAATACCCAGCATGACATATGCACACCCGGATGTTGTTCAGGGGGATGAGGTTGGGTTCAGGGATGCGGTTGATGTTGCTTTGGTTGAGTTGAACCGGTTGGTTTGGTCTAGTTCAAAACCGGTTTAAATTGGGTGGCTGGATTGGGAAGTGGGAATTGGGACCATGAAGGAGATGGCTTTAAATGACGTTATTTGTAGTACTTTCTTGTGATTCCCTACTTTTTCATTCTATTATTTATTTATTTATTTATTTACTCTGTTTTCTAAAAGGTTTTTTATATTCATTAATTTTGTGTCCATTGTGATTTGTTTTGGTAATAATAAATGTTCTTAATTAATTAATATAAAATATCAAAACTTTTTTTCCTTTTTTTTTTTTTGGATTTAGCAATTTTCACATCAAACTATGGCCCACAAGGACCGGAGATTTTGGTAGAGTAGATAAGCACATACAGTACAAATGATGATTGGGCATCCCCCACCTAAAAGCACCTGCACATATACTTTTATAATAAATAAGTAAATAAATAAAAATAAAGAAACCCATTAATAATCATCAATTCCACCGACAGTATTAATGCACACATGTCATAGCGCAGGTGCGACATTTGGCATGAGCATTTACAAGATTATTTCGGCCGAAGAACAATATAAATAAAAAATGACCAAACAAAATAAAAAAATAAAAATAAAAATATAAGAAAGGTGACTACGGAAAAACAAAATAGGTAAATGGGGCAACATTATAAATCAAGGAGCACTGAGGGTTTGGTTGTTAGTAAAAGGGTCTTTTATAAGAAATGCCAATGGGCCAAGGAAGCTAGATCCCAATATAATACAAAACTATAATTCATGAATACGAATAATAAAATGTCAATTTAAACTATAATGCATAATTCTGAATAGTAAAATATTAATTTGCATGGTAATGATCTAAAGTTAAAGAATAAGAATAGCAATACATATATAGCAGCCATTCAACAATGTTAACAATAATTGCTACAATGATTGTTACTATAATTACTATAATAATAGACGATCACCAGTAGCGTACTATAAAATATGCTCCAAGGCAGGATTGTTGAAATCACATGACTTTAAAGTAGGAGACTAACCCCTAGTGCATGAGTAGGGATTGTTATTCATGGTATCATCAAATGACTGGGTATAGAGGTAGGAAAGCAACATATGTTTTGTTCCCTTCAAACTTAGTGAAGTAGTAGCGTCATTGATTACAATGGAATTTACACTTGTTTGTGTAGCAATGACTACATTAGTGGATGGCTCTATTGAGCATTTTTGTGGACAATATAAACTCCGATATCATTAGTACTATGGTTATTCAATTGCATAGCTTATGAAGGGATAATTTGGCTCTTGTAATAGTTTGGAAACTCTATTGGCGTTTATTTAGGTTATAAAAGGCTTCAAAATAATCTAGTGAAATACATCACCTCATCCTTATTCAATTCGATGTACTTTAGGTAGGAGAGAAAAACAGAGATGGGATGTGAATAGCTTAGGAATAAAAAAGGACACTGGAAGTTCATATTTTTACGAAGGAGCAATATGGATTACATAGTGTTAAAAAGAAAGAAAGGTCTTCAGAAGCTATACTAAGTTAACTAGCATTATTTGTGGGCTAGATGTGTATATGCATGGGTGCAATCTTTTATGTTCACAACTGAGTGGATATTTCATTGTTGCTGAGTTTTTGTATTTTTCCTTTATGAAGTTCTCTTTGTTTAATCCTAGCTGGCTTTGTACTAAAGGTCATAAATACCTTTAAGCTTTTAAATAATGATTAGCTAGTAATGTTTTATGTGTGATCTTTCAGTATTATCAAATTTTCTCAAAACAGAGAAGTTATCTGATTGGAAGAATGTATGTGGACCTTTCTTTGCTTGATTGTTCTGTGAATCTTGTCAAATACTAGTATCAGAGCTTGTGTTAATAGTCGAGAACTGTTGCTTCGAGGATTTCTTAGCAAATATTCGGTTATTCAAAGGGACAACTATAACTTATGGAGTCTCAAAATGAAGACTCTGTTATGGTCACGAGATCTCTTGGGTCTTATTGAAAGAGTGCTTAATGACAATGATAATGAGGATCAACTCAGCGAGAATCAAACAAAAGATGCAAAGGTTCTTTTCCTTATAGAACATGCATTGGCTAAATGTAATCTTATTCACATTACTGAGGCGCAAACCGCAAAACAGGCATGCGGGATATTAAAAACTGAATATTAAGGAAACACTAAGAGCCTATTTGGTACGATGGAAAATAACAACTTTCTCTACAAAATAAAAGGGATGAATCTTTTTCATCCGTTTGGATTTTAAAAAATAAAGGGTCTCCTTGCAATCACTTTCTCTTTGACAAGAGAAAGTGATTCACAAGGGGGTGGTGTGAAAGTGATTGCATCCTTGAGTGGGAAAGTTGGATAAATATAAAATTACCATACTACCCCTTTATTATATAAAACTTCTTCATCATTTATTTTCTATTCGCAAAAAACCCTAACGCATTCGGCATCATCTCTTCTTTCCAATCCGAGCAATTCTGGTAATTATTTTTCCCAAATTTGATTATTGTTTGATTATCATCTTATTGAATGTTGTTTATGTTTTTATTATGTAATTTCTGTTTTAATTGGATTAAATTAGGTAATTTTATTTTGATAATAATTTTGTGGAAGAATATCTATTTTGAATCAAACATGTATTGATATAATCATCTAATGGATAAGATAATCATGAGAAAGAGGGAATTTACACATATATATTTCTGGACGACAATTGTTTTCTGAATTCGAACAAAAAAATACATGTAAATATATGATTATATATTTTATGTTTAACTATATATATATATTAACCAAATTTAAAATTCATAAGATAAGCCTATAGTGTGTGTGTGTATATATATATTATTAACTAAATATAAAATTGATAAGATAATATGCTTTGATTTAGATTGGAAACTTAGATGGGCTCAAGCAACTCCTCAAAGATGAAATGCTCACTTGATATTGACGCACCTCTAATATTTGGTTAATTAGATATTTAGTCGATAAAATTCTATATTTCATCCATTTTAAGATGAAATGCTCACTTGATATTAGATTGGCTCAAGCATCACTACAAACATTGATAAGCCACTTCATATTGACGCTTCACTTGGGCGCACCTCTAATATTTGGTTAATAGATATTTGGTTGATAAAATTCTATATTTCATCCATTTTAAGAAAATCATTTTTTCAGTCAATCAAATATTGTATTATATACTTTCATGTTTTTATGTATTCAAAGAACTTTCATCAATTTTTTTAGGCTTTGGTTTTATCACATATTTTTATAGGTCAATTTTGCTTATAGTTGTTGAAATGGATGAAATTTTAGAAGAAGATTATGCAATGCTCTTGGCTGCATATACTGTTACTCTGCATCTGAACAACTTGCTTTCTATAATTAGTTCAGTTTTGAAGTTATATGTCTTAAAGTTGAAAAATGGAAAGCGTAAAAGAAAATTGAGTTGTAGTTATGAGAGGCATTTCATTAGGCAAGTCAATTTTAGGAGGATGGTGTTTGATTCAGATTTGGCTTGTATAGAGAACACTAGAATGAACAGGGCAACCTTTATACATTATGTGATATGCTTCAAAGTATTGGTATGCTTGTCCCAACAAGAAATATGAACATTGAGGAAATGGTTGCCTTGTTTCTCTATATTCTTTCTTATCATGCTAAGAATAGAATTGTAAAAAGCGAATTTGCAAGAACTAGAGAGACAATAAGTAGGCAATTTGGTCTTGTCTTACTCTCTGTATTGAGGTTGCATACGGAATTATTTAAAAAACCAGATTATGTGCCTCAAGACTCCACAGAACTTCAATGGAAATGGCTTAAGGTGAGAATAGATTTTATTCAAACAAATATTTTTTAATTAATATTTTTAAGTTTGAACTATTTAATAAGTTAATTGGTGTGTTTCATTCAATATTTCAGAATTGTTTAGGAGCCTTAGATGGGACTTATATAAAGGTCAATGTTTCTGAAGTTGACAAGCCACTAGATACAGGACAAGGAAAGGAAAAATTCCCACTAATGTTCTAGGTGTGTGTTCACAAGATTTGCAATTCATATACATATTGCTTGGGTGGGAAGTTTTTACCGCAGATTCCAGGGTACTGCGACGTGCACTTTCTAGGTCAAATGGTTTAAGAGTTCCTCAAGGTAATAATCATTTATGTTATCAAATTATCAAAACAATAGTGTAACCCTTATCATTTAAATTTAAAAACTAAAATAAGCTTTTGTCTTTAGGTTTTTACTTCCTTTGTGATGAGGGTTATACAAATGGGGAGGGATTCCTAGTTCCATATAGAGGCCAACGTTACCATTTGAATGAGTGGAGACAAAACAATCATCCACAATCAAAAGAAGAATTGTTCAACTACAAACACTCAAGTGCACGAAATATCATTGAAAGGTGTTTTGGACTGTTGAAAATGAGATGTCCAATACTTAGAGATAGGTCTTGGTACCCAGTTAAAATACATTGTTGGATTATAAGTGCTTATGAACTGTTACATAATCATATTAGAAGGGAGATGACTCTTGATCCACTAGAGGCTAAATTGGATGAGTCGTATGTGGATTTCGAACCTTTCTCTAATGCACAAAGCATCCAGTACATTGAGACTTCCAATGCATGGACAACTTTAGAGACAACTTGGCTCAAGAAATGTGGAATGAGTGGCAAGCTTCTAGGAATCAACTTTGATATTAAAATGTTTTGTTTGTTTATTATCTTTAAGGGTAATGTTTAATGACTTCTGAGTGGTCTATGTAATTTTGGAAAATGCTTTATATAATTGAGAGTTGTATGCAATCTATATAATTTTCCTTTTTTATGTTATCTATGTTTATCCATTATTCATGAAAGTGTTTATTATGTTACTTATAAAATGTAATTTTTCTTAAATTGATATTCTTGGTGGTAACAATGTTGGATCTTGTGCAGATGGAGAATTTAGCAAGTCAAGCAAATATAAAGACTAACAAGAGGAACAACCATCAGTGGACTCTAGTGGAGGACAAAATTTTGACTGAATGTTGCTTAGAGCTTGTGAACCAAGGTTGGCGGGCAGACAATGGCTTCCAGCGAGGATATTTGAGTCAACTAAAAAAATGTATGACTTAAAAGATCCCCAACTGCAAAATCATGGGTGATCCTCATATTTAATCTAGGATGAGGATGCTCAAAGCACAGTTTAGAGAACTAAAGGAGATGAGGAGCCAATCTAGGTTTAGATGGGATGAAGCTCACAAATGTGTAACTTGTGAGGATGATATATGGTATTCTTGGTTAAAAGTAATATGAAATGAATCTCTACTATACATTTTTGCATTACGCTCTTATGTACAATGTTACTTATAACTACTTATAATGCAGAGTTACAAAAAGGCTGCTGGACTTAGAAACAAGCAATTCCTTTATTTCTTTGCGCTAGCAATCATTTTTGGGAAGGATCAAGCAACTAGAGATGGAGCAGAATTTGCAAGTGAATTTGTGGAAGCTTTAGGAAGGGAGAACTCAGCACTCGCAGCAGCCAACGCAACTTCTGAAGCTCATGAAGCAATGAAGAACATGGTCGAAGATGACTACTTTGGTGTGGATATTGAGCTAGAAAATGAGTGTCTTTATCTCTAAAATGCACGTGATGACGCCTCGAATGCTTCATGTAAAAAGAGTAAGGCAGAAGGAAAGATGCAAGGTGAGTCAAGTGTGCCTCCAAAAAAGCAAAAGAAAAAGGGATTAACTAAGGATTATACTGATGATTCCTTATTCAAGCAAATGAAAATATTTTACAATATTTGTGCAGCAGCAAATTAAGAGATAGGTAAAGTGGGAACCTATTTCCAACACTTGAATGAAAATACAAAAAAAAGGCACTTCTCTATGAGAACATCACAAAACACAATGGTTTAACCAAGGAAGATGCAGTTCAAGCAATTGGCAAAATTTCAGCAGATCGAGGCAAGACTGAATCATTTTTTTTATTTCCAGATGATGATGCGAGGTTGATTTATGTGAAAAGTGTATTAGATGGTGTCATCTAGATGTTCAATTTAACTTATTTTCTTTGGTTATGATATGGACATGTTTTATATTTTGGATTATTAAAAACAATATATCTAGACTTTATCTTACTTTTAAGTTTGGATTATGAGTTTCTAGCAATACTTTGAACTATTTAAGGTGTAATTGTTTATATAGAATGCCTCATGAATCTTTGTTGGATAATATCAATCATGGCAAAGGATGTAGGAATTATAACAAATAAAATTGTATGATGGACAAAAATTTAGGAACACATAGTGCTTGGAAGCCATATTTTTTTAGTGTACTATAGAGCATAAAAATCCAATTTAAATTTAAAAAATAAAACTTATGAAGAAAAAGTTAATTATCATTTGGACAAAGTTAGTAATATCATTAAAGTTTATTAAAAAACCAAATTTAGTAACTATAATAACTAAGGGCAAAAATGAGAATAAACTTAACTTTACAATGAACATGCATTCATACCAAACAAGGGAATTAAGTTTACATGCAATTAAATTACAAGTTTTATTAAACCCACCAAACATTGTAATGTTAGTTTGCAGGAAAAGTAATTGCATGCAAAGTCTTTTCATGCATAAACTTTGCATGCAATTACTTTCCCTGCAAAGTTCCAAACGGGCCCTAAGATCATACGGTATAAAGCTCTACTTCCTTAGGCAAGAGCTTGGACAGTGAGAATGAAAACTAGAGAACTCTTTCAAGACTTCATTGGTCTTGTCATGAATGTTGTTTTCAGGGTTAGAAGTCTTGGTGACAAGTTCTCAGAATAGGCGGTGGTTGCAAAGATCTTGAAGAGTTTAACACCCAGGTATAATTATGTTGTCTCCTCTATCTTAACAAAAGGCCTTGTCAAAAACTGTCTCAAATACCGTGAAAAATAAAAGTATGAAAATCATGCTAAAATCTGTGTCAAATATCAAACGAAAAGATATTACGCTAAAAACCATGCCAAATAACTATCAAAAACACCGTTTTAAATGCCGAAAAAAAAATTGTACCAAAAGTCATGGTAGATATTGAACCAAAATCCGTGCCAAAACCATTAACAATGTTTTGCAAGATAGTAAGAAACCGGGCCAAAAACCATAACAAAATTGGCACAATAATAAACATATGTGTGAAAATATATTTGTCATAATGCTATAGGCACGGATATTTTTCCATGCCAAATACAATGCCAAAATTAGCTTGGCACGGTTTTTTAACTTAAATCCATGCTAATTTTGCCATGACAATTTGGCACTTTTCATATAGTGAGCCCATTTTTCAAGATTATAATAAAATTTTCTTATCACTTCTGCTAGTGAATTTAATCTTGAAGAGCTGAACCACAATAAATTCTTGTCTTTTTTATTGATTGTTTGGTTGTTGTTTGTCCTTTTATTTCTTGTTTGTCATTGTACAATCATCTTGTGTTTTTCCTTTATGTCCCATCCCCAACAATTTTAATATATATTATATTAGACCTAGACATAAACATTACTGAGTACAACTTTCATTAAAAACAAAAATCATGAAGATACAAAAATTAACCTGCATTATGATAAGTGTGTATGTATATATTTCCCATATTACTTTGTATAATCACTCGGCGTGTGTATTTATATTATTTGTGTAAGAAATGGTATTTTATCTTGTTTTATTGATTGTATGATACGAGGAAAGCATAATGAATCCACAAGAGCCAAATGAAGGAATTCCAAGGCACGAGAGTGCAAAAAGAGCTTCATCAACATTAGAACATGAGTACATGCTAACTAGGATACTTTATAGTCCTTTTGCGGTTGTAACTTATGGCCATACCCCTCAGAAAGAAGAACTTGCAAGTATGCTTATGCCCATAAGTAGAAACATAAAGACCAAACAGAAAGATTTACATGCAAGGCTTACGCCTGTAAGCCATGGTGCAAGAATCAGGCAGAGGAGCATACGAGTAAGACACATGTCCATAAGAGAAGCCACAAGCACCAGACCGTGAAGCTTACAATTCAGTGCTTATGGGGGTAGTTTATTCTAGCCATGGCTATTTTGAACCGAACAGGAACCGAACCGTCAAAAACCGAACCGGAATCAGCAAAACCATAACCGTCATAAAACGGGAACCTGAACCTTCATACAAGGTTTGGTTTCAGTCAAAATTTGAAAGCCGTGAAACAGGCAGTTCAACCAAAAGTTCAAAACCGAGGTTCAAACTGCCGATTCCAGTTAGATCAATATATATATATATATATATATATATATATATATATATATATATATATATATATATATATATATATATATATATATATATATATATAATGTCATGAATGATTAGGTTTTATTTTGTTAATATCATTAATAAGTTATTAAGTAAGTAATTACATGTTTAAATATATTTTAAATAAATAATTAAGATATTAACTAAATTAATTATTGATTAGGTCTGATTGTGAACACTTGCTTAGCTGATTAAGTTTGATTCGTGACATTCGTCCGACTTATATGTATTGTGACATGCCAAACTTTGTTACTCATGCAAGAAGATAAGTTATAATTAATTAATTATGCCACAAAATTATTAGTAACAAATTAAATATAGATTTATTAAAACAATTTAATTAATGAGGAGTATTTAAAAGTTACAAGAGCTTTAATGAAGATCAATCTCAATTTTTAATACTAATTGAATTGTTTGTTTGCATTGTATTTGAAATAATACGATCAAGAGCATTTATAAGAAACCAAACTCTGTGGCCTTGAGTTATAGGTTTATAGCATGGTAGACATTTGCAAGGAGACATATGAACAATATAAATAATTGGAGGGTAGAGAACTTAATATGACATATATAACTAGTCTGTTTTTGTGATTTATCACTTTCCAGATTAATCTTTTGAGAGAAAAAATATTCAATTATTTAGTAGATTTCCATATAATTTTTATAATTTAATATATATGAGTGAGCAAATTTAATTGTAAACTATATTTTTTTTATAAAATAAATAGATTATGAATTTATTAGAAAGTAAAAAACAAAGACTAGACTTTATTGCAAAATATTGTTTTGAATTATTAATACTTTTATTTTTTAAATAAAATATTGTATTAAATTAATTCTTGTCTTTTTGTGTTCATTTAATTTAAAATATTGAATTATTTAATTTAACAAAAAAAATAAACCGTTTAAACCGCCAAACCGGAACCGTTAAAATGAACCGCCAGAACCGGAACCAAACCGGAATCGAACCACCAAGAACCTTGGCTAGGCGGTTCGGTTCTGGTTCAAAATTTTTTTGAACTGGAACCGGCAGTTCCTGAACTGTGGCCATGTCTAGTTTATTCAGTTCTTACGATCCACACTATTAAACGATAGTTTTGTAGACTAGATAATAGGGCTATAGTTTATTCAAGTACTTTCTAGTTTGTCATGGATTGATAACCTTGCTTTTGTACACACTTTACAATTTAATCAATGCATTTACATCTAGCTGGCGACATAGGTCCCACACATCACATTAAGATCCTAATATTTGATCAAATTCAAATTTACCAACTTATGGTTCAAAGTTTTTAAAAGTATTTCTTTCCATTTCAGAAAATTAATTCATTTATTGGTTTTTTTATATTTGTTTTTAACCCCTCCTGTTGCTGAAGCTTCTGCTGGTTCTTGAATGGGCTGTTTGTTTGACTGGATTTGAGGGATTTGGATTTCCAAATCCCTGGAATTTAAAAATCCCATGTTTGTTTGGAGGGCTTTGAACATCCTTGGTATTTAAAAATCCCATACTCATGAGATTTTGGAATTCGGCCAAAATGGCCGAATTCCAAAATCCCACTTGTGAAATCCCTAACGCGACTTGCACGTGAGCGATTCACGGCCTTTCTAACGAGATGCTGGTTCTCCGCCTCTCTTCTTCTCCAGCCGCATTTCTCCATCCTCTCCTTCATCTCTGCCCATCTTCATCTCCTAACATTCTCTATCCCTTTCTCCAATCTTGCTCTGCCCATCTCCCCGAGGTCGAGCCTTGCTCATCTACTTGAGGTGGCGTCGATGGACTACCTTGCATCTCTCTTTATCACCTTTTCTCAGTTTGTGGTTCTCATTTTTCTTTGCTTTTCAGGTTCTTGGCAACGGTGAGATCAGAGGTGGAGGTGTGGACTGTGAGGAAAATCTGGTGAGTAATTACTCAGATTTAGGATTAGGAGATTTTATTTTATTTTATTTTCCTTTTTCGTTTGATTTTCCTGGAGCACGATTCTAGTTTTTAATGTCTTTGTCTCTCTATTTTTTTTTTTTTTTTTTGGTTTTTTGTGATATTTAGATTTAGGTTTAAACTGATTTTATTGTTTTATGATTTCCTGAGAAGTGTGTGGCTATCAGATCTGGTGTTCCTTCTGTGTAACATCCTGGGGCTTCTATACTAGCAGTCAAGAAGGAAAGTCCTCCAACTTTTGCTTTGTACTGGGATAAAAAGCTTCAAGTCTCTCTGCAGGTTAGTATTTTACTTGTGGCTAAGCTTCTCTGTTAAGGTTTATCATTGAATAATCAGCGTACATGAAACTAGTCTCAGAAGTGATGGCGACCTTGAAACAGATGAGAATAATATCTTTAAACAACATATTTTATAAATTTCAAAAGATTTGCTGATTTTCTATTAAGTGTTGGATAGAATATTATTTGTTAGATATAGCCATATATTTGTTGAGCAAATTTGTTCTCGTGTGTGGGATTATCTGCAGATTCTTTGTTAATGTATGATTTTATTAACATCACTTGTGATTATATATTGGATTAGATATAATATTGTTTTTTGGATAGAATAATATCTTCAGATTTTATTTTTGAATTATATATTGGATTAGCCATATAATTTATTTTCTAGATAGAATCTTGATTTCTGAAAGATATCATTCTGATTTTATTTAAATTGACATCTCATGATTTCAGTGTTATCATCTGTTATGATATCAAGGGGGCTTCTATCTTATAGCTTAAAGTTGTTAATTTGTGATTTTGATTTGGTTTTTTAGATATTGGATTTCTGATTTTGCTGAGATAGTGAAGGACGGTAAGTGTTAATTTGTACCATGATTGAAATGTGATCTTAGCTGGGTTTTTGTTTTGCCCTTGAATAGCATGTTTGGAAGAAAGTAGAAAGATGCAGAATGAAAAACCACCATCCAAACTGTGAACATTTCAAGTATCACATTTTTATATCCTCAAAACAAATAACAACTCCATATAAATGCCCTATAAATGAATAAATAAATAAATAAACATCACTAGAAGAGTTTTCAATTGAGAGTATTGTTATACATTCAGCATAATCGATTTTCATATTTAATTAGGTTGACTAGAACTTTCAATTGAGAGTTTTTAATTAAATGGTCTAAATATACAATGCAAAACCTTGCAGGGGTGTAAGATATCACTTGAAGGAGTTTGGCTCCCGAACACCTGCAAACGCCAAAGAATTATTTAACCTACGACATTCATATGCACGTACCTCCATTGAGCGTGCATTTGGTTCTTTAAAGAACCGCTTCAAGATCCTTGCATCTAGGCCTTTTTTCCCATTCAAGACACAAGTGGATCTTGTGCTTGCATGTTATACCTTACATAACTACATTCTCAGTGGTGGCCATGATGAATTTATACCTTCAGAGGAAGATTGGATACCATAACGTGTTTCGCAAACTACTGCTCGAGACCAAAGAGAAGAAGCGAACGAGTGGGTTGCTCGTCGTGATCAAATTACAAATGAGATGTGGGCGAACAAGTAGTTATATTATCATGTTTTTATGTTACATTTTGTATCGTTGTTGAATGGTCACTTTTTGATGTATTGTTATGTTATCTTCTATTGTTATTATGTATGAAGTAACATGTTGACTGTATGCTTAAATAGAACTCTTGCAATATTCTTTTCTTCAATTCACATATTCATCATATTATGTATGATTTAAATTATCATACGATTTGCCTTATCATATATTATATTGTAGAATGGACGGATATAACTCATCTCAAGGAAGTCAGACATCGTCAGTTATGAGGACTACTTCAAGGGCTACAGGAAATAAGAGATGGACATCATCAGAAAGTCGTTATTTTATACGATTTATGGCAAGCCAAGTTGAACAAGGGTTAAATGTGGATAAAGGCTTTAAACCACAAACAATTCAAGCTGCTATTTGAGCCTTGAAAGATACAGTTGGGGTGACAGTCACTGAGGCCAATGTAAGTAATCATCTCAGAACGATTAGGAGGAGATGGGCGAGAATCAAAAAATTAAAAGATATGAGTGGCATGGGCTGGGATGATAACCTCAATGTCATTGTCATGGGCGGGGCTGAATATGTAGAGTACATCAAGGTATTTGTTATGACATTATTGTTTTTTATATGTATATTATAATTCTAACTGAATCATTTGTTACAAACATTTGTTGAAATACAGATTCACAAGGACGACGAACCATATTTGAACAAGCCTATTGAGGATTACGACTTCCTTGAGGCTATTTGTGGTAACGATCAAGCTCTTTTGGACATCGTGCGGTCACCTCGAGAACCCGTATTGGCACACAAATGGATTATAACTCCGAGCCAGATGTATTTCTTTCAAATCAGAGTTATGATGATGTGCCTTTCATGGAAGCAGATGGGCATGGTAATGACTCGCCATTTACTAAACGCAATAATTCTGAACCAACATCAACAACAAGCCCGATACAAAGAAGGAAAGAGAAAGGAAAACTTAAAGCAACCGTTGGTGATGATGCAATACTCCGTTTGGCCACGAGTATTGAAAAAGCTTTTGAAAAAGTTCAGTCTAGTTGTTCAGTGAGCTTTGCAAAAGATGTTGAAGATGAATGCATGAAGCTGACACAATACGGGTATTCCATAGATCAAATTCTTATGGTGTACGAGCACTTAATGAGTGACAAAGCACGGGCTCGCATGTTCTTTGGAATGCGTCAAGAACTTCGCATGGCTTGGGTGAACAAATTCTTTAATTCAGGCGATCGAATGTTCTAGTATGCGAATATGGTATGAATTTCTCATTTTCCAATTTCCATGGATTTTCAAATGTTGCTTTTCATTTTGTATGGTCTTTGATTGTCTCTTTTTTTATTTTTGTGTGTAGGATGTGGTGGATGACCAACTGCTTTGGGAGTTATGCTTGGAGGTTTATTTGTGTTTGGGGTTGTTTTTTTTTTTTTTTAGTTTTGTTTGGAATTATTTGTTTTGATATGGAGTTTTTGTGGATTTTTTGGTTTAGACTGAGTTTGGCGTCTTTCACATGGATGATATTATTTCTCTACCTGTGATGTTATGCAATGTGAGAATTGTTTAATTGTTGATGTTGTTTGCATTTAGTTAGTTTTCTGAGAATTGCTCATATTAATATTTTGTTAGTTGTCATGTTTTGATGATATTCACATCGATGCTTCTCAGGGGTTGAGTGATAATGCAAAACCTACATGCAGCTGAACTATTAACAAAATGCATTGCCACTTGCCATTGTTCCTCGTGGTCACTAAAATGTATAATTAATATAATGTTTAAGTTTTAAGTTTAATGTTATAGTTCATCAAATTATTAATTTATAATTAAATTAATAAAATATTTGCAACTTATAGTTCATTAAATTTTTTTAAATACAAATATTAATTTATAATTGCTATATTATTTTATATTATAATAATTATTTTACTTAATAATTAACGTATTATATTTTATTATAATAAATTAAATAAATATTAATTATATTAATTATCTATAATATTTGCATTTTGAGTTCATGTAGTTCATGTTTACATAAAATAAAATGTACATTTTATGATATATATTAATTATTTATAATATCAGATGGGGGTAACCTTACTATGGGTGACCATAACATGTAATCCAGGTAAAAATACATCAAACCAAACACATGTTTTCCAAATCCAGATTTACAAATCTCTCAAACCAAACACAAATTTCTATAGTCAAATATTACAAATACATCCAACCAAACACTGGATTTGACTTTTCTGAATTTTCAATTCTAGGGATTTGTAAATACAAATTCACTAGATTTTCAACTACATCTAACCAAACAACCCCGAATAGGATGCCATTTTCTACATTCATGTTCAATCCAATAGAATACTATTTTATCTTTTGTTCAAATATCTTTACTTTTTCAATTTTGATATGCTTATCATGTTACGTACTCCAATATCTTTTTGTACAGTCCGCCTATTCATGAGCTAAACTATTACCGAATACTTAACATATATTATTTTGCTTTTTCATAAAATTGTACTCTTTTAACGCACTTGAGGAAAATGCCTGGGGCGGCTAATATTTTACTTAACATATATTTTTGGAGACCATCTGGATCAGTTGTACATCTATTCTTGACGGAATTAAAATATACATACATATTATCTTTGCTACACACCATCCACCGATAAAAAATGAAGAAAATCTTAAAGACCGGTTCGGTTATAAAATAAAAAATAATGACATAATAAAAATTATTTAGTAAATAGAATTGATTATTACAAAAATTATAGTACATTTTATTTTTATAGAATAAGTGTTTGGTTAATAAAATAAAAAATTATTACATAAATATTTTACACATTTTACAATTACAAAAAGCCACACGTTTTATAATGAGAAAATATTACACATTGAGTGGAATATTTTTTTTATACCATAACACTCATATTATATAATAATTTTATAATTTAAATTAAATACCTAAACAATTAATATAACATAATTCTTATAAAATATTAAATTATAACATATTATACGGATTATGTCATAATTTTGGTCTATCCAGATCCATGGCGTGAAAAGGATTAGGAAGAGGAATTAATTAGAGGACCTCGTGAGCTAGAAAAGTTAAAGCAACCAATTTTGAAAGGATCACGTGAAGTTATGACATTTTGGTATATGTCACATAATCTAGAGCAATTAACTTTGCAAATTAAGGTTAGAGAAGAAAGTATCAAAGGGTTCTAGATTCGGAAGAGTCGGACCCTTTTTTTTATTGTGAGAAAGTAAGCAACCGACGTTGACATACTAAATAAATTAAGTTACAATTAAGGGAGAATTAATTATAAATCCTTGTAAATTTCAAAACATCACAATCAATCCCTCTGACATTTGAATTTCCCTGTCAGACCTTCCTTTTTAAGGTATCTTCCCTTTCAGTCCCTCCATCCAACTCTGTCAGTAGCATTTTTGCATAATACCAACTTTGCCCTTAGCTTTGGTGAGAAAAAGCCCGCCCTATCTTGTCACAATTTGAAAAAATGTACGGTTTAAAAGAAAAAATCAGACTTTTCAGACAACTTTTCACTTTGCAGTGTAAGTGGAAACATAAAATGCTAAACTGAAACTCTAAAATCTAAACTTAAACATAAAATCCTAAACAGAAACTCTAAGGGTGTGTTTGATTGGCAACATGGAAAATGGGTGGAAAAGAAAATTTTTCCATAAAAAAATTTTCCACGGAAAACGAACAAATACACGTTTGATTGGCATTATTTTCTAGGCAGAAAATCAAAAATTTTCCATGAAAAATTTTGATTTTGTTGTTTGATTGCTTGTATTTTCCATGGAAAATATAACATTTTCCATGGAAAAAGCCACATTTGTTGTTTGATTGCATCAATTTTCCATGGAAAATGTCATATTTTCCATGGAAACTTTTCTCCAATGAAAATATTTTTACCTACCTAAAATGCTATTTAATCCCAATAAATCATTGTTTAAGATTTTGTAATAGATATTTTTTGTGTACACAAGAATTCAATCTCAAAATTGATTCAAATTTTTTCGGAGTGTTTTACTATGATTAATTTATTACTGCATTTCATTTTTTTTAAATTATTAAATTGTTAAAAAAATATTTAAAAACCAATAATAATTATTTTTATACCATTTCTTAAACCATTTTTAATTATTTCTTGAAAATATAAACAAATTTAAGATGCAATATATATAAATTTGACCGATATTTTCATACTAAAAAAAATATTTTTATTTTCTTATTCATGTTCCAAATGAAGTTTTGAACCATTGTTACAACTCTACACTTGCATATTTTTTTTCACAAAGATATTGTATGTTAAATAAAAACTCAAATTTAAAAATAAAAAGACTAAGCCTTGTACTTTTGGCTACCTAAAATGCTATTTAATATAAAATCAATAATTTTTATTAAGTGATTAATTAAAAAAATTATTCCTATTTTGAAAAGCCAATCATATTAGACCATTCAAAAAACGTAATATATACCTAAAAACGTTGATTTAGTAAACAAGAAATTTTTCAAAAAACCCCCTCTATTTTCCATGGAAAAGTTTTCCTAGGGTTGAGGTAGGAAAAATTTTCCCTTGTTTTGAGGGAAAATATGGTCACGTGACCACCTCCATGGAAAAATTTTCCATGGAAAATTTAGGCAATCAACAGCTTTTTTTTGTGGAAAATGGCCCATGGAAAAATTTTCCATGGAAAATTTAGGCAATCAAACGCACCCTAAAATATTAAACAGAAACTCTAAAATCTAAGTGGAAACATACAATATTAAACAGAAACAACCAATAGTACACAGAAACTCTGAAATATAAATGGAAACATACTATACTAAACAGAAACTCTCCAATACTAAACAGGAACTCTCCGATGTAAGTGGAAACTTAAAATACTAAATTGGAACTTTAAAATCTAAGTAGAAACATAAAATACTAAATGGAAACTCTAAAGTCTAAGAGAAAACATACAATACCAAACGGGAACTCTCCAGTATAAGTGGAAATGTACAATGCTAAATGGGAATTCTTATTTAGTGTTGTATGTTTTGACTTATATTAGAAAGTTCTCTTTTAGTATTGTATTTTGTAGCTTATACTGGAGAGTTTTTACTTACTTTTGGTTTTTCTGTTTAGTATTGTATGTTTCGGCTTATAAATTTTAGAGTTTCTGTTTAGATTTTGTATGTTTCCGCTTAAATTTTAGAGTTTCCGTTTAGATTTTGTATGTTTCTGCTTAAATTTTGGAGAGTTCCCATTTAGTATTGTTTGTTTCCCTTACATGAGAGTTCTCGTTTAGTATTGTATGTTTCTGTTTACATTTTAGAGTTTCTATTTAATATTGTATGTTTCCGCTTAGATTTTAGAGTTTCTGCTTTAGTAAGCGGAAACTCTAAAATCTAAGCAGAAACATACAATACTAAACAAGAACAACCAATAGTAAGCATAAACATACAAAATCTAAACGAAAATTCTAAAATCTAAGCGAAAACATACAATACTAAATAGAAAAAACCAATAGTAAGAGAAAACTCTAAAATCTAAGCGGAAACATACAAAATCTAAACCGAAACTCTAAAATCTAAGCTGAAACATAAAATACTTAACGAAAACTCTAAAATTTAAGCGAAAACATGCAAAATTTGAATGGAAACTCTAAAATCTAGACGGAAACATACAAAATCTAAACGAAAACTCTAAAATCTAAGTGGGAACATACAAAATCTAAACGGAAACTCTAAAATTTAAGCTGAAACATAAAATACTAAATAAAAACTCTAAAATTTAAGCGGAAACATACAAAATTTGAATGGAAACTCTAAAATCTAAACGGAAACATACAAAATTTAAACGGAAACTCTAAAATCTAAGTGAAAACATACAAAATCTGAATAGAAACTCTAAAATCTAAGCGGAAACATGCAATACTAAATAGAAAAAACTAATAGTAAACGAAAACTCTCTAGTGTAAGCGGAAACATACAATAATAAATGAGAATTTTCCATTGTAAGTCGAATCATATGCCACTAAATGAGAGTTCCCGTTTAGTATTGTATATTTTCACTCATACTAGAGAGTTCCGGTTTAATATTACATCTTTCCACTTACACTATAAAGTTCCCGTTTAGTATTGTATGTTTCAGTTTACAATTGAGAGTTTCCGCTTAGTATTGTTCATGAGACCATTTTGATTGTGTTTCTCTATTTTCTAGTGGATTCAATTATCTAGACTTAGTATATGCGCAAGTAGTGTCCAACTCCATTACCAAACTTCTTGAATCCTCTTCTCCTCTTCTCTTATTTGTTGTGGTATATATGTGTGTGAAAAATTGAAAAACTAATAACCCGCTTCTCTTAACGGGGCTATCTCATTGTTGCCCTATCTTTATGTCTCTCAAGACAACCTTAAACAATAACTAACCGCAAATTAACTTTGACTGTGGTCACTCCGGTGATCTTGAACAAAATTCTCATTGATTGGTTCATAAAATATATGAAGTTATTCACTTTCGTTGTTCTTTTTGTTTTTAATTAAAAAAAAAAAATACTGCAACTGAATTAAAATTATAATAATTAATTAGATTAACAAACCACAATTGTATTAATAATGTGAGATGCAAACACAAAATAAACATTAGTTTTTTTCATACACTTTTAATAGACTCAAAAAAACATATTGTTATTATTTAATTTAAAGATCACAATCAAATAAACACTTGGGTGTACATTGTCGATTTTCAATACTTCCAATTGGCCTTCCTATTGTTGAGCTCTCAGCCCTTACAAGTTGGTGAAAATCATTGTGAGAAATGGCAGTATACATGCGCGTGCGCGCACACATATATGTATTATCTCTCTCTTTGCAAAATTTATGGCAAGTACAACGTTGAACTTACTTATAACAAAATATCAATTGCATGTACTGTTCTTAAAATGGCTTCTGCAAACTTCTTGTTATTTTAACATTTAATGATCTATATATTGGGAAGCAAAATCCTGACTATATATATTTAAGTTAAATTCTAATAAGCAAATTAAACTAATGCTTTGCTGAAAGTAAGAGCTTGACTGGGAGTCACTAAAACATTCAACTTCACATAACAATTAGCATCCAGTATTTGCTCATCTTTATGATAATCAAATAAATTACGTGCACTGTATATGGTTTGCTTTTATATCATAGCCTTGTCAGCTAATATTAATAACTCCACCTCAACACTCAATTAGTAGCACACTTGATCAACCAATACCACTTAGTTAAATCATATATTTATATAAGCACTTGAAAAATACATGCATGCATTGATGGAAAAAAGTTGTAGAGCTGAGATTGAACAAGAAGCAAAGCTTCTCACGTTAAGAGACAGTGAAGCAAGGATGCTATTTTGGAAGTTTTTCTAATTGACTGATTACTTGCTTAACTTCATCACCAAAAGATACATGATATATAAAGATACTTGAATGAGTGGAAGCCAGCTCAGCTGAAGCTTTTCCTCATGCGACAAAACGACAACATAGTACAAAAGTAAGATAGATAAGTAGATTCACTGCATGCATGTAGCCCAACTTCGCCTCCATTTGCATGCACGTAGCCCGACTTCTTCTGAACACCTTTCTCATCATGCATGCCATATTGTTATGCAAACCAAACATTCGATGAAGTCTAATGCAGTACTTCTCGTAAACAAAAGATATAATATAAAGTGGAAATCATGATGCATTATTGCGTCTCAGTCATGCAGAAATTTAAAAAACTCATCTAGTTTCACAGAAGTTGATGCATCCTCAAACAACTTCTCATATCCTTGTTGCATCAGAACTTCTTCTCGACGATCATGTCCACCAGTTGATCTCTGAATGATCTTTTTCTTCTTATCAAGGCTTCTTGAGCCTTCCAACTCTGCCACAGTTGCTGGGTCCTTTCCGGTGAGCTGCTGGACAACAGACTTGAACTGACTGGCATCTATTTTAACATACTTAGTCTCAATGATCTTCACTTTCACTGGTTTTGAACCTTCACCGGACATGTAGATCACCGGAGAAGGACAGACCGGCAAGTGTAATGCTTGATAAATAGTACGCAATTTATTTAGCGATGCGGAGAAGTGAACATCCATGAAATATGTACTTATGCATGAAGTATGAGAGTGACAATGAAGGACCAAGAATTGGTAATATTCAAATTGAGCCCAAAAGCTGAAACCCAGGAAAAGTCAGTGATTGTATAGTCAAAGTTAAAGTTTCTCGTGGACATTTGAGCTGTTGTATTATGTGCCCTGATTGGATGGTCCTTCCTTTTACCAAGCCAATGTTCTCATTCAATTATATTTTTAGTCCTTGTTTCTACTTCTGCATCACTACACATATCCAATTGATTGGCTGACATGACGTTGTTCAATTAACAAAATTGGAGACATTGAACACGTTCGTGAAATTTATACCAGATCTCTTTCAACCATTTAAGATTCATGTATATATGGAAAGGTGTAGAGAAAAGAGATTTAATTAATCAAGAGGGTTTGTAAAGACCAAAAAGAGTCAAATGAGTTCTGAAAACTATAATTATAAGTAAAGCTTTTTTAACTCTTTTTTAGTACTAATGAACTAATAATAAAAAACAAGTAAAAACATAAAATATATCAATTCAGATTCTTTGTTAACTTCAGATAACAAGCCACAATATATTCATCTTTCATTTTACCAACTAATCTAATCCTAAATAATTAAACAAGTAATAAAGACTTCAGTATGTATACATCCTATATTTGACCTTCAGTTTTCTTGGTTTACTTTGGATGAAAAAAATTAAACCTAACTAGTACCAAGCAAGCTTCATTACAAATATTTAATGCACTGTAAACTGTTTTTCTTCATTCATGGACTTGTAATAACTTAATCATTTTCTACTCTACCAAATAATATATATATTTATAAATTTATCATCTACGGACCTTCAATAAAAACAAAAAGTAATAGAAAGTAAAGTGAAAAAGAGAGTGATGAGTGGGAGAGAAAAAAGGGGCTTCAAAGTTGAGGATTATGGAGTTTTGTGTGAGGGGAGAACTGGGTGGAGAGAGTCCTTGGATGAGATCCTAAGGTCCCTAGGACATGGGTAGATTCAAAATGTATGCATGTCGGTATAAAATGTGGCCATATATATATATATATATATATATATATATATATATAACTCAAGCATATTTGCAATATATCATGAGACCACGGTCATTCAAGCAAGGCCACATGCCTGTTGTATGACCTCTCTCTGTAGGCTTGGAGACATTTCGTCATATGATTCCATTTCGTTATGCGGGACCATAATCATTAATGATGAATGCCATGCACTCAACTACTTGGTCAAACTTTGATTTTTCAACGCCATCTCATGCATTCCTGTTTAGTTTTTTCTTTTTAATCATATTGATTTTCGATTAACCACAAGTGTCAGTTAATATAGTCAAATTCTGATTTGAAGCTTTATTGGTGATAAAAAAAAGCAGTAATTACTTATAAATCCCCCACAAGTTTGCAGTTTCCCGGATGGTCCCTGACATGTTTCACTTTCCTATTTAGTCCTTCATTTTCAATCTATTTCCATTCAAATCCAAAACAGTGAAACGGCCGTCATGATGAAGCCAACATGGAGTGGAAATGTCTTTTTTTCCCTTTTCGCAAGTTTCAAAAAAATTGCGTGGAAATGTCGAGAATACCCTCAAGCCTTCGGGAACCGTCGAACGGTTGAGATAACCCACCGGGGAAACCGTTCAAGCGGCTCTTTTGCTTCTTCTTCCGTTTCTTCTTCTCCATCTTGCGCCTACGACTCTCTTCTCCTTGTTCAGTGTTCGAGACGGTGTTTTTCCCCTTTGCGGCGACGACTGACTTGACACACGTCCACCTTCGTACTGTCGGCCTTCTGCAAACACTGCGAGACTTCGTGCAACAAAAAAACAAGCGAAAAAGGTAAGAAGAAGTTGGGTAAGGAGAAGTCAACCGACGTTTCAGTGTATTAGTTTAGGATTTTTGGACTTTCTGTGTAGTTTACTGTCTTCCTGTGTAATATAACCATTTTCAGTGTAACATCTGATCGTTTTGTGTAATCTGAACTGAATACAGAAATGGCCGGAACTCTGGTTAACAGTAGGTGTTATTTGGCCCCTGTCGTGGATACCATATAGGGATTGAAAAAAGTAATGAACAACACCCACTGGAAATTACTCCGGCAGACCCGTTTCGCGCACCTGATGGACCTGCCGGCCTTGGTCCAAGAAAGGGGGGTTCTGGACGCACTGCTCCGTGTATACGATGCACGAACCGAAAGGTTCAAGATCGGGGAGAGCATGCTGCAGTTTAGGCCCGAGGACATCGCCCTCGTAATGGGGGTCCCCAGCGTGGGCGAGATTGTGTCATTCAGGCCTGAGGGGGAGGAGGAAGCCTCTGAGTTTCTTATCTGAATAAGTTACACAACCGGCATCGCTATGCTATCAAAGAGAACTTGTTCAGACTTATCAGCGGGAAGGCTGGAACGGAGGAGACTTTCATGAAGCTCCTCCTGGTATTTTTGATGAGCACCATCTTCTTCCCCAACACCTCTCTGAATGCGCCCACCTTCTTGGCCAGGTACGCCGACAAATTAGACATTATCGGCGACTACGCCTGGGCGCATGCCATCCACAGATGGGTGATGGATGATCTTCCCAAAGCGGCACGGGTGCAGCTGCGCTGCCAAGGGAAGATCAAGAGCGCCGGATACCTGAAAGGGTGCACGGTCGCCCTCATTGTATGGTTCTACGAGGTGTCCAGCAGCGTGAAGAAACAACGCGTTGGTCGGACACACCGTATACTGTGTTACGGGGACAGCACATTCACAAAGTCGTCACCAATTGATCCGCTCTTGAAATCACTGGAAGGGAAAGAGGTGAGTTCTCTTCTAATCTTTTGAATGCCTAATTGGTTGTTGTTTCTGGTTTATATTATTGTTTTATGTGTAATATTGTTCTTTTCGGTGTAGTATTGTATGTTTCTGTGTAAGATCTTACCGTTCTGTGTAATATGCTTCGTTTCTGTGTATCATAAGTATGTTTTGTGTAATATCCTACCATTATGTGTAATATGCTTCGTTTCTGTGTATAATAAGTATGTTTTGTGTAATATATAACCGTCATGTGTAATATGTTACGGTTCTGCGTAATATTGGAGCTTCCCATGTAACATAGTCTTGTTCTGTGTAATGTACGATTTTTAGGCTGACATCTTATTTTTGAATCCTTCGCAGTTTTTTGATCTCGTTCCTTCCAACGCTGAAGAAATGGCACTTGTTAGTGGAACTGTACAGGGGGCTCAATCCCCCGATTCAACAAAGAGAGCCCGACTGCCTTCACCGGCGAGGAGGGCAGCAACAAAGAAAGAAAGAGGCCGAAAGGCCGAAGAAGAAAAAGAAGACCTGCGAAAGCAGAGCCGCCGACGAAGTGTCGGGATACAGGGTGGGGACCACTCCGCCAAAGCCAATGTCCGAAAAAGGTCTCGCTGTCAGTCGGCGGCGGAGACGACTGACAGGCCGGACGATGCCCCCCGCGGCGATGATGATGTCCGAGTTTTACTCCACCGCCTTCTTGCCGAGTTCAATGTACTGCGGGCTCGTATGGACGAGCGCGACGCAAGAGATGCTCGGCGAGATGTGCCACATGAGCGGCCGTCGGCGGTGGAAGAGGCAGACGTCAACCGGAATGAAGACGTCGTCCTTCCTCGTCCTTCAGCTACCCGTCCTCAGTCAGGTACGCCATTCAAACGGGTTGCCCGGAAGGTTACCCGTGGTCACACCGCGGAGACAATATCTCAAGCGCCAGCAGAGGCCAGCAGAGAAACTCAGGAGCCTGAGGTGCCGCCCGTTGGTCCAGCAGAAGCCCAGTTGGATGCGCCGGTGGCCGATTTAGAAGTAAACACCTTAACGGCCGCCAGGGACGTAAAAGATGCAACTGAAGAGGCACCCCTGCCGGAACGGTTTACTAAAGAAGGGCCAAGTGATGAGGGCCTCGCTGAAGAACGACTGATTGATGAGGGACCCGATCGGCGTCCCCAGAAGAGGGCTATACCGAAGAAGGTCCCAGCGAAGAGGGCCCCTCCCAAAAGGGCGCCACGAGCGAAGCCCCCGCCAAGGGAGATGCCCCTAAGGAGAGGTCAGTCCCAGAAGCAGGTGCCCACATGCATACAGTTGTCCGACGAGTCGGACGACACGCAGGCAGTACCGCCGGCAAGGAAAATGGCCAGAGGCTAGACGCCGATGACCCGCGAGAGAAAGCGTCCATCCCCATTGGCGCAGTCATCCGAGTCATCGGACGACTTATTCCCGGCGGCGATGCAGGCCGTTGACATTCTTCTTGAAACACTTTCCGCTGGGAAGAGGAAGAGAGCTACGAAGGACGGAGAAACACATCTTGCGATCGTACCGTACGATCCCAAGCCGACAACTCGGCCTTATACCAAGATGCAAATCCCGCCTAGGTGTGATTTCATGCTGAAGAAGAAGACATACCCTGGCTTCGCAAGGCTCAACCAACTCGAACAGGCTGCTATTGATCTCTTCTTGAACACACGCGTCGACAGGTAATGTTACATGTAATGTGTAATGTTTGCATTTTCAGTGTAAGATATAGAAACTATGTGTAATATTTATCATTTCTGTGTATTAGTTAGCGTTTCTGTGTATTATCGGTCGTTTTTGTGTAATATAGCGGGTTCCTGTGTAATAATAGTAATTTCTCTGTAAGATAATATTCTATCTGTTTATGTTGCAATTCGGTCGTCTGGAGGGATGACTATGGGTACACAACCCGTCACAACCTCTTTATCTTGCTTGAAGGGAAGGAAGAAGTGCCTGACGACGTGGTCACCGTGCTCGTCCTAATGTTGCGTGAGGAGTTGTTGACAAATCCACTCGCGCATAAGCGGCGTGCGATTATCACGTTACCTCTGGCCCTTGCGATACGGAAGTCGGAATACGCAGCCGACCAGTCGTTATGCATGATGGAGGACGTCATCTACGGTAACTAATGCATGTTGGGACGAGAACGACTCCTTGTCCGCATTTATGTTTTCTGATATTGACTCCCTGCGGATGGCGACGCGTTAGGTATATTACGAATATTTCACAGGGCGGTATAATACACACAAAAGCAGTGGAATACATAAGAAAGCAGTATATTACACAGGGAAGCTATATATTACACAGAAAGTACATATATTACGCACAAAAGATATATACTACACAGAAAAGATGTAAGTTACACAGATAATCAATTTAATACACAGTAAATTCATAAAATACTCTAGATTACACAGAAAATCAATAGGTTACACAGGAAACGTATTCCCCGCGGGAAATCAGCAGTAATACACAATACACATGAACATCGTAAGAGCTATCTTTGTTGCTGGATTACGTGGGTGGTAAGGAGATGTTATTGACTGTTTCCGCTGCCCCACTGACTTCGTCAACGATGATGTCCACCACATTCTTCTTGAAGGTATGATGTATTTGGCGCATGCGTTGGAAATCCACATCTGACTCAATTGGGCAAACCGTGCTGTACGCGTCGGGCGTGACAAACTTCACAACGACTCGAGATGGATCCAAAGCCCATCGCTCGCAGATCTCTGCGACAACAACCTCCCAGGCTGTCAGGACCGTGAATTGTAGTAGCCGTCCTTCGCCTTTGAATTGAGCAATGGGACAAAATGTCTCCATCGTGGCTAACACCTGCGTAGACGTCGGTTTTTGGGTAAAAAAACAAAAAAAAAAACAACATGATGGAGCCCAAATGCAGACAGTGCTTACCTGTGGATTAATCTGTGAGCACGACGACAAGATCACTGCGAGAACAGAGAAGAACAAGAGGAGAAATAGAATGAAGATGGAGATGAAGATGAAGTATAGTGAACATGATAGAGACCAGCCTCGAGAGAATTCTTGATGTGATTGGGCGGGAAAAAAAGCAAGGGCACTTTTCCCATTTTAAAAAAAGTACCCTCACGGTTGTCACGGTAGGGAGTAATAAGTATTGCGTGTGAAAAGCAGGGATTGCAGAGGAAGTGTAAAAGTCAGAGGGACTGCAGAGGAAAAAAGAAACTATTGAGGGATTTATAAATAATTTTCCCTAAAAAAAATTAATCTACTTTATTTAAGGTCAAACTCTCTTTTGAATTAATTTAATGCTTTTGGTTTCAAATGGACGATTAGCTTCTGAGTGAATCAGACAACGACCCATGAACTTTTTCTAAGGGGCAAATAAAAAAACTTTTAATATCCACTAAAATGGAAGTTTTAATATCAATTTTTAGTTGAAATTACCGTGAAACTAATAAAACGTGATTGGACTTAATAATAGGATTTTATGAAATTTTTTTTGTGAAAATATTAATGAGCACATGAAATCCGTATTTTTCATATTATAAATATATGCATTTAGCTTACCGTATACCATAAATTTCTATATCTATCTGCTCTGTTAATTATTTTGCATTAATTGCCATGTGATTAAGTTCAAAAGAATTAAAAAATAAAGAAAAAGTAGAGCCAATCAAAGTGAGGAAAGCGTTAAAGCTACTTTGCAAAGAAGAGCACAGTGATGGTGAACGCGTGACACACTTCAAAGTGTGCATATAACTCCCTGGCCGCAAATGCATGGATTGTCAAGTAATAAACCTCTCAGATAAGCACGAGAGGGACGCATTCTTTGAGACCCAAGATCTGCTATTACTTTCTCCTAGGTAACACTATTTAATCGATTAAACAGGTAGGTTGTTGATTGAAAACAAAAGAAGAAAATAACCAAAAGAAAGAACAATAAACAAAATGGAGTAAGGCAAACAATACATGCGATCTAAAGAGAAAGTACCAATGAGAACGAAATGCATCAGGCGAGGATCCCCTAGGGAGAAGAACAAGTAAGGAAGAATTTGGGAATTTAAGTGTGATGTTGGCTAGAGTTGGTCAGCAAGACTCATAAGTCGACTACCCGAAACCTCCGTGGTGTAACCCTAATCCAGTACAAGTTCCTCTATCCGAAAGATACCCCTACGATATCTTTGGGTGTAAAGAGTCTTGGCTAGAGAAGTTTTAATGCTTTACATGGTAAAACTGTCTCTAATGCCCGCGGGAGGCTACTGGCACCCAAAACCTCCGGCGTACCAGTGCACTGAATCCCTCTTCAAATATTGTATAACCTAATGCATGTAAGCATCCTGCTATACAAGCATAATTCAAGAGTCAAAACCTACGGAATCCATCCATTGCAGGTTGAACATGATAACAATAGAATGAAATCAAACAAACATGCCAACAATCCATTACAAATAAAGATCATCCATACAAACATGTTCTTCTCTCAAGGTTCACCGAATGCCTGATGGCCTTTGGAGTCTAGTTCAACATGAACAAGATAGAGATCTCAAAATACCTTGAAAGCATAACAAAAATCATAGACAAACTCCCTTGAAATGTTGATTAGAAGGTGGTGATGAGAGCTCGACGTCAGATTCGCACCGTTGAGGGCCTTAATGTGTTCCATGAGTGCACCTTTTTTCTCCCCTTGAGCTTTGCTCTTCAAATCCGTCTTCTCCAGCTGCAATGGAGCCCTAGAAGATGATGGTGGAGAATGGTGCTCTAGTCCTTCTTCCAAAAAGCCCTAGAATTGCTTTTATAACCTCAAAAAATATGTGGCCCTCATGTGTGCAGGCTGGTGTGCGGCCACATGACCTCCGAACGGAGGCTGTTTTGCGGCATTTTGACCCTGTTCGCTCGTTTTCTCATTGCCCGGTGCTTGGGGATCTATATGGCAATTTTTTCCATGAGTTTCGAAGAGTTTTGCAATGTCCTGAAATGAAATTACACAAAAATGGCATAACCGGGTATTAGTTATCAAAAATGCATGAAAGTGTATGAAATAATATAATAGAATATAGTGTATTTAGACACTTATCACACAGCTCAAGCACAAGCATGTTTAGAGCATTGATTGGGACTTATGTCACTCTACACAAGTGCACGTGCCACAAGTAGTTTTATTTGCTTAAATGCAAGGTTGTCACTATAGTAGTGACTCGTTGTCTTAGTATTTTACTTAATGAAGGTGTTGTTGATGAATTAAAGCAAAAGATGTTGTAATAAGAAAAACAATTGATGATACTAACTTTGGGAAACAGTCAAGCATGAAATGAAGATGTCTTGGCATTGAACTCCCCTAGGGTTGAAATTGAGGCACTAGACAAGGTTGCAATAAAAGGATGCAAAATTGAATGGACGGAGAGAATCCCTAAAACATATCAACTCTTTTTGAAGGCAAGCAATATCTAGTATCGTGTGGTATTAATGCAGACTACTTCATGACCTAATAGACTTTGTGATATTTTCTAGAGGCCAACATGGGTTCAAGAAGTAGCTAATTCTCTTATCAAAGTGATTGATCGTAATCCCATATAAAGAAAAATTCTAATTTCTTCTAAATCTTTACCTTCTATGATTAAGATTAAAAGTCACTTGAGAAAATAAAAAAAGTTTGAAATGACAAACCAACCTTTTGGTCTATTGATATTGGGTCTCTTAGTGTTCGTTTCGATTGGGAAGGACCTGAGATCAAAACCCAAAGTCCACACATGGTGATAACACAAATGTGTTGAGATATTAACTCGACGCTTATTTTATATATAAAGTTTACTAAGTTGTGCAGAATGCAAAGAAATTGGTGAAGTTTAGCTGGTTTCTTTGTTTTCTTTTAGAAACAGTTAAGTTTTTTGTTCTTTTTAAATGTTCCTCACCCTTAAATTTGTTTTTCTTATTTTTCATTTCTCTAACTTTTGTATTTTAGCGTCTGAATTTTTCTAAACAAAACAATCCCTCACAAGCTCTATTTAAATGTCACTACTTATCAGACCTACTCTCACCGCATATTCCTCTTTCTCTCTTCCTCTATTCCCCTATTTTATTCTTTTTTAATAGCATTGTTGCAGAAGGTACAATCTTTAATAATATTACATGCAATGATTTTTGATAAACTTATATTGCATATAATGTTATAATATTAGATTGATGAGGTAGTGTATAATTAGACTTGTTTTTCAACATGTTATTTTATTAGTTTAAAATTTATGGATTAGTAGTCGTTATATAATGATGAATTATTGAAAAATCAATAATAATAAAATGCCTAAAAAAAAGTATTTTATAAATTGCCAATAAAGTGTTTGATAGAATACTTAAAAGAAAGTGTTTGATAGAATATCTGAAAGAAATTGTTGGGTAGAATGCCATAAAACAGTATATGATAGAATGCTAACAAAGTATTTAATATAATGCTGCAAAGCTTTTAATAGGATGCCAAGAATATATTTGATAAAATGCCTAATTCATCCCTTATATCTTGTTCATCTTCACGGCTCTGATAAACTGTGAAATAGAATGCTCTTTCGTAATTCTCATTGCTATTTATTTCATTATAAACAAGCATCATCAATCTTCTTACTTTATCCTTCAATGTTTAAACATACCAAATTTAATGTCTAATTTTCATGTCATTATATTTTATGCATTTTTTTCATTATTTATTTTGAAATTACTTACTTTATAATTTTTTTCAGAATGATAGAGTTGTAACGTGCAAATATATTTCTATTTCTAAGCCACTTACTCAAATCATGGGCATTTTAAGAGAAACCGAATTCTAACATGTGGCCCAAATTCATCATTTTTAAATTGATTATAGTATTATCAGTGTATTAGTAGAGAAATAATTGTCAAAAACGCACACATTTCACTTGACTTGTGGTGAAGCAACAATTACACTCAAGGATGTAGCATTGTTATTTAGTTTACTCATTAATGGCAATGAAGTAATCTAAAAAACATCTCTCTTATGAATTGCTCTCTGTGAGGAGATGTCCACCTGGTGAAGGAAAAACCAAAACAATAACTTTTACTTAGCTTCAAGAAACATTTGGTGGGTTGCCATATGATGCAATCCAACAACAAAATGAGTGTTGTAGTTGTACCTTTTTTTTAGACTCATTAGATGTGTCCTAATGCCAGATATGTCACAAAATACATTTCATTTGGAGTACTTACCATTTTTGCGGAACTTCACAAAAGCTAGAAAATATAGCTAGGGATCAATATGCATAGTAACCCTATATAGAGTAAAATTTTTGGTGGGCCACCAAACTTTGGTCAATTATCAAAAAAGTGTCACAACTTCAATTTGAATCAAAACGATTACCCATCTTTAATTTTCTTTCACCGGGAGGCTACCAGAGGGATTCCGGCAACTAAATGGTGATGTGGAGGTCGCAAATCCTCCGTCAGCGCTGACATGGCAATCTACCAGTGGCCGCCATTTGAGCAAGTAAAAACAAGTCTGCTGGGGAAATGGGCTGAGATCGGAGAGACCCATATCTCAGACCTACCCAATGGATTTCTTCTAATCAGAAGTGGTTCTCAGTCAGTAATGCAACACATTCTCTTAGAGGGTCCTTGGTCAATCAATGGTTTTATTCTTCAGCTGTCCCCGTGGAAGCCGTTCTTCGAACTAGACTTCGCAAAGCTCTCCACTGCCGCCATCTGGGTACAACTACATAACCTGTTGGTCAAGTTCTGGGATGGAGGTTAGTTGGAGAACATTACTGCTCACCTAGGCCATTTACTCAAGGCTGATGATCTCACCGCATCCTTAACTCGGACTAAATTCGCTCGTGCCTGCATCGAAATTGATCTATCCCAACCCTTGAGTAAAGGATTTTGGATTGGCGATGAACAACACAAAATATTTGTCGTTGTTCTCAATGAGCGGCTTCCTACCTTCTGTTATGTGTGAGGCTTGGTGGAACACGGTTCTAATTCTTGTCCCTGCCAGAAAGTAACCAGAAATGGTCCAGCCTCTCCACCCTCCCAGGAGTTCCGGGAGCCAGCGGTCAACGTGGATCGAAGTATGGATACAGACGGTGGGTCCAAGCTCGCCATCGCATAACCAGTCCCCGTGCGAAAAAGATGAACACAATTTTGGTGCCTTCATGCTCGTTCCTCGTCGGTGAGGCCGCGGCGGCGGTCGCTGGGGCAGTGTTTGCGCTGGTCACGTGACTGCTGACGCAGCAGCCATGGGAAAGAACAACCATAACAACGGCGTAGCAGTCATTCCCAGTCCACTTGGAGAACCTAGCAATAGAGGACATGGGGGGTTTCGTGCATCTCGAGCCTCCCGTGATGAATTCATTAATTATGACACGACTCTGTCGGTTGACGCCATCAAAACTCAGCATCCAACCGTTGATTGTGCCAATCTCCTCCCTTCTCGTGAATTAACACAATCAAACGATCATCCTGTGGCTGTCTCTAACATGCAATGCATTGGAACTTCTTCTCTGGCTCCGGTTCCAATCAATCCAAAAGCGAAAGGGAAAGCTCCGATCCTGGACCAGTCTGCCTCTCCCCCTCATATACTTCACACATCGGTCGTCCGGGTTGATGAACATACTACTGATGATGCTCTAGCTAGCTTCTCACATGATGGTGGTCGACAAAGTCAAGACGGCATTACATCACTCCTCTTCGGAAGAAGATGAAGGCATAGATGGCGACACCTCGGACGGGAACGAGAGTGATGAACTAGAAAGTGAGGATGATATGATGACACTTGATCAGTACCAAGAAGAAGCCCGCAAGGGGGCTCTCATACGTAAGGCGTCTCACCCCCCTGCCGCTTCCTCTAAAAAGGGAAGGGTTGAACCTGGATTGTGAAGCGACCAAGTGCCGCCACCTCCGTCCTCACTTCTTCCATCAGGATTTTTACGTCTCTTTTTTAACCTGAGTTTTTATGATGAACACTAACTTTATTTGTTGGAACTGCAGGGCATCTCCTTGAGAGACACCTCTACTCGTGTTATTCACTCCATTAAGAAATACAAACCGCTCCTGATCGCCCTAGTGGAAACTAGAGCTAATCTGGACCGTGTTAACAGATTATGTGCGAAACTTCCTCATCGTTGGCGTTGGGCCTCGATTTTGGCAAATGGTTACTCCGGAGGTATATTGGTCGCTTGCAACTCTCTTATCGGTCAAGTCACGCCTATCTCTGTCTCTCGTAGGGCTTTACATCTTATAGTTTCTAATGTTAATTCTAATTCT
This sequence comes from Dioscorea dumetorum, assembly GCA_902712375.1. Classification (NCBI taxonomy): domain Eukaryota; kingdom Viridiplantae; phylum Streptophyta; class Magnoliopsida; order Dioscoreales; family Dioscoreaceae; genus Dioscorea; species Dioscorea dumetorum. Next base: position 6,983,015 of record CACTHL010000393.1, read on the forward strand.
TGGATCATTTCTATTGTCTATAACTCCTCTCGGTTTTGTCCCAATGCTCTTTGTGGCATGAGCTTTCGAATCTCTCTTCTTTAAACATCCCTTGTCTCATAACGGGCAATTTTAATTCCATTATCACTCGGGATGAATGCAAAGGGCGGGTCTTTTGCTTATTATTCTAGTAAAGCTCGTTTTTTTTCCGTGATTTTATGGCTAATATTGGTCTTCAGGATTTACATTTTTCTGGATCACATTTTACTTGGTGTAATAATCAACGAGGATATGCTCGCTGATGGGCACGCCTTGACCGATGTCTGGTCAATCTTGATTGGATCCTGTTCTTTGCGTTTTATTCTTTAAGGCACCTTCCTCGTAGTTTTTCCTACCACGATCCTCTTCTTCTTCATCTTGGCACTCATTCCCGGATTAAGCGAAACATTTATAGTTTTGAAAATTTTTGGTTGGACTATTTGGGCTGTTATAATGCTGTCCATTTGGCTTAGGATTTTACCCCGCATGGCAATCCCCTGAACTCTTTAACTCATCTCCTTTCTCCTACTCGTTTTCACTTAAATTCTTGGCATTCTTTGGGCTTTAAGGATATTGACCAAAATCTCAATTACATTGAACACTCCATTTCCAATCTAGAGAATTCTGAGAATTGTTCCTCAGATTGTATTTTGAATCTTTCGGATTTATATGCGAGATTCTCTACACTTCAGCATCAGAAATCCAGAAAATGGACCCAACAGGCTCGTACGCTGTGGGTCTCTCACGGTGACCAGAATACCAGTTTCTTTCATAACTCCGCCCGTATGCGTAATCATGCTAACTCTATTTCGCAAATCTCGGATTCAAATGGCAATCTGTTTACTGACCAAGAGAGTATTCAACAAGCTTTTGTCAATTACTTTTTCAACTTATGGCACAATCATTCGGATTGTAACTTTGAGTTCATTTTAAATACTTTGCCTGATGATTTGCCCTGTTTGTCTGATTTTGATGGTAACTCTCTTACTCGTGAAGTTTCTCATGATGAAATTTACCTTACTCTCTTTGAGCCCCCTTTGGGTAAAAGCCCAAGGCCAGATGGATTTATTTTTTTTGGTTTTTTTGGCCTACTATTGGAAATCGTTTGACTTCAGTGATTCATTTTTTTTCAACAACGCTACCCTTCTGCAATCTTAGGGAAAAACTTTCATTGCTTTGATTCCCAAAAAGCAAAACCCTAAACTTGTTTCAAATTTTCAGCCTATCTCTATCTGCAATGTTTGTTTTAAAATCATTTCTAAAATTTTGGCAAATCAGTTTAAGACTACTCTTCCTACTCTCGTTGGCATTGAGCAGGCTGGTTTTGCTTCTGGTCGGTGTTCCTTTGATAATATCATAGCTATTCAAGAGGTAGTGCGTACGTTGGAAAATGATATTAATGGCCCCTCCAGGATGTTAATTAAAATCAACATAGAAAAAGCTTACGATTCCTTGAGTTGGACTGCAATTCTTGCCACCTTAACCAAAATGAACTTCCCCAATCGTTGGATTTCGTGTATTAAGGCATGCATTTCCTCTAGTTCGTTCTCTATCATTATTAATGGTTAACCTTCTTCCTGGTTTCAGTCTACTAGAGGGGTGCGTCGAGGCGACCCTATTTCTTCCTATCTTTTTATTCTAGTTTCGCAGATTTTAACTACTTTGCTTAATTTTAACCTAAGACATAACTTAATTCTTGTTTTTGACAACTGTGTGAATTATAATTTTAACCATTTAATGTATGCTGATGACCTTATTCTTATTACTCACACTACCAGGCGGGCGGCCAGAAATATTAACTCTTGCTTAAGCATCTATGGCACGCTCACTGGTCAGAGGCCGAACTTCGCTAAATCAGCCATATTTCTTCCTTCCTGGTTTAACAAACGTGTTTCGAACAGTATCTCCTCTATTTTGAATTTCAAACCAGCTTCTTTCCCCTTCTAGAAATTTTAATTAACCCTAAGAATTTGCCCAAAATGGTTTTCAATCCAATGGTTGACAAAATTAGGCATATGTGCTCGATTTAGCGCCTTTCCCATCTTTCCCAGGCTGCTAAAGGAGTCATTAACAACTCTTCCCTCTTATTTCAAACTATTTATTATCTTTCGGTCTATCTTGTTCATGACTCAGTCCTTCGTGAGATTACTATGATTGTTAGGAATTTGTTTTGGCACAGGGTGGCAATGGAAAGGGCATCCACGCTATAGCTTGGTCGAATGTGACTTGTTCCAAAACTGAGGGGGGCCTTAATATCATAAATCTTATAATTGCCAAGCACTCGCGAATGGCTAAGACTTTTTTCAAGTATATTAACAAGGATCCTGTTATTTGGGTCAATATTTTAAGTCTTAAGTATGGTAGACATCATTTTTGGAAGGATCCTGCTATTCCTCGTTGCTCTAGTTTCTTTAAAGGTTTATGTCTTACTGCTGCCAAGCTTAAACCGTTTTGTCGAATGAGCTCGATCAATGTTTCTTTAACCTCGTTTCTTTTTTATCCTTGGTCCTTTGAAGTTCCTTTGGCGTGGTATCCCACTTACTTGAATATGAATTTGAATTTAGATTCCATGCAACTTTCAGACGTGTGTAGGGATGGCACTTGGAACCTACTTAAGCTTTATGAGTTATTTGGTGATTCTTGCAACCAGATTTTAGCTAGATTAGGTCACATTAACAATAATGATCATAATCGTTGGATTTGGGTGCCTAAAGCTAAAAGTAATAGAATTTCTTCCATAGTTTATCACTCTTTCAATCAGAATTTGGCCTTATATGATACGTGGACGGGTTGGAGAATTGCCCCAAGAGTCAAGCATTTCTTGTGGCTTGCTCTTAACGGTAAACTTTCTACCTCAGATTTTCTTCATTATATAAATTTGGGCCCTCAAAACTTATGCATCCTTTGTGGCCTTGTGCCTGAAAGTGCCGATCACCTTCTAGCAAATTGTGTTAAATCTAATATAGTTTGGAGCATAATCTCTTCTAAATTGGGCAAAGAGATACAGTTTGGCAATGGGTTTTGTTCTGGTGATTGTCTGTTAAACTCTTACTATAATTCCTTCGACAAGACTGTTATTTCTACAACTAGCTGGCATGTATGGAAATCTCGGTGTGATGCCATTTTGAAGTTCAAGCATCCCATCTGGCAGCACATAGCCTCTAAAGCCTTTCTATCGGATGAAAGCGAATCATATTGGCAAGTCCTTGCTTCTAAACAAGTTCCCGGAAGGGGACACCTTCCTCCTCATCTCCAAGATATGGAATTCTAGCGCAGAGGTAAGTGGAGCAGGTTTTTATATTGCCAAATCTAATTTTTTGTGTTTCACTTGCAGATTGTTGTCCTCTTCAAGCTGAGACTGATATCATGGCTGAGTTGGATGCTACCATTTTTGCATTTCAAGTGGTGCACAATTGCAGAATTCATATTGATCACATCTTATTTGACAATGCGGAGCTTGTTAACATCTTCAAAAGCAGACAACTCCTCTGGGATTGGTGAATCAACGCGAAGCTCCCTTGCGCTGAGCAATTGCTCACATCATTGGGAAACCTGGAGCATCATATCATTTCCCACTGGTGGAACAAACCAACAGTTGCCCTTGCTGCCCATAGTCTTTGTTCAATAAAAATTTTTATAGGCAGAATATTTAGTTTTGTATTTATCACCGTCTGGATTTCACTATTAATTTGATATTCTTATATAATATGTCTATTGTTATAAAAAACATTGGTATCATATATATAGATTATCTTAAAATTATCTCCAACATGCTAGTGTCTAATAATAATATTGTGAATTTAGTTCATAATCCTAATCTATGTAAACATTTCTTACTAAAACTCTTAAGCCTAAGTACTATCACTATTTCTCATTATTTTTAATGCTTTTAAACATGCTAGTTTATGAGTCAGTTTATTAATTTTTTTTTGTCACTCTTCTAATTCTTTATCTTCTTTTAACATCCCTTGAAGATGTAATTTTTCAAATTGTTCATTGATTGCTCTATTTATTCTACTTTTTACCTATTCAATTTCAAATTCTAGAGTATATTATGGCAAAATTAGATTATCCATGATGGTTAATTTAAATGTCACCATGTCAAATGGTTCTGTGGTATCTAAATCATTGATTCCATCATTTCTTTTTTCTTTTTCATTTCTTGTAACCCATCCATTTCATGTTTAAATTTATAAGATAAACCTCCTAAATTTTTTAATTCTTTTGGAATATAATTCTAGGTATATTTTGAATATATTGTTTTTTAAAATGTTCATTTGCTTTTAATGAGTTTTCCATTTATCATCCATATTTCTTGGTCTAGAGTTAAACCTAACATTTTTGTTTTATTTTATTATTATTATTTTTTTATCATTACTCTCAATTGACTAAGTTCTTTATTAATAATTTCTAATGTCTTAAGAGTTACTTGTCTAGAGATGTGATTTTCTTACCAATTTTTAATATAACCCAATTTATTTATCATTCCTTATATACTTTGATGAATTTTCTTTGGTATACTAATTTCTAGTGAACTTATTTCTATAAGATGCCTTCTAATTTCTTCTAAAATCTTAAATTGTAGTTCTATTTTTCCATTAGTAATGTTTGTGCTCTTTTTGTTTTATGTATGTTGATATTGTTAATGTTGTATGTATAGCGAGAGGAGGAGAGGGGCATGCAAGAAATTTGTGTGTGAACCTAATTAAAGACCTTGTAAAGGGAAGGTCGTTATTAGTTTACTTGGAAGTCAAGAAAAATAAAAATGAGAAAAAGGCTTACTTTTGTTTGTGTTTATGAAGTGTGGGCCAATAAATTTAAATTTAATAAGTTCCCTATCAGATATCCTTAACACTTATATATTAACTCCCTATTAAACTTTATTTTGTTTATTTTTTTAAAAAAACTTTTCTTTATTTGTTCTCAAATCTTGATAAAGAAATCCTTCGGATTTCTAATAAAATTGTAAAGAAGAATATTAGATTGGAGTTGAGTAGATTTGACCATGGGTGCTCCTAAAATATTGAAGGCAATGAAGAACTAATGCTGTAAGGAACTATGTTTTTTTTTTTTTTTTTTTTTTTTTGAAAAAAGTGGATAAACCACGAATTTATTGAAGAGAAACAACGGAGAAAAACAGAAAGTCTTTTCACCAGAAGTGAGAAGAAAGAAGAACAGGAAAACGAAAAAACAAAGAAAGAAGATAAAGATATTAGGCGGACGGAAGACACCACAAGGCATCTCAGGTCTACCTAAAGAGCTGGAGGGAACTACTCCTGAACGATGTCGAGATCAGGATCGCCGGTTTGATCTGCAGTCCGTGCGCTGAAGAAATTAAGAGAGCGCTTTATTTTTCGAGAAGCTTCAATAAGGTGCTGCTGTTGACTGTCAGAGGCTGTTAAAAACCAAGTGCAAAGCATGTTAGCAGCTTTAAAAATGATTCTAATAAAAGATAGAGCTTTGGATTGAAAAATGCGTAAATTTCTTTCAAGCCAGATATTCCACAGGATTGCTCTAGAGGTAAGATCCCAGAGATAACGAATATTATGAGGGAGAGAGGGCAACCAGGATGTCCAGATAGAAGGGATTGATTCTGGTAAGGAGTAAGAATCTAGGACTTGGGAAAAGAAAGACCAGATTCGATTAGAGAAAACACAATCAAGAAAAAGATGATTCAGGGTTTCAGAGGCGTTATGGCAGAGGACACATGTGTCTGTTGAAATATGAGAGTTGCATCCTTTCTTGAAAAGATTTGAAAGGGTAAGAATTTTATCCTCGCCAGCAAGCCAGCAAAAGAGAGTTATTTTGCTAGGACAACGGATTTTCCAAAAGGAAGAGTAAAGTGAACTGCGTATTCCACCATCAATAAGGAATTTGTAGAAAGATTTAACTGTGAAATTACCACTTTTTTCTAGAGCCCAGGTGTGGAGATCTTCAAGGTGATTGGAGCAATCAGGGATGATTTCTAAGATGGGAGATATCAAATCTAAGGAGGCTGAATGAAAGAGAACCTCTGGATTGTTCAAGTAAAGTTGAAATAGTCTTAAATTTATCCAGGGGAATAAGCAATCAGCAAATAGAGCTGGCCAAATGTCTTTTAATTGTTGTCTATTATGCCAGCGATCAAACCAAAGGAAAGTATTGGAACCATTTCTTATAGTTTTGTTTATGCAGGAACGAAAGGGAATTAGAGCGGAATTCACTCCTGCCCAAAAAAAGGACTTATTTCGTGGTGGGGAAAGGAAAAAAATTTCTCTTGGATTTCTAATTGAGTAATTTGCTTGGATAATTTTAGCCCAACTGCTGTTGGGATTGCAGGATAATTTCCACCACCACTTTCCAAGTAAAGCTTTGTTAAAATCATGAAGGTTGAGAATTCCCCAACCTCCCATGTCTCGGGGTCTGGTGATCCTATTCCAGGCGACCAATCTTATTCCTTTGGGTCCTAAATCGGGGCCTTTCCATAGGAAGTCTCTTCTAATTTGATCAATTTCTTTGATCACCCAAGCGGGGAGTTTGAAAACCGACATCCAGTAGACTGGGATTGTTGAGAGTACTGAGTTAACAAGGGTTAAACGACCTCCTAAGGATAAATACTTTGCTTTCCAGGAAGTGAGTCTTGAGCGAACCGTACTAATCAACTTTGCCCAGTCCAGACGCCTTGGTCTTCATCCAGAGAGAGGAATCCCTAAGTAAGTAATTGGAAGGCAATTCCTGGAGCAGTTTAAGATTTCAGAAGAAGAATGATGAGGTTGAAAGCCATAATGTGTAGAATACAGACAGCTTTTCGAGAAATTAATGGATAGGCCAGAGGATCCCTCAAAGAGATAGAGAATTAGTTTAATAATTTGGAGATCTTCTTGCCCTCCCGCTGAAAAGATTAATAAATCATCTGCATATTGAAGGTGACAGATGCTAAAAGAATGGTCCAGAGGAACACCCACTAGCACTTTAGATCTAAGTGCGTGCGTAAACATAGCACTCAGGACGTCTGCTGCTAGGGCGAATAGTAAAGGAGAAAGGGGATCTCCTTGTCTCAAACCTCTTTTACATCTGATGTAACCCTGGGTAGATCCATTAATGATGAATTGAGCTTTGGCTGAGCTAAGTATTGTATGAACCCAAGAAATCCATTTAGGTCCAAATCCTCTTGCTGCTAGAACCTCAAGGAGAAAGTTCCAATCTAGAGAGTCAAAAGCTTTAGCAAAGTCCACTTTGAGGACATGTCCAAGAAGTTTCCGTTTTTGCAAGTTGAAAATTACTTCTTGGGCTCCGACAATGTTATCCGCGATACACCTTCCTTTAATGAATCCAGATTGAGAGTCATCCACTAGGAAATTAATCACGGTGCTAAGCCGAGTGGCTAGAATCTTTGAAATAATTTTACAAGTGGAATTAATAAGACTTATTGGACGGTAATCTGATACATGTTCTGGAGCACTACTTTTAGCAATAAGAGCAATGTTAATCCAATTTAAGCGTTCAAAGTTAATCGTGCCCTCATAAAAGTCTTCACAGAGTTTAACCAAAGTGCTATGGATAAAGGTCCAGTGTTTTTGATAAAAGAATATTGGAAAACCATCTGGACTTGGCGCTTTATCCGCGTTTAAAGCGAAGACTGCTTGTTTTATCTCGTCAATAGTAAAGGGAGATTCAAGATGGGTGAGATCTATTCTTTCCTTAAAGTTAAAGAGAAGCTGCCAATCAAAGAGGAACCTATTTGGAATTGGAGTACCAAAGAGGGAGGAAAAGTGATCATTAAAGATCTTGCCAATTTGTTTGTTTCCTTCAATCCATTGTCCATTCTGAAGTATGTGAGGAATGAAATTTTTGTTCCTCCTTCCATTTGCAACTTGGTGAAAGTATCTTGTGTTTGAGTCTCCTTCTCTTAGCCAAGTGATTCTGGATCGTTGTTTCCAGTAAATTTCTTCTTGAGTTAGAATAGAATATAGTTCAGAGCGAATTTGGGAAAGTCGAATGGATTCTTCCTCAGAAAGAGATCTACTTTCAGATATGATATCCAGAGAATTTAATTCGGAGAGCAGGCTAATCTTAAGAAGTTTAGAAGCACCAAAGGTATCTTTGGACCAAGATCGAAGTTTGGCTTTCAAATGAGCTAATTTTTTGGAGATTATAAAAGCTCCGCAACCACTGGGATTAGATTCCGTCCACCAATCTTGAATTAGATTTTCTAAATGTGAACTGGAGTACCAGAATTTCTCGAATCTGAAAATTCGCTTTCGCTGAAGATGATTACCAAAATCCAGGCAAATAGGAGAGTGATCAGATCCAAATCTGGGGAGCACAAATTGGGAAGTTCTAGGGAATAAGGAGAACCAATTATGGGAGAGAAGAAATCGATCTAGGCGAATCCAGGTAGGATCAGATTGGCCATTAGTCCAGGTGAATTTCCTCCCACTGATAGGAGGATCAATAAGTTCCAGTTCACTTAAGAAATTTTGAGAAGTGGAAATTTCGCGTGGATTTATAATACCATTGTTTTTATCCTCTATGTTAAAAACAGTATTGAAATCTCCACAAATTACCCAAGGAATAGAAATGAGATTTCGGAGAAAACGAAGTTCATCCCAGAAAGCAGATCTGATGGAAGGAGAGTTTGGACCATAAACACTAGTACAAGCCCAGTTGAGATTGTTTAAACGATTAACAAATCCAACGGAAATAGAGAAAGAACCTTTGTGAATTAAAGTTCCAATAACTTGGGAGCTGTCCCAAGCAATGATAATACCTCCAGCGGAACCTTGCGCTGGTAAGTAAACGAAAGTGTCGAGACGTTTTCCTCCTATCAGCCTCCAATAAGAGCTATGAAGGTCTTGAAGTTTGGATTCTTGGATGCAGACAATATCAACATGAGAATTTAAGAAGACATCTTTGACTAAGTGGCATTTTGAGGGCCTGCCTAGACCTCTAACATTCCAGCTTAAGATTTTCATAAAAAAATCAAAAAGTCTAGAATTTAGATCTCGAAGGAGATCCTTGAGAATTGGGGTCTTTAGAGGTTCTATCCTTTTCAAGAGAACGAATAAATTCTAAGCATTTAAATTTATGCGAAGGGGATCCTAAAAAATTAATGCCACACGAGTTACTGTAGCTAAGGATTTGAGCATCAGTCCAATTTGAAAAAACAGAACTAGAAAGGTTAGTCGTACCTTCTCTCGGATCTTCAGGAATCTTCTTCTTGGAGGATCGAGGAGGAAGTGGTACAAACCCTGCTTCTTCATTCCAACGTCCAGAGGGTTTCTTGGATCTCTCACTTCTTCTAATTTGTTTTGGAGCGGAAAGAAGCTGTTTTGGAGAAGTTCCCATAAGTCTTGAGTCAGGAAGCTCAGAAGCCAAAGTTGTAGAAACTGGAATTAAATCTGTCATCTTGGCATTTTCGAGATCAGAAGAAGGATGAGCAAGTTCAATTTGAATGGCGTTATCCTCTTCAAGAAGTAGATCCTCGTCTGCCAATTCATTCTCCAGAATGTCCTCGTCTTCGCCCCAATCCAAAAGTTCTTCGTCAGAAGGGTCGTCTAACTGTGTGTCCTGAATTGGAATATCTTGGGAGTAAAACTTTTCAGAATTAATTTTTGGGATCAAAGTCCAACCCTCATGGACAAAGATCCACTTATAACCATCAGGAATTGAGATAGACGGGGGGAGAGATTTCAGGTGGATAGGAAGAACTGAGTTTGAGGACCCTTCCTTGGATGGAGGATTAATAAGCCTGTCACAAGGTGAAAAAGCCTTCAATGGGGAATTGGTGAGTAAGACTGAAGGATGCTGATCACAAGGCAAAGCATCAGTTTCTTTTAAGAATGGACGCTGCTGATCTTGAGACAACAAAGCATGAGATGGAGAATCTCGAGGCAGATCATCTGATTTCTTAAAGAGAGCGATATCAGAGTTCTGATCTTGAGGAGGGATGTCATCTCGAGGCTTGGCTGAAGAAACACGTGAGGATTTAACAAATGAGAGAGTGCAGGAATCCCGGGAGTTGCGATCATGAGGCAAGAGAGACGAATGCATGGAGCCAAAAGTAAGCTCAGAGGTTTTATCCCGAGGCAAGGTAACGGTTGGAAAAGCAGCTGGTTCAGCACCACTGCATGGGAACAGTTTGTCCCCTTTCTCGGGTTTCTCACGAGAACCCGATGGAATCTCTGTGATTCCGGCCAACGGCCGAGCGTCAGAGGAAGAAGGAATGCCACTTTGAGGAGGGATAATCTCAGTCCCCGTTGAATGGCCGAGACTGGAGCTAAGCTCGACGGTCTCGCCGGAGATAGTTTCTACAGGAGGAGAGAAGATAGGCTCTTTGCCTTTGAGTGACTTGGGGATAGAAAGAGAGCTACAAGGGGCCGGGATTTGGGATAACTGAGGTTGAATGGGAGGTGCCGGGCCCTGCACTACCTTGGAACGAAGGACGTGGATACCGTCATCTTCCAGTTTGACCAAGAAGCTTCTAACTCCAACGTCCACCGTGATCTCCAACGGGAAGCTGGTCGGAGCTTTGAGTCTCACCAGGGTTCTAAGGTTTTCGAGAGTTACATGCTCTTTCTTTTGGACATAAATGAGATCACCAATCGGTCTAAGAATTTCAACGATGGAATCCCAATTCCAACAATGCAGTGGAAGATTAGAGATTCTTAACCAGTTGTAGTTGCCGGCGGCGATCGCATGAGAGCCGAATTCAGCGGTCCAAAGGGAGAGGTTAATGCTACAAGGCCCAAGGTTAGAGTTCAGAGATAGCGGGCTTCTCTTAATCAGCAAAGATGCATCTCTTGCTGAAGCCATTGTGAGAACAAAATCATTGTTAAATGGTGTTATATGCTCACAGGATTCAGAGTTCAAGCAATGAGGGAGAGAAGCATGGAGAGATCTAACACTTGCGTTGCCTGAGAGAACTTTGATAATCACCATCTTCTTAAGATCTTCTTTGGATTTTAAAATAGCTTCAGTGATGGGCAAGGAAACACGAAAGGAAGAGGGAGAGTGACGAACTGGTATTTGGAGCAGAGGTTTAAGCTCTGAGGAGCTTCCCGGAGAGATGAGCTTGGACCTTGTTCTAACCTTTTTGTTATCTGGTCGGATTGGAGAAGTGCGCAAAGGGCATTGAAAAGCAAAATGTCCCACGCCAGAGCATCTCCTGCAAGTTAGTTGGTGTCTGCAATCATCTACTTTATGACCAGGCCTCAAGCATTTTTTACAGAGTTCACCGGATTCCGGTGATCGACGCCGCTTCAAGGGTGCTGCAAGGGAAGGAGGAATGGGCTCGGCTGGAGGTGAGGAACTATGTTGAAATCTATTTCAACTCTAAATTCCCTATGTGCATTACCACTCTATGAAGCCTGAAAAGAGAAATCATTTGGAACTTCCTAATTTGTACTAGCCTCTTTCCTAAGGCAACTAACAACCAATCCCATATAGAGCTACATTCAAATTGATCTCTCTAAGATCTAGTCCCCTATGATTGCATGATTACTCAATAAAATTCGAAGATGAGGTTTACCTTAATTAGAAGAATTATGATAAATGATTCCCTATCTTAGATTTTCTGCAAACTCTCTCACAGCTTGGTATGGAGGATTTCTCAATCGCTCGCAGATAGATCAAACATGAAGTCAAGCTCTCACTATAATAAAAATCACAACATTCAATAACACACAAGGTATTTAGTTTCTCATGATAGAGAAATACAGATCAATGCAAAAGAAAGGTCAACCAATCAAATAAAACATGCAGACTTTCTCTATCTTCACTACTTTTTTTATTTAATGGAGTTCCCCCTTAATTGTGGTTAAGTGGTAATTATAAACTAGTCTTTCTCCCATAACATCTCACTAAAGTCTCTTTTAAAACCTGTCCACAAAATCCCCAAAAATGTTTATTTAAAAACCTAGTTTCGCTTATATTTTGTAACTTGAATCAAGGTCAAGAATCTGCAATATTCAAGGCATCATACAACCCTTTCGGCCTTTTCTTTTTCAAAATCTCACATGCATGTGGGTCTTGTTGGGTCCAGCCCATTTGGTGGGCTGGAATAAAGCTGGGCTCAGCCCAACTCATAATGAAAAAAAAAAAAAAACTATGCCAATGGAGAGAAAGAGGATGAGAAGAAGATCAGTTAGTTAGTGAAGTGAGAGAAACCAAGGTGAAGGAGAAAGGAAAAGGCTGAGCTAGGGCAAGACGATCGGACGGCGATTCGGCGCCGGATCTCACTCAAATTCCGAGTGAAGAATCCTTGCAAGAAGCTCTTCCTATTGATTAGGTTTGATTTTTCCTTTGATTCCTAATTTGGTGTGTTATCCATCGATTGATGATGATGATGATGATACTTCATGTATGTTGATGCCATTGGGCATGTATGCCTCTAGTTTAATCTAGAGAAGTCTTTGTAATCCTTCATTGGCGTAGTGAAAACGAATTGAAGTGGCTCTAAGGAGTCCCGTGGTTTTTCCCTCGATTTGAAGGGTTTTCCACGCTAAATCGTGTGTCTTGCTTGATGTTTTTTGACATTTCTATTGTCTCCATTAGATCCCTAAAGTTTGTACTCAAAAGGGGGAGGTTTTGAGCTTCAAAATTCAGAAAATAAGCTCAACACGCCCGTGCTTAATTTTGCACGCCCGTGCTCAGGGCAGTGAGACCGTGTTTCGCCCGTGCTTCAAGCCGTGCAGATTGCATGTTTTCTGAATTTTCGACTGCTACAGTGTTTTTGCTACAGTAACGGTGCTACAGTAGCGGACGAACCCAGCAAAGTAGCACGCCAGTGCTTCGCCCGTGCTTCAAGCCGTGCAGATTGCAGGTTTTTGCATATTTCTGGGTGCTACAGTGTAAGTGCTACAGTGCAAGTGCTACAGTGCTACTGTACGTTTGGCGAAATTATCATTTGGTCCCCGGTTCCTCCCCAACAGGTCTAAATGTGTCTGCCTAGCAAGGGTATAATTTATACAAAATGCTCCAAATTAGCTAGAATTTCTCCCCTTACCTTCATATGCCCTTGTAATGGTCCAAATGAAAAATAATATCAAATTGAGTATTAGTTGGGACAAAATTCATTGAAGATACATGCAAATTCCATCGAATAATGATTACAAATATATACATTTGAGCACTTTAAAACTCGCGCACACATTTCATATGAACAACAGAGGATATAAGTTTGACCTTATGATGAGTACATGAAATACATATTAGTCATATTATAAACGCATGCACTTAATTTGTCTTTTAGCATGAATTTCTCAATTTTTGTGCTATGTTGTGTATTTTGTGTCTATTGGGTAGGTATTAGGTAATTAGGATAGAAACAATGAATGTTGGAGCGAATTGGAGCAAAATGAGGCAAAATAGTTTCACAAATACTGTCGTAGCATTTTAGCAATGTAGAGATTGCTTTTAGATGCCTAGTTTGACCTACGAAGATTTGTGATAGTGTCTGGTGAGAATCTCCCAATTTACGAGAATGACTAGTGTTGAGTATTCATTTTGGTGATTTAGCTATTAATCTACTTTTCTCTTAGTTTAATAGCATAATTTTGAGCACTCAACACTTCTTATGTAGCATTCTAATGGAAGCACACCCGTACTTTGGTCTATCAGACCATGCTCATTTTAGGTTGAATATCTAATTTTCAGGAACAAATGCTTCTAGTACTTTGGTCTATCCCATACACCTACCATACACTTTTAGGTGTATGGGAGGGGTTTTAAAGATTTAGGGATTGCTTTTAGATGCCTAGTTTGATCTACGAAGACTTGTGATAGTGTCTAGTGAGAATCTCCCAATTTACGAGAATGACTAGTGTTGAGTATTCACTTTGGTGATTTAACTATTAATCTACTTTTCTCTTAGTTTAATAGTATAATTTTTAGTATTCACTTTGTGTTGAGTATTCACAAGTGGGGTGGGGAATCCCCGTTCCCCGCAGGGACCCACCTCGACGGGGCGGGGAATGGAGGGAAACCCCTCCCCGATTAGCGGGGCGGATATATATATAATTGTTTTAAAATTTTTAATAGAAACTAGTTTTATTTCCTATTATAGATAAATATATATTAAAATTACGATTATATAAAATTAGATATAATTTTATCATATATTATAAAATAAAATAATAAAAAATAGTTTAAAATAATTTAATTTACTGTCACATTATAAATAATAAAAACTAGTTTAAAATAGTTTAATTTATTTTCAAACATTATATTATTTGTAATAATTAGCTTGTTATTTCATCATACATTATAGTATGTTAATTTTGAGAAATATTTTGCAAGATTTATCTTATTGTATATCATGTTATGTATATTTTATATATGATATGTATATAGATATGTTATTGAAAAAAACCTGGTATGGCGGGGATTCCCCGACCCCACGGGGATACCCGCGGGGGAGTGAGTGGAGAGAATTTATCCCCCGCGGGGAATTTTGAGGTTGGGAATCCCTGCCCCATGGGAAGCGGGGATGGGGATGAGGATCCCATTCCCTTCCCCACCCCGCTCCGCTCCACTTGCAGTCATATACATGATCCCAATATAGGCAATATAGTTGGGTGCACGAAATACACATTTTTCATATGATAAATACATGCATTTTATTTGTCTTCTTGAATGATGTTTTTTATTTTAGTGCTATGTCTAGTATTTTGTAGTTTACTATGTAAGTAAATAGATTTTGGGCAAAAAAAAGAAAATATGTGTGAATCTTCACTGACAACGAACACTCGAGCTATGGCTAACATATCAAATCAAGTGCAAGAATGTCTCTAGAGGATTGAGTCTGGGTACCATGCCAACTCTTTGGTCTTACCCCGAATTCGTCATCACATCTTAACTCTTAAATTTCCCGGTTGGGTTAGCAATACCTTGTGGATTAATTGGCTAGATAACAAAAAAATAGTTAGTACTAGAAGCATTTGTTCCTGAAAATTCAACTACCTAATCTTAAAGTACACTTTATTACTTTTTACGACCCGTACACTTACTTTTTATAAGCAAAAGGGATATCAGTATTTTATAAAAAAAGTTTTACCTTTTTGTTTTGTGTCACACATTGATGTTTAACACCAGAAGTGTTATGAGTCTTATTTATTAAATATACATCAACCATATTTATAATAATTTTTCTACTTAAGTAAATTTAGAAATATTGTTAAATAAATATGAAAAAAATTGTAGATATTTTTTAAAATTTATATCCAAACAAAAAACAATTGTGAGAACTAATCTCCAGCAAAACTCCAACTCTAACCAATTATACAAATCAATGAGATTATATAAAAAAGAGTCAAAATAAATTAAATAAAAAAAAGACGGTTGACACACTTACACGAAACACTATCTAACCTTAAATCAAATCATTGTTTAATCATAGTAAATCGGTTGTTAATAAGAAATCTATTTTTTTGTGGTGCAGCAATGGCTTAATAGCCCTCTAGAGATTTATCATGAAAGACTAGCCTAGCACATGGAATAATGACATTTTGTCAAATGTGTCCAAATTGATATATATTGTGAATTATAACTCTATAGTGATAAATCCTCGTGCCATACAAGCCTGATGATCATCAGGTGAAGATTTTATTTAAGACCAATGACATGCACAGTACTATGATAGCATTTTTTTTACAGTATTTCTACCATATTATACAGTACTACACAAAATGGGGATTCAATACTATGCTACGCTACTCACTTATATTATTTTCATGACTTTTAATATGCTTTTCAAATAAATAAATAAATTTGAAAAGAAAAACATTTTGAAAATAAATACCCTCAAAACACTTCACAGCTTGTATCCAACAAAATCAACAATACCAAGTCATCTTGGAATTTTGCCATTGATGATAGATGACAGTGCAGACCTTGAAGCGACGAGACCATGAATGCAGACACCGGGCCGGGCTCACAGGGTCCATCCACATCAGGCCTGTTCGATCCATGAAGGGTCGGTCGTTGTTCGATCCATGAATCTGGCTCCATGGATGTCTATAACTTGGTCTTGCAGGCCAGTTTTATTTTTTTTATTTTTACTTTGTAAAAGTTTTGCAATAATTACTAATAACCTCAGAAAAAATACATTTGCTTATTTACTACTGTTATATATTTTATTATTTAAAATTAATTAATAAATTTATAAAAATATGGATTACTTTTTTTTATTCATTTCAAAAGTGTCTTTATGAATTTTTGAACTGATTTTTTTTTTCGGTGAAGTATGTAAACAAGTACAAAATGATTTGTAGATTCAACTTTATTCAAAAAGATCGAACTTAGCCTTTTCTGGCACTTACTTTCGAACTTGACCCTTTCTGCCAGGGTGGCTCTTCTCTTTCTTCATAGACTGGTTTGCGAACACACAACCAGCCAGCGAGCCAGCCAGCCTCTCTTGCTTGACTTTCTTAGTATCTGCGCGTTGCGGTACGTGCATGCGTGCCTAATTGCTGCGCTCTTACTTCTCTGGCTTGGTATACGTGTGTGCGTGTGTGTGTGCGTGTGTGTATACGTGCTTAATTGAAAGAAGGCACATATGCGCACATGCATATATAGCAGAGGTTGGAAATTAACAAGTCTAACATGTCATCGTGCAAGAGCGTGAAGGTGATGCAGAAGCCTTCCCCGGTGAAGGTGGTGTTCATTGAAACTCAGTATGTGAAGACTGATGAGCTGCGCTTCAAGTCAGTGGTGCAGAAGCTCACCGGGAAGTGTCCGGTGATGACCGAGGATTTGCCGAAGAGTGCTGCTAATGTTGATGAAGGGATCATAATGCAGGATGGTGATCAAGGGTACGTTGATCATGGAGTAGGGTTGGAGATCATGTTGTCTGATCCATTAATGCTAGCGGCTTTAAAGTCCCCGGCGAGAGTGCCGGAAGAGGTTATGCAGAGTTATTATGTTCAGTCTACAGAGGAAGAATTCTAGTAAGCTAAAGGAGAAGCAAAAGTTTTGTTTCCTTCCCTTTATTTTTCTCATTATCACCCTCAAGCTTCAAGTTTGGTTTTGAGGGTTAAGGAGATGTACTCTTTTGCATGCATGTTTGATACTACTTAATTAACTTGGTAATTATTTAAGATGATTACTAGGACTGCTACATTATATGCTAATGTTATTTACAATATATATATAGCTTCTTCCTCAAATTAATAATAGGTCTTTAGCATGAGATGCGTATATTTATATGAATATTTTGGGTGGTTGATATCCAACAATCATCATATTAACCTGCCCTTGTTTGAACCCATTTATGTAAAAATAGTTTCAGAATATGTTTTATGTGATGGGTAACAGATTTATGGTAATGAGGGAAGAGTAGCTGGGAGAGATTACGACGGATCATAGCTATTAGACGTGGACTAACCCGACGGTTTGACCGATTGACCAGGTGACCCAGTGCCTAAATCGATCCGAGTTGCTAATTAGACCGTTTATGCAATAAAACCCGCTTTGACTTGTCTTGCCCCATTTTGACCTGGCCAAACCCGGTGAACTGCCAAGGTTTCAATAAATCCAATGATTTTTTTACATAACTTTTTCATTTATAAATTGAAAAATATATACATAATTTTATTAAAATGAAAAACTGTTATTGGGTTTAATTTGATGTGGAGCTTAAATTTGAAGTTTTATGTGTTGGTTTTATATTAGCTTCTATTGTAAAAGCAACTAATAATTCATCTTCAATATAAAAGTATATATATATTTCCATGAAATAAGATAAAAAGAGAGAAAGAGATATCTGATGAATACCCACACTTCAGCCTTCTCAATTTCTTATTCCTTCTTCTCTATCCCATAATACAAGAATAAAGGGGTATTTATAGTATTTCAAGAAATGGATGGACGGTCGGGATTGATTCAATCCAACGGTCCAGAACATTTTGGTAGGTGGAATAGTGAAAGTTTGGCGGCTGCTACAGTACCGGCGGCTGCTACAGTATTCTCATGGGCGGCTACTACAGTGCCGGCGTCTGCTACAGTTCCAGTTTTGCTACAGTAGGCATCCATTATTATATATTTTATAACACTCCCCCTTGGATGCCTACGACCAAAAAGATATGCCTCATTAAAACCTTACTAGGAAAAACCCAGTGGGATAAAAACCTAGTCAAGGAAAAAGAGTACATAATCCTTGGTAAATTTGAGGGTTACTGCCTCATTAAAAACCTTGCCTCAGAAAAACCCATTTGGGATAAAAACCGTGGCGAAGGGAAAAAGAGTACAGTCTCCCCCTTAAATAAATTACTGTATATCTCGAAATCTTCTCATACCTATTTTGTCAACAAGCCGTTGATGTATGCATTTGGGAAGCGATTTTGTAAATAAATCGGCTTGATTCTCACTAGATTGAATCTTTTGAACTTCTATGACACCTTCTTTTTGTAGATCATGGGTGTAGAAAAATTTTGGAGAGATATGCTTTGTTCTGTCTCCTTTAATATATCCCCCTTGAATCTGGGATATACAAGCACTGTTGTCTTCATAAATTACTGTAGCATTTGTTGTAATTGATGGTAGCTTGCATGATGACTGTATATGTCCGATCATAGATCGCAACCATTGGCATTCCCGGCTTGCTTCATGAAGAGCCAGAATTTCAGCATGATTTGATGAAGTAGCCGTAAGCGTTTGTTTTGTAGAACGCCATGATATAGCCGTACCATTATAAGAAAATATGTACCCGGTTTGAGATCTTCCTCTGTGAGGATCTGATAGGTACCCGGCATCAGCAAAACCTTGAAGATTGGATGAAGTCTGTTGTGGATAAAATAGGCCCAAATCTGTAGTTCCTCGTAAGTAGCGCAAAACATCCTTCAATCCTTTCCAATGTCTTTTTGTTGGTGTAGAGCTGTATCTTGCTAGAAGATTTACGGCAAAAGCTATATCAGGTCTTGTATTATTTGCAAGATACATTAATGCACCAATTGCACTAAGATAAGGAGTTTCTTGGCCAAGAATCATCTCCCCTTCATCTGGTGGACGAAATGGATCTTTCTGGGTGTCGAGCGTTCGGACGACCATTGGAGTACTCAATGGATAGGCTTTATCCATATTAAATCTTTTCAGTACCTTTTCAGTATAGGTTGACTGATGTATAAATATTCCATCCAGTAAATGTTCAATCTGTATGCCAAGACAAAATCTGGTCTTCCCCAGATCTTTCATTTCAAATTGTTTTCTTAGACATGATGCTGCTTTGGCAATTTCATCATGAGTACCTACAAGATTTAAATCATCCACATATACTGCTATCACAACAAACCCGTTAGTAGAGCTTTTAATAAAAACACACGGGCATATATTATCATTTTGATATCCTTCTTTTATAAGATAATCACTGAGACGGTTATACCACATCCGTCCAGATTGTTTTAATCCATAAAGGGATCTCTGTAATTTAATAGATTGTAACTCCTTGCTGGATGTAACTTCCGCAGTTTTATATCCTTCAGGGATTTTCATATAAATATCATTTTCAAGTAATCCATAAAGATATGCTGTAACAACATCCATCAATTGCATATCTAGTTTATTACTTGCTGCCATGGCAATTAAAAAGCGGAAAGTAATTCCATCCATTACGGGAGAATATGTCTCCTCATAGTCAACACCAGGCATTTGGGAAAAACCTTGAGCAACCAGTCTTGCTTTGTATCTTACAATGTCATTATTTTCATTTCTTTTTCTCACAAACACCCATTTATAACCGACTGGTTTTATTCCCTTTGGTGTAATTACTATCGGCCCAAACACCTCACGTTTTGAAAGGGAATTTAGTTCAGCCTGGATAGCTTCTTTCCATTTTGGCCAATCATTTCTTTGTCGACATTCGTTTATAGATAGTGGCTCAGGATCATTATCTGTATTTATTTCTATATCTGTAGCCACATTGTAAATGAAAACATCATTTACTTTAGTTTCAGACCGATTTATTATTTTATGATCATCTGTATAGTGAATTGAGTTTTCAATATTTGCAGGAATATCCTTTCCCATTGCTTCATTTTCATAGTCTGAGGGTTTCACATTTTCCTCTCCCATCTCACGTGGGAGATCCCCCTCTCCAATTGTTTTATTTTTCTGTCTCCTTTTTCTAGGAGTTGAATCTTTGGCGCCAATTGGTCTTCCACGTTTTTGACGTGGTTTATCATCCGTTTGTTTCTCTTGCAATGGGATTTTAGGAATCTGGTGATCGTCCCGCAAGCGCACGGGGTCGTCAAGTAATAAACCACTCGCGCAAGCACGAGTGGGTCGTATTCCCAAGGGCCCGAGAATCTATCCTTACTTCCTTTTTGCAATGTTGTCTAGCCGATCAAACTTGAGATTTAGAATGAAAAAGTAAAGAAGTAAAACAAAAGCAATTAAACTGCTAAATACGAAGGGCGATAAACGGGAGGAAATCAGGATGAGAAGATGGTCACGGATGAGGATCCCCTCGGGGTTACTAAAGTGCGAAAGATGTTGGATTAACATGCAAGTGGCTTAAAGGACCGAGAAAACCCTAGATTAGGTCAACCCGATGGTCACGGCAATTGACCCCTAATCCGGTACGAGTATTGAATACGGGTTATACCCGTATAATTCCTCCTACGATTGCAAAGGGCAAGATGGTTTTCTCAAGCTAAGGTTGAATCACACATGAGTAATTAACCCTAGAATTGGAGGGGTACAAATACCCGATGGTCACGGCGTATTTGTACGTATTTCCCTTCCAAGCTTGGTGAGTCTAATACTAGGGCAATGGTCATGCAACCTAGTATTGGCTAAGTATGGATACACAGAGTTCTCATGCATACCCAAGCATTCAAAAACACCAAACATGAATCACAAACAAGCTAACAAGCATGAATTAAACCAAAACATCCAAACATCACAAGTTCACCCCAAGGTTCACCCACATCCGGTGACCTTGGGGTTTTAGTTGCTCATAGTCTCCAAATACATGAATAAAAGCATGAAAATAACTAAACCCAACATAAAAGACCTCCCTCCAAAGATTAGAGTCGAAGAAGCTTCCAAAGACGCCACTCGAAGGGGTGGCTTCCCGTCGTCTTCAACCTCAAGATTTGAAGCCCTAGAGGTAGATCCCGCACAAGAACGCGCTCTCCTCGCCGATTCCACCGTGGAAATGCCCTCCAAGCTCTCCTTCTTGGTCGGATTTGGAAGAGGTGGTGTCAAGCTTCAAGAAGAGCCAAAAGTCCCCTTTCTTTCATGCCCTAAAAGCCCTTAAAAGGGTGAAAATCGCGACTTCTCACGGGCTGCCTCACGGCCGTGAGGTTGCCCGTGAGGCATCCAGAAAGTTCTGCACGAAATTTCACCACGGTGCTACAGTAACCCTGCTACAGTACCTGCTACAGTGATTCCGCTACAGTGTTTCTGCTACAGTACTGCTACAGTGAAGAACCCAAAAACGTCGTATTTGGTGTCGAATTCTTTCTAAATACGTTCTTGAGCTCATTTAGGGTCTGCAACACAAAATAAAGGGGTTTAGACTATAAAAAGGGCATCGACTTATCAAAAAGATAATAAAATAATACAAATAAATACGTATAAAATACGTATATTTAGACGTTTATCAAACATCCCCACACCTAAGCGTTTGCTTGTCCCCAAGCAAACAAACATGAAGAACAGGGGCAAGAAGATAAATGGCTAAATATACGACCTCAAGCTCAACTGTACAGAACTCCACAAGCACAAATGGACAGAAATCAAGAAGTGAGTTGTTCAATTTATAGTCAAGTAATATTAGCTCTGTTTCATCCAAAGTGTTCCTGTGTGTGTGTGCTGACTCCCACCTTGACCTCCACACCCTGGATTACCCAGGATGCTTGTTCACCTCACTCAAATTGAAATTAGTGCTAGGAGTGCCAAACAAAAATCCTCTCAATAGCCAGTTAAAAATCTTTTGGTCCCCAAACGAAACTTTAACATCAAGTGAAGATAAGACAGGTTTCAGGCGCCCAAAGGTTTGTTTTTTTTTTTTTTTTTTTTTTTTTTTTTTTTTTTTTTTTTTGGAGTCCGCCTAACGTAGACCGCACAAAAATCTTTCATTTGGATGCACATGCGGCCGTGCACAAGAGCCACCCGACTTACTTGATTGCAGATCTACATATACGCATTCATGCTTTTAGAAGCAGAGGAATACTGACATAGACTCAATTTTTCACTTTTTTTTTTTTTTTTTTTTTTTTTTTTTTTTTTTTTTCTACACAACCTAACTCAGGACGCCGGATCAACCACCTGCTAAAAACCTCACTTAAAAACCTTACTTAGGGTTAAAGCAAAAATAGGGGACTCAAAAGTTTTTTAAAGGACTATTGAAAGAGAAATTTGACATCCTAACACAAAATCAAAAAGATGGGTTAGATTGTCAGAAGTGGAAGTTAGAGTGAGCAGGTATCAATGTACACTAAAGATGAAACAGAACTACATTCAAGTACATGTAAAGTACAACTCACTACTATCATTCTACCAAGCTAGGAAGTCCTTAACAATAAAATCATAGCTATCATAGGTGAGTCAAGCATGCATTAAAATAAAATACTCCATCCCCACACCTAAAGCTGTACATTGTCCCCAATGTACATAAGTCAGCAGCACAGGGTGGGAAATAAATACAGAACAAAAATTTAAAGATGGAGTAAGAAACTTCCCCAATCCGTCGATGAAGTGCAAGACATGTGCGTGTGGACTTGGGGTAAATTATGTGGTGAGGGCCTGGAGTGTGGAATAGCTATATCATCATCCTGAAATCACAAAAAAAAGCTGATCACAACTCCAGAGACAAAAATAATAAAGGAAGAGCGCGTACAAAAATAGTTCACAAATAACCAACAAAAGTTTAGCAGAGCAGGGGCCCTGACTAACTTAAAAGTACAACAGACAACAAAAGAAAATAAAACAAGCAAGCTAGGAGAGAAAAAAAAAAAAGAAAACAAGGTGGTGGGAGTGTCCTGGGGTCTAGGGACCAGAAGGGAGTGAAGGTGTCGCGCAGGCTGTGGATGCAGATGTGGTACCGACTGAAGATGATGAACTACGCATACGGGATAGGATCTCAGCGGTATTGCTCTCTATACGGCTCAGTGATGTCGCCATGTCTCTGTGTCCCCTCTCGAGCCCCTGTAAACGCTCATAAACTTCCGAACGAAATGCCTCAAATCTTTCCTCAAGTGGCCGCCGCGCTCCGGGTCCGCGCTCCCGCTCCGGCTCGAATCGGACTCGGGATGCACGACTCTCATCCCGAGATGGGTCGGGGTCTGGTACTTTGGTACTCTCGCTGCACAAGTCCGTAAGTATTGCCCCGCCGCTCAACTAGACCAATACATGCAAGAGTCTCGCATGCCAAGTGGTGTGATAGCACCAACAAGCTGTCATATCCTCGCGTCCGGTCTATAAGGCCCATGCCTCGATTATGCGGGTAATAAACGGTCCGGCAAAGATGGCCCCAAGGCGGACAAACTGTCCCCCGATGTGCTAATGCCTCTGCTACAAGACGTCCCATGTGGAGGGGGTGTCGCTCTATAATCTTGTAGAGCATGAGTAGATCCATGCGTGATATCACCCCGGTTGAGTCCGGCCGACCCCCTATACCGCGTGTCAATAGTGCATGAATATATCTCGTGCGCGGGGTTCCTCGGTTGAGACGCCTTCTTTGTTTTTGAGCAAGTGGCAATGGAAGCCCAATATGATGCGCTCGTCACGGGGTAGGGAAAATCAACAGTAAGGTCTTTAAATTCAGATGTGCGCGTGTACGATTCGGGGTAGAGTCCCATAAGCACCCCTAATTGATCTTGTGTGACCCGGCGATGCTTCCCAAAGGCACGGAAAGAGATAGAGCTCGGTTGGCGGGTGAAGGGACAGTGTTTCGCAACCTCAACTGTGCTTAAGACTTCAAGGGTAAGCTCTTTGTAAGTTGGCTCGTCGAGAGAGAATAGTTTGTCCCAACCATGGTGAGAGATGAGTTCTAAAACGGTACCGTCCAAGCCCAAGCTCTTAAGCACGTCCCAATCTATCCTTCTAATGATGCCGAAGCTCTTGCGCGAAAGAAGCGCGAAACGGGACTTGTGATCCTCATTTTTGAACCTTGGTTGGTCGGGGGATGGGGTACGGTTATTTCGGGCCCTCTTGTGTGCTACTTTCTTTACCGGCATCCTACAAGACCAAAGGATCATCAATACAAGTAACTACAAGATAAGCAATGGCAAAATAATGAAGGTTTCAAGGAAAATGCTCATTGCTACAGTAAATCCGAGAAAATTTTTGCAAGAGTTTTTCTTGAAAAAGTAGCCAAAAATTTTTACAATCATACCAAATCATACTTAAGATACTCTTGCAACAAAAGAGAGCAAGATCCAAGTTTAAAATACCCCACAAACCCAAAAGAAATCAATCCCTTGAGAGAAAGAACATTACCTAGCCCTAGGATATGTGGAGTAATCCCTTTGCAAAATCCGGCCAAAGGAGTGTTTTTTCTTCAAAATTTCTTCACCAAATTAGTTGAGGGGAGGAGGAGAGGGATTTAGAGCAACAAAAATGAAGAAAATCGGTGGAGAATGGAGGGGGAAATGAGAGAAAGGTTGGAGAAGAAGAATGGACAAAAGAGCTTGAAGAAGGGTCTCTTTAAACCCCAACCCGTGAAGCCTCACGGGTGGGCTCACGGCCGTGAGCCCACCCGTGAGAAATCCCTGGATGGCTCACGGGTGAGCTCACGCCCGTGAGCTCACCCGTGAGCTTCCCCTGATTCCCTCAAGGGTGCACTCACGGGCCAAAAACGGCCAAAATCCGAAATTTTCTCAACTTAACCTCTTCCAAACCCTCAAAAACGTTTAAAACAATGACAAATTAAGCATGGAAACACTCAAAACATGATTTTCATGGCATCTAATTTACAAATCATTCAAGGAAACACAAGATCATGCAAAGGGATTTGGACAAAAATGATGAACAAAACCACCACAAAATGAAAAGCAACTTGAAAACTAACACACCGAAAATACGGAAAAAGAACACACTAAGCAAACAAACAACAAGAAAGAAGAAATGCAACAATTTAAGAGCTTGGGTTGCCTCCCAAGGAGCGCTTGTTTAAAGTCGTTAGCTCGACTCTTCTTACCTCGAATCAGGGTGGGACAAAGGGTGGAGAGTTACCTCCATTTCTCGACGGAATGTTATGACCTGGGAAGTAATGCTTGAGACGGTGACCATTGACCTTGAATGTTCCATCTTGAGGGTGAGTTATTTCGATGGCACCATGAGGGAAAACTTGTGTGACAGTGTATGGTCCATGCCATCTTGATTTCAATTTCCCTGGGAACAATCTCAATCTAGCATTGAACAATAAAACTTGATCCCCTTTTTGAAAATATTTAGCTCGTTTAATGTGGCGATCATGATACTCCTTCGTTTTCTCCTTGTATCGCACCGAGGTTTCATATGCCAATGTTCGCCATTCGTCTAATTCATTTAGTTGAAACTTCCTCTTGTGGCCCCTAAGGTGAGGATCGAAGTTGAGTTGTTTAATGGCCCAGTAAGCTCTGTGCTCCAATTCAACGGTAAGTGGCAAGCTTTTCCATAGACCAATCTGTAGGGTGTTGACCCGATAGGTGTCTTGTATGCCGTCCTATATGCCCACAGCGCATCGTCTAGCTGTTCCGCCCAATCTCTTCGGTGCTGGTTGACGGTTTTCTCTAAGATCCGCTTTAACTCCCTATTTGATACCTCAACCTGCCCACTGGTTTGAGGATGATACGCAGTCGACATGCTATGAGATACCCCGTACCGTTTTAGAACTTTCTCAAATTGAGAGTTGCAGAAATGGGTGCCTCGATCACTTATGATCACCCTGGGTGTACCAAACCGGGAGAATAATTTCTTTAGAAATTTCACCACCACCCTAGCGTCACAAGACGGAAGAGCTCGTGCTTCCACCCATTTTGAGACATAATCTACAGACCACCAAAATGTACTTGTTACTATGGGAACTAGGGAATGGGCCCATGAAATCGATTCCCCGGACATCAAACACCTCACAAGCTTGATTCCATGATTGCGGCATTTCTTCTCTTTTTGAAATATTGCCGGTTCTTTGACACCTGTCACACTTGTTGTACCAGGTGCTTGTGCATCCCGAAACATAGTGGGCCAGTAGAATCCCGAGTCAAGAACCTTCTTCGCCGTTTCGCTCCCGCTATAGTGGCCTCCCCGTAGGCCCCGAGTGGCAATGTATCAAGATATCGTGCCCTTCTTCGTTGAAACACATCTCCGACGATTTGATCCAGCACACATCCCGAATAGGTACGGGTCTTCCCATATGTAGTGCTTTAGATCGGCAAAGAATTTTTTTCTCTCGCCGATATGTGAGCTTGCTTTGGGAAAATTTTTGCTGCCAAGTAATTTGCTATATCTCGCAAACCACGGAGTCTCATCTTCTTCAATCACCCGAATCTTGCACAACTGTTCTCCGGGGAATGAATCATTAATCTCATCCTTTTGCAAAGTATTTTCCATAGGTTCCTCAAGGCGCGAGAGATGATCAGCGCCTAAGTTCTCTCGCCCCCTTTTTATCCTTTATTTCTAGATCAAACTCTTGCAGCAGTAAGACCCATCGGATTAGACGAGGCTTTGCATCCGACTTGTTAAGTAAATATTTTAGGGCGTAATGATCTGTGTACACAATCACCTTTGATAACACCAAATATGAGCGAAATTTGTCAAATGCAAAGACAACAGCGAGCATTTCTTTTTCAGTGGTGGTGTAGTTTTCTTGAGCATCGTTCAGGGTTTTGCTTGCATAGTAGATGGGGTGGAAGTGATTGTTTCGCCGCTGGCCAAGCACGGCTCCCACAGCATAGTCACTCGCATCACACATTAATTCAAATGGCAGATTCCAGTCTGGAGAAACCATAATCGGTGCTTCTATAAGCTTTCTCTTCAAGGAAAGGAAGGCTTTCATACAGTCTTCATTGAACTCAAAAGGGGCATCCTTCTCGAGTAGCTTCGTCAATGGTCGGGCAATCGAAGAGAAATCTTTCACAAACCTCCTGTAAAACCCCGCATGGCCCAGGAAACTTCTGATTGCTTTTACTGAAGTTGGAGGAGGAAGTTTCTCAATAGTGGCGACTTTTGCCTGATCCACTTCTATTCCCTTTTTAGAGATTTTATGTCCAAGTACTATACCCTCCTTGACCATAAAATGACATTTCTCCCAGCTAAGCACCAAATTCGTTTCTTCACACCTTTTTAAGACTCGCTCCAAGTTTTTGAGACAGAAATCAAACGAGTCACCAAAGACTGAAAAGTCATCCATAAACACTTCCATAATGTTCTCCACCATACCTTCAAAAATGGCCAACATGCATCTCTGGAATGTGGCAGGTGCATTGCAAAGCCCGAAGGGCATACGGCGGTAGGCAAATGTTCCATACGGACAAGTGAAAGTGGTCTTCTCTTGGTCCTCAGGAGCAATCGGTATCTGAAAATATCCAGAGAGGCCATCCAAGAAGCAGTAATAAGCATGTCCCGCCAATCGTTCGAGCATCTGGTCTATGAAAGGCAAAGGGAAGTGATCCTTCCTTGTGGCATCGTTCAGCTTCCTGTAATCAATACAGACCCTCCAACCTGTGACTGTTCTTGTCGGGATAAGCTCGTTCCTCTCATTGGTAATAACTGTCATTCCTCCCTTTTTGGGTACTACTTGCACAGGACTCACCCAGGCACTGTCAGATATAGGGTATATAATGCCGGCGTCGAGAAGCTTGATAACCTCATTCTTCACTACTTCCTTCATATTAGGATTCAACCTTCGTTGGGGTATTGCCATGGGTTTGTGATTGTCTTCCATAAGAATTTTGTGCGTGCAAAATGATGGACTGATCCCTTTGATATCAGCTATTTTCCAAGCAATTGCCTTTTTATACTTTTTGAGTACCTCAAGGAGTTTGCCCTTTTGTTCCTCTGTCAAATCTGACGCGATGATGACTGGAAGTTTGGAACCCTCACCCAGAAATGCGTATTCCAAGTGCACCGGTAACGGTTTTAGTTCCAGTTCAGGCGGTTCCTCCAATGACGACTTCAATTTCCCGAAACTGCCCATATCGCATTTTTCAGTCCTCACCTCTTCTGCCTCTGATGCACTGTCACTATAACAACTTTCTTCCCTTGCTTGTGCCTCTGTTTCTCCATGAATTGGGTTTTCATCCATTCTAAATTCCCCTTCTTTTAAACTGTCTCTCACTGCGTGCTTTGTGCCCTGTTCCATTGGAAAATGCTCTACGAGGTTCAATTTTTCTGTTTGCATGTACTGGTTGAAGAATGACTGAGTATTGAAATCTCCCTGGGTACTATTAATCGAACCCCCACAATACTGCTTCTTCCATTTATCATCATAAAAGTTTGGAGTGTTTGACCCAATCCCAGTGCTAGAGTAGTAAGAGCACGGCACCTGCGAGTGATGATAGTTAACCCAATCATTGGCTGCATACATAATTAAATAATAGAAGAAAGATATTTACAAAGTTAGAATAAAAAAGAATGGAAGCAAAACAAGATAAGGAAAGACAAAAGAAGAAATAAACAGAATATATACAAGAATGGCAAAAACGTCAAAACAAAAGCCAAATCAACACGCTCAAAGTTTTCCGAATATTTCTCGTAGTTCCCCGGCAACGGCGCCAAAAACTTGGTGATCGTCCCGCAAGCGCACGGGGTCGTCAAGTAATAAACCACTCGCGCAAGCACGAGTGGGTCGTATTCCCAAGGGCCCGAGAATCTATCCTTACTTCCTTTTTGCAATGTTGTCTAGCCGATCAAACTTGAGATTTAGAATGAAAAAGTAAAGAAGTAAAACAAAAGCAATTAAACTGCTAAATACGAAGGGCGATAAACGGGAGGAAATCAGGATGAGAAGATGGTCACGGATGAGGATCCCCTCGGGGTTACTAAAGTGCGAAAGATGTTGGATTAACATGCAAGTGGCTTAAAGGACCGAGAAAACCCTAGATTAGGTCAACCCGATGGTCACGGCAATTGACCCCTAATCCGGTACGAGTATTGAATACGGGTTATACCCGTATAATTCCTCCTACGATTGCAAAGGGCAAGATGGTTTTCTCAAGCTAAGGTTGAATCACACATGAGTAATTAACCCTAGAATTGGAGGGGTACAAATACCCGATGGTCACGGCGTATTTGTACGTATTTCCCTTCCAAGCTTGGTGAGTCTAATACTAGGGCAATGGTCATGCAACCTAGTATTGGCTAAGTATGGATACACAGAGTTCTCATGCATACCCAAGCATTCAAAAACACCAAACATGAATCACAAACAAGCTAACAAGCATGAATTAAACCAAAACATCCAAACATCACAAGTTCACCCCAAGGTTCACCCACATCCGGTGACCTTGGGGTTTTAGTTGCTCATAGTCTCCAAATACATGAATAAAAGCATGAAAATAACTAAACCCAACATAAAAGACCTCCCTCCAAAGATTAGAGTCGAAGAAGCTTCCAAAGACGCCACTCGAAGGGGTGGCTTCCCGTCGTCTTCAACCTCAAGATTTGAAGCCCTAGAGGTAGATCCCGCACAAGAACGCGCTCTCCTCGCCGATTCCACCGTGGAAATGCCCTCCAAGCTCTCCTTCTTGGTCGGATTTGGAAGAGGTGGTGTCAAGCTTCAAGAAGAGCCAAAAGTCCCCTTTCTTTCATGCCCTAAAAGCCCTTAAAAGGGTGAAAATCGCGACTTCTCACGGGCTGCCTCACGGCCGTGAGGTTGCCCGTGAGGCATCCAGAAAGTTCTGCACGAAATTTCACCACGGTGCTACAGTAACCTGCTACAGTACCTGCTACAGTGATTCCGCTACAGTGTTTCTGCTACAGTACTGCTACAGTGAAGAACCCAAAAACGTCGTATTTGGTGTCGAATTCTTTCTAAATACGTTCTTGAGCTCATTTAGGGTCTGCAACACAAAATAAAGGGGTTTAGACTATAAAAAGGGCATCGACTTATCAAAAAGATAATAAAATAATACAAATAAATACGTATAAAATACGTATATTTAGACGTTTATCAGAATCTCAATTCTTGCAGGAGCATTGGCAGCTGGTATATATGACTTGGTTATTCTTTTAGTATCAGTGAATGCATCAGGTATTTCATTTGCAATATTCTGCAATTTAATGATCCTTTGAATTTCAATTTCACACTCACTGGTGCGAGGATCATATGTATTTAACTGTGATACATTCCAATCAATTTCTTTGGGCTCATTTTGATTAATTATTCTTCCTCCTAATACAGGGAAGATAGATTCATCAAAATGGCAATCTGCAAATCTTGCAGTAAATACATCTCCCGTTAGTGGCTCTAAATATCGTATGATCGAGGGAGAGTCGTAACCAACATATATACCAAGTCTGCGTTGTGGACCCATTTTTGTACGATTTGGTGGTGCTATTGGCACATATACTGCACAACCAAATACTCTTATATGTGAAATATCAGGCTCTATTCCCATGACAAGTTGTTGTGGTGAATATAAATTACTTGCAGTGGGTCGGATCCGAATTAATGCTGCAGCATGCAAAATAGCATGACCCCACGCACTTGTAGGCAGTTTCGTCCTTAATAACATTGGACGAGCAATAATCTGGAGTCTTTTAATCAATGACTCCGCCAACCCATTTTGGGTATGTACATGAGCTACAGGATGCTCAACCTGTATTCCAACTGCCATACAATAATCATAAAATGATTTTGATGTAAATTCACCAGCATTATCAAGACGAATTGTCTTTATTGGATAATCTGAAAATTGTGCCTTCAGCTCGATAATTTGAGCTAATAATCTCGCAAAAGCTACATTTCTTGTAGACAAAAGCGAAACGTGAGACCATTTAGTCGATGCATCGATTAATACCATAAAATACCTAAATGGTCCACACGATGGATGTATTGGTCCACAGATATCTCCTTGTATTCTTTCTAAAAATTTAGGAGATTCATTAGTCACCTTCGTTATAGAAGGTCTAATTATCAGCTTTCCCATTGAGCATGCTGAGCATGCATATTCATCATTTGTCAGGATTTTATAATCCTTCAGTGGGTGTCCATGAGAACTAGTAATAATCCGGCGCATCATAATAGCACCCGGATGGCCAAGTCTTTCATGCCATATTTTGAATATTTCCGGGTCATTAACCTTCCGGGTTAAGACAACATGTGATTCCATCACTTTAATACGTGTAAAATATAATCCCGAAGATATACAGGGAAAACTTTCAAGTACACGTTTTTGGCATGAAACAACTTGAGTAATATTCAGATATTCTTTTCCTTCTTTATCAATCGTCTCTAAATGATATTCATTGAGACGTATATCTTTAAAGCTAAGAAGGTTTCTCCTTGACATAGGAGAATATAGAGCATTTTTAATTTGCAACAGTGTCCCATTTGGCAACACCAGTGCTGCTCTTCCTGTTCCTTCAATCAGATCTGATAACCCAGCTATTGTGGTTATATATGCTTTCTTCATTGATAAAGAGATAAAATATATATTTCTTGTCAAAATAGTATGCGTTGTCCCGCAATCAACAATACATTCATCATCTGTCATTTTTCTAGAACAATAAAAGAAAAACATAACTTTATTATAATGTAAAGCATAAAACAAAATTTAGTCTACTAGAAAATCAGATACATCTAGATATGTATTTTCTACATTATTTATACTAGTAGTAGGATCATTTCCGGTAGAGTTCATCGTGGGGTTATCGGCAAAATTTGTCTCAGGATCTTTACCCTTTTTATTTTTGAGTGATTCCTGGTAAAGATGGACAAAATGCTTTGGGGTCCTGCAGATTCTGGACCAGTGACCTTCTAGGCCACAACGATAGCAAGTGTCCCTTTTTATTTCTGATCCCATATTGTGGTCTTGTGGTTTTTGTTGATGAACATCAACCTTACCATCACGTGGTCTGAAGTAATTTCGGCCCCCATCACGACCACGTCTTCCACGACCACCACGATTTCCTCGTCCACCACGGTTTTTATTACCGTCACCACGACCATGCCATTTTCTTTGCACATAATTAATTTTCGGCAGCGGTGGTGCCGATCCGGATGGTCGAGATTGATAATTTTGCATTAGCAACGATTATTTTGCTCCGCCACCGAGAGACAAGAAATTAATTCAGAAAATTTTGTAAAAGTATTGCCTCTCGTATTGCTTGTTGTAAAGTTAAATCTCGAGGATGAAATGTAGTAAATGTTTTCTCGAGCATCATATCGTCTGTTATTGT
Organism: Dioscorea dumetorum; assembly: GCA_902712375.1. NCBI lineage: Eukaryota > Viridiplantae > Streptophyta > Magnoliopsida > Dioscoreales > Dioscoreaceae > Dioscorea > Dioscorea dumetorum. The sequence goes on from CACTHL010000393.1 coordinate 7,015,334, forward strand.
TTCTCCACGAGGCGTAACACCGAGACTATTTTAAAGAGCTCGGAATTATATTCTTGCACACTTTTAAAATCTTGGAACCTGAGATTTGTCCAGTTATGGCGTGCTTTTGGTAAATATACCATTCTGAGATGTTCAAATCTCTCTTTCAAAGAAATCCACAATTCCTGTGGATCCTCAACAGTTAAATATTCATTTTTCAGGCTATCATCAAGATGATGCCTTATGAATATCAAGGCTTTTGCCTTACTATCATTGGGCTCATCATTATCAGCCTCAATTGTTTTGCTCAGGTTCTTTGCCTTCAAGTGTAACTTAGCATCGAGGCTCCATGATATGTAATTGCTTCCGGCAATATGAAGAGGCTCGAATTCTTTTCTTGCAATATTTGCCATTACAAATCAAACACTATATTGAAACAAATATAACAACGAATTAGACCAAAATTATAAAACATAAAATTTGTTAAAACTACATTAAAGTGAAATGATAATGCAAAACAAGATTAGGAGCAGATTCGTGCTGATAACGTATTGTAAAAGCAACTAATAATTCATCTTCAATATAAAAGTATATATATATTTCCATGAAATAAGATAAAAAGAGAGAAAGAGATATCTGATGAATACCCACACTTCAGCCTTCTCAATTTCTTATTCCTTCTTCTCTATCCCATAATACAAGAATAAAGGGGTATTTATAGTATTTCAAGAAATGGATGGACGGTCGGGATTGATTCAATCCAACGGTCCAGAACATTTTGGTAGGTGGAATAGTGAAAGTTTGGCGGCTGCTACAGTACCGGCGGTTGCTACAGTATTCTCATGGGCGGCTACTACAGTGCCGGCGGCTGCTACAGTTCCAGTTTGGCTACAGTGGCGGTTTTGCTACAGTAGGCATCCATTATTATATATTTTATAACAGCTTCGAGTTTTTTTTTTTTTACTTTTTTAATATTTCTAATTAAAGATTAACAATTGTTTTTATTCTTTCATGCTATTTATTTGATAACCGATAATTCATGAATATTACATATTATTATACAATTATAAATAATTTATAATTGAAAAATAATATTTAAAAATAATTCTATTAACACAGCATTGACCCATACGACCTAACAATTGAGCTAGTTGACTCAAGACCCGGAGCCTCGAAAGGGTCAATGCTTGGGCCTGGTCTGATATGTATGGGACGGATACACATTGGGTGTAGTTGGTGTTGCTGAAAAGTCCATAGATATTGTTAAAAATATTTGGTTATTATTATTATTATTATTATTTTGCAATTTGACCCAATAAAATCGAAAATTAAAACAATATAAAATATATAATATTTTCATAAACATGAAATTGTGTTAAAGTATAATTGTAAGAAAAATGAGTTTATTTGTTAAATAATAAATATTTCATGTATAAATATCAACAAAATATAGGTTTTTTAATAAACTGCTCCTAAAAATTATACAATTAAAAATGGAAGAAGAGAAGAGGTTTTCTTTTTGTCCTCTTTATCTTTTATGTTTATTGCACCATCATTAAACACAGCTTTTTAAGATTTATCCCTTTCAAGTTTTGACACTTCCAAATGTAACCCAGCAAATTAATATTATCAGTAGAGATACACAAACCAAATAAATAAATTTAACTTCACCACCACCTAACATCACTTTCAAGATCCATCTCATTCGAATTTCAACTTTCTCAAATCCAACCCAAGTTATCGTCATAGAGAGAAACACTAGCTAAAAACAAATATTAAAGGGTGGCCGTAAGCGTTTAAATATGCATATTTTTATTGTATTTTTTATATACTTAACATGCATTTTGTAGAACTTATACTCATTTTAAGTATAATTTCATATATTTTCATCTTTAGGGCATAAATTAGGCTGTTGAGATTCAAAAACATATTACGAGGTATTTTGAATGAAAAACTAGTAAGCTTTGAATCAAAATACTATAGCAATATTGTAGTAGATAATGTGCAATATCACTAGTAGTATTGTACGCTGAATGGAAGGCTAAATGGAATGAGTTGAAAGGTGAGTAGGCACTTGTCCGCCAGCATAGGAGGCCATGCGTATAATCAGATTTTCTAGAGTTGTGTTTTAACACCTTAGCTGACTCATATGTTCCCACACTCGACCCTACACTGAGGTGTGATCTTAATAGTTTATTTTGGGTTTGTAAGAAGTCTTGGAAGCCATAGCCCGCCAGAAATTCTTGGAGCAAGCTTCTCATTTTAGAGAGGAGATTTGGCCATGATTGCGATGAGGCGAATTTCGATTTTGAAGATCTAACATTGGTGACCAAGGATCCTTGAAATCGTACGATCTCAAAATGAACAGGATTTCCCATGCAATAGAGAAACAAAGCGTCAGGAACATGTAAGTTTCTAACATAGAAAGGTTTCCCTTCATACCCGTACTCCCCCATGTGTGTACCAATTAAGTCCGACCACACTAGTATGCACCTTATTTAACTATCTAAACGTAGTTAACTCTAAACTCAAATTATTGGGTAGATGCTTTATACACACTTGAGATAGGCTTTTCCCCCCAGTAGGTCATCAAATACACTCTTGTAATGCATATAATCTGACTACTTAAGAGTAGCTTACACTCTTCAAAGGCGATAGCTCTTTTTATCATCTTTGTATGCACAATTTTCTCGGTAGGGCATTCACAAAGAGTCCAATTTTCTCGTTTTATTTCATTTTTTTTTTCTTTTTTTTATAAGAGGATATGTAGAAGAAAACTATAGAGGGGCAAACTAGCTAGCCAGAGACATTTCTAAGTGGATACAAATCCCAAGTTTAGGGTTTCCAAATGTGAGTGAAACTACAAGTTGAGTTCAAAATAAAACACCACTACTAATTAATGTCCTCCTACACTAAAGACTCTCAACCTTAATATCATAGATCTTCATTGGTGGTCTACACTCACTATATTAAACGCATGAGCCTGCAAAAATGAACCCTTCCCCCACACTTGAATTGTACATTGTCGCCAGTGTACACAACACATGGATAAAAGATATGAAATTTGAGTAGAAAACTTGTTACTCTCGACGTGGGGAGTTCCAATTCCATACTTTCCATCCACACACATAAGGCCTAAGAAGTAGAAGGGAGATATGAGTGAGGCTCAAGAAAAATAAAATAAAATAAAATAGGAAAATAAAATGCAATAAAAAAAAGTAATACAAACATAATAATAGAGCTTAGCAGGGGATTCCCCTTGCTTATTGAGTACAACATAATAAGGGTAAAAATACACAAGAAATATAAATAGAAATAAAATGGTAGCTAGTGCTGGTAAAAAATGACGTGCTCTCAGTGTACTTGGAGTCATCAGCGACGTCGCCGGTGTCCACCCTCACTCGCAGAGATGAATGAACTGGTGAAGATGGTGGTGGTGAGAATTGAATGCAAAGATGATTAACAAGTCGTTGAATGCTCCTAATTAGCTAGCACCGAAAGGGTGAATGTGAAGGCAATGAGGCATGGTTGGAGGGGGTGAAGACTTAGGACGAGAGCTTTGGATTAGAAGTGGTAGAAGGAGGTGGGGAAAAGGGATTGGATGCAGCTGGGTCGATGACGCTATAGACAATGCCACTAGCCATCCAGATCGGCTTAGCATCCCCATAGCCCTCACCGTGTTAGCAGTGATTAGGGCTAAACCCCGACCATCCCCATTTAAGTGGTCCCCGCTAAAAGGCCCACCCCCGAACTAGTCAAGTGATGTAGTGACCGTCAAAGAGTACTCTGGTCTAAGGTTTCATGTCTTGATGCATTATAGGCTCTGGGAAAACATACCCCAAGTAGGTGGAAATCAATCTACCATGTTGAGAAGGTAGAGGATGCTCGGCTGCTGACGATGCCGGTGTTGTCTCCCTAGCCTGGCAAGGATCTAAGGATGGAGAAATGGATGGATATAATACTCTAATTGAGAATAAAAGAATGAATGATAATCTAGGGAGAGGAAAGCATTCAACATCAAATAAAATTCAAAAATCCAATAGATAGTTATTAGATTTAATGGGAAAAGTAATAGGAAAACGAAGATGGAACAAGCAATTTTTACGAGAGAGATTGCAAAAAAGTACCATATATCAAATATAATTTGAGGAATATTTAAGAACCTTAGAAACACTCAAAATAAGGAATAAAACCTATTGAAAAGATCCCTAAGCAAGCACTTCTTCATTTCATTTGTTGAAAGAAAACGAATTCTACAAGCACTCAATGATGGTTTGCTAGCACACACAATAGGCATAAAATTAAATTTATAAATAAAGAAACTTATCAAGAGAAGGACGACTACTAATCATACATGGCGAAAACAAATATATATGCAAAACATGAGAAAGCACATGATTAGGCCTTTAATCTATGTGTGATCTCATGCAATTTTATCTCTTGATCTCAATCACGCAATCAACAAAGAAAAATTCACTCTTATGCACTAATTCAGTAATTATAAAACATAGATTAATCTAACTAAACAAAGAAAATTCTACAATAAAAGCGACCACAAGATAAAAATATCCCAAGCTACATCAATTCAAACACCGAAGGATGTTTACCCCTCAATGGGGTTTATGTTCATCAGAAAGCAATATAAAACAAAACCAAAAACTATAATCATGGAAAAAGGAAATCCCTCTCTCAATGTCTTCCTAACAGGAGTGGATGTGAGCCGCTATCATCACCTCAGATTGTCACTCCAGTGACACCTCAAGCTCCTTCTCCTTGTCTAGATTCACCTCCAGACCCTAGCCATCATCGTACTGTCCTTTTCCAGAAAATTTAGCCTCCACAAACAACTTTTTGGCCTCCTATTTATAACCCCAAGGAACCCGAAAAGTATACAGGCAAAAACATGGGCATGTATCTTGCCCGTGTAGCCTTCAGGATTTCTCCAAATCTTGGTTCCTGGGATACATGGCCGGGTATCGATGGCCATGTATCACTTCGGCTAGCCGTATATCTCGGCTCGGACCCCTCTTCAAACTGTGAGTTACATGGCTGTGTGCTCTTGTTTACACAACTGTGTTCTTCTCGGTACAGAGTTCTTCGAGAGTGCTCTGTTATGTGCGTGGTAGTTCGCATACACTCTGGGTGATCTCTTCCACCAATGATAAAAAATTACATGGACAAGTACACGAACGTGTACTTTGCTTGTGTAGAACCAGTTGTTGTTCTTGGCTTCATTTTGCTCCCAAATTCGTTCACTTGGCTTTTATTGTGCTTTTTCTCTCCTGAAAGCATAAGTAGAATAACTAAGTACCAAATTAGCTGAAAATCAACTTAAAGACAAACATAATTACCCGAAAATTACATGCGATAAAGTATATACGTAAGCACTTATCAGGCACTTAACTCAGTTGACGAATACTCGGGGGAGCTTGACGAAGACAAGGAGGAGCATATACCTGAGGAGGAGCTTCCAAAGAAGCCATTGAGGCCTAAGACAACAAAATCATCCTGAAGGAGCAAAGAAAATGGCCAAGGAGGGCCACCATGCAAGAAAGCTTGGAAGAAAGTGTGCTCAAAGGTAACAACAACATCCCCCACTACCAAAAATGAGGTAAAACCCTCATTCATGATTGATTTAGGCGCACATGATGTTGAGTCATTCCTCTCATTCAATCTACTAGGAGGGGCTTCATTATCAAGGGGAAAGCCGGGTGGTAAGATCTTTTTCTTTGAGCCACCATGAGGCAAAACCAAAAACGTCAGGCTCGTAAAGTTAAAAAGCACTTGTTGGGAGGCAGCCCAACTTTCTTGTTTCGTATTTTCACTTGTTTAGCGTGTTTATCTAATTTTATTAGCTTTTAATTTCTCTTTCATATGGGTGTCCCATTTATTTTCCGTTGTATCTTGTTGTTCGTAACCAAGTTTTAATGTTTAATCAATGAAATTCAAAATTATTGTTTTCCATTATTTATGATTGCATGTTTGTAAAACGAAGAGAATTTTATATGAACAATGAGTTTCAAGGTATTCTGGAGGTTGTGCGGGCTTTATACAGCTTGCACGAGGGAGACAGAGCAGTGTATGGCCACTGTGTGGTCACACAAGCATGGCAAAAGGCCATGCGGCCTCTGTGTAATCGCACAGAGGCCACATGGGCCTGGCAGAACATAGTGCGGGAAGCTTATGACTGCATGCCGCAATTACACTTCAAGTGTCCACTTGGCCTGCAGTCCTCTCTCTCCCTTTGCTCTATAAGACCTCTTCTTCTTTCCCTTGCACTCATTTCCCACCTTGAATCCCTTTATTTGGGCTGAATTTTTCAAGAAAATTCAAGGATCTCATCACCTACAAGCTTTTGCTTTGCCGATCTGTCGTTTGTTCTTGAGTATTGTCGACTTCTCATGTTTATCATCTCCAAACTTGCATAAGCTCTAAACTTCATTTTTCCCTTGTTTTGCATGACCTAAATGATGCAAAACCTAAGGCTTTTGGAGTATGATGATGAATGCAAAAAATCATGGTTTTATTGTGTAAATGTCGACGTTGAGCTAGTGGTTAGGCTATTTTTTGCCCAACCCACACCCTGTGTGGCCGGTGTGCGTCCTCACACCACCCGCACAGCCTAGGCTATGAGCATAGGTCATTTTTCATGTCTGGCTTTCATCGCTTTTTCCTATAGTTTTTTCACATACTGTGATTTGGGCTATACTAGGCTTGATTTCCTACTTTTTGGCTTGTAGGACTATGCCAAACGTTAAACGCATAGCCTCTAAATACCCATGTTCATTTTCAAGAGCGTTATAACATTTTGAAGATCAAACCCTTTGACCAAACCAATATATTCAATTGGGAAGCACTTGAACACTTAGGTTTGCCCGATGCTATGCGAAGATTGGTAGGGTTTGATCATTGGCTTGCCGTCTTGGATGTGAATGAGCCAGTCTACCAAGAACTCAAGCTGGAAGTTCTAAGCACTTTTGAGGTAGACACTAATATTGCACAACTGTGCTGACAGGGTGGAGTACAGTTCTAAGGGGCCGTTTGGGTCCCGGATTGGGAATGGAAAGGAGTGAGGGAGTAATGGAAATAAAGGGAGTGGAGGAGGATTGAGAATGAAAGATGTGTTTGGTTGGTAAGGTATGAGAGGGTAGTTCATTGGGAATGGGTAAAGTAAAAGAAAAAAAATGAAGTAACTTGACTTTTATACCCTTGAAACAAGTAAATAATATTTTATATAAAATAAAATGTTAAGTTAAATAACGATTATTTTTAATTATAAAATATTTTGAATATAATTATTTTTAATTTTATAATTAAATATTTGAATTAAATATTTTCACTTTTAATTATTATTTATTATTAAAAATATATATTTAATTATTATTTGATTTATATTATTATTTTAATTATTAATATTTGAATAAAATTGTTAGTTATTATTATCTATTTAATTATTATTTAATATTAAAATTATATATTTAATTATTATGTTAATTAATTATAGTTTACTTATTAAATAAGGGGCAAATTTGTAATTTACCCTTAAGGAATGGAGGAGGAATGAGCAATCCTCCCAATTTTGGGAGGATTGCCACTCCCCACTCAATCCCCTCTCATCCCCCTCCCAAACCTCTCTCACTCCATTGATGACTATCCAAACAAAGGAGTGGAATGGGAGAGTAATGACTCCCATTCCACTCCTTACAAACAAACACCCCCTAAGTGCATAGGGAGCACCATTCTATGAGCTTTGCAATTTTCTAAAAAATTCAGTATGACTATAGATTACGCAAGGCTCCTGCTGGACCTCTCGATTTCAATCACCCCACATTCATTCTGGCAATCCATCACGAAGTATGGAAGTGATGAATCATAGAAGGCATCACGTATCACTAACCGACTCACTGTTATGTTCATGCATTAATGAGTAGGTCGATTGCGGGCCAAGGAGACAGTACCGATGTAGTCACATGGACCAATCTACTCATACTACACAGCATAATCACACGCTCCCAGATCAACTTAGGATATTTAGTAGCGGAGTTGATTGCACGTCAAAGCCAACTTACCAAGCTAGGCAAAATATTTGTCGAGGCCAACATCACACGCCTAATGCAGAGTATGAACACGTTGGATCCTGTTCGGTCGATGGAGTGAGTTGGAGGAGAGGTGCCACTAGGAATTCAAACTTTACGCTCTATTAGGGTGGTGGAGCGCCTAGGGCAAGACTTCATTGTTGCCTGGTAGCCGGAGAGCGACACAGATACTGAGGAGAAGCCTCACACAACGGTTACCACACCCCGTGCAGCATGCCGAACCACCAGTTAAGAGATGGAGTTTGCAGCGTTGCATAGCAAACTTCAAGGGATTCAAGACATTCATCGATGCTAGGGAGAGGACATAGCTGGCCTACTTCAAGGTCAGCAGAACACCATTGCATTGATTTAGAGCCTATTCCCTTTTGCAACTCCATCCTCTTTTGCGCCACTACGACAAAGCAACGATGATTGGTATGATTGGGAGTAGGCACCCACATGCTATCTTTTATTTTCTATTTATGTTTGTTTGTTTTCTTGTGTACTTAAGTTGGAGTGGGCCTAAACCTACCGAACTTGTTTCTTTTGTTGCTTTAATAATTTGTTTATTTTTATATACATTTGCTTTATATGAGTTTTAGATGCCTTGAAATGATGTTTCACTTTCCCTTTGAATTTGGAATGGAACAATATTGCACCCCTTCTTCATCAATTGAAATTGACTTGAAGGCGACCACCCCTACCTTGCAATCTTCATGGACAACATCTTTAAGGACTTGGGAAAGTTCATTAACCTTCTCGTCTTATTTTTTATTGTACATCTTGTATTGCACTGTTGATTTAAGTATATTGGGGACAATGAACAACTTTAATTGTGGGGCTGGGTATTTAGTGAACTTTTAAAACTTTTTCTTGCATTATCGTGAACCTAGGATGGCTATGATGTATTCTAGAATCACAACAATATAAAACTATGGTAGATGCTACGTGTCACTCAAGACCTTGCATTTATGGAGAGTTTGGTACCATTATACGCATCATTTTCACACAGCTGAGTAGGACCCTGGACATCTATATTGAGAAGGGAGACAGATTCACGACCCTCTTTGATTGTAATTCATCACTTTGGTCTTGCGCCTTAACGTGTTAGGTTGATTATAATACATTATGTTTCACCGAAATATTCTATGCATTTTCATGCATTTTTAGTAACATCGACGCTGTTTATGTTTTTGTTTTGTGTAATTTCATTTCAGGACATGGAAGAACCCTTTCAAGCTTGTGGAAAGATTTTAGAGGTGTTTTGGGATGTCAAAAACACTATTTTTGAATACTATTCAAAGGCCATATGCACTCCTAAGCACCAAGCCATGATAAAACAAACAAACAGGGCCAAAATGTGGCAAAACAGCCCTCGTTCAGGGGTTGTGCTTTTGCATAGCCTTGGTAGAAAGCTGTGGGCCCTTGTGTGACTGCACGGGGCTCATACAGCCCACGCGCGTGCCCGGTTTGAGTTTTTTAGCACGATTTCAAGCCCGTGTAGTGCCCTTGAGACCACACATATGCCCCACACACCTAGGTAATTATAAAATCCACACTTAGGAGCAGGGGGATTCGAGCTCTAGAATTGAAGGGAGAAGAGGGTGGAACTCAAGGGGAACATCCAAGAACTTGATGGTGCGGATCCGATGAGTTCTCATCACTACCATTAATCAACGAATAGGGAGTTTAAAATGTTTTTGTGTTGTTTTACTTTGTCTTTTGTATTCTTCTTCTATTTGATGTCGAATAACCTCCTAAGAGAGCCAGACTCTGGTGAACCTTGGGAGGATGACTTGTATGGATGATTACCTTATTTTATATTGATTGTTGGCTTGAATTTACTTTGATTCTTTTATATTGTTTTAATGTTCAATCTACAATGGATGGATTCCGTAGTTTGGATTTTGAATGATATCTGTAGAGCACGAAACTAGCATGCATTATATCACACATAGATTAGAGAGGGGTCCAATGTATCAGCACACCAAAGCTTCCTAGTGTTGGCAGCCTCCTGTGCTAGGGTTCAACTCTAGATAGAGACTTTTTATACCTAATGACATCATAGGGGTATCCGGGGATCGGAACCCGTATAGGACTAGGGCTATCACAGGAGGTTCAAGGGTTGTCGACTTTAGAGGCTCGCGGATAAAAGCCTAGCCAACATTATACCTTATTCATATTTCATCTTTACTTGTTATTCTCCCGAGGGAATCCTTGCCCGATGCCTTCCCTATTCTTTGCATATCTATATCATTTTAGTTTGTGTGGTGGTTGCTTTCTTTGTTTATTTATTTTGCTTGTAACTAAATAATCATATCTATTTGGTAGACTAAATAGTGTTATGAAAGATAAAGTAATAGTATTTTTTAGGGCCTTAGGGAATACAACCCTCTAATGGTAACACGTGAGAGGTTTACTACTTAACGACACATACATTTACAGCCAGGGGAGCACTACATTTATCTTGCAATGATAGGCTCGCCCCACCATTAGTTGCTTTGCCGATTGAGAAGCTCCAAGGATGTCAATAACAACCACAAATTGCTCCTCTAGAATTTCAAGCACTCATCAACAATTGATGAAAGATTTAAAAGTCTACAACAAATGTCATGAAAGTAGTAACAATATGTTTATCTCCTCCAAAAATTCCAAAGAGTTTAGCTCTCCATTAATGGAGAGCAATCATACAATCCCAAGAAAAATGAATACATAATGAAAAGCAAGAAAACACCCTTAATCTTCTCCACTGTGGTGACTGATGATAGTTGCCTCAAGTCTTCTACAGTGTCACAGAAAAAGACTTTACTGGCTTCCAACTTTACCCTAGGACCTTTGGAAAAGCTCCAATGTAGCCTCCTAAATAGAAAGAGGATAGCTGCAATACCCCTCTACTCTTCCACTAGCACGGCCATTAAGACATACCTCAAAACCCTTAGAAAATCTTTTATACCCTAGAACCTTTGGAAATGTTTCTTTGCCTAACCATTATTCACTACATTACGGACATAACTAAACACTTCTGTTTGCCCTTGTGTTCTTGCTTAAGGGCATTAACTAGCCTGCAAGTTCTTTAATCTAAGGTTTACGGCCATAAGTGACAGTTGTAAGAGTTCTAGTTTTCCTGTTCTCCACTTCTATTGTCAAGGTAGCTCTTTCTTCATCATTTTGCTCTGAAATTCTTTCATTTAGCTTCCTTGGGATCATTATGCTCTGCATGTAGCGTACAATTAATATACACACTTATCACACATCATAGGATTATTAGAGCCATTACTAACTTTGGAGAGATCTTAGAAGAGCATCTCAATGGAGTATTCAATCTCTTTTGTTTACCCAAGTCTAATGGATGCAAAAAAATTATAGTAATTGTCAATTTCATTAGTAAGTATGGAGTAATCAATGAATTAATAAAATTCACTATTAAAGATACCACTTCGTGATTTCATGTTATGCTTGAATTTTATATTATAAATCCATGCGTAGCGCTTGTATTTTTTTGTTTAATTTGTTCTATTTTAGAGGTACACTAGGTATTTGTGCTAAATGTGTAGGTTAATAGGTTTGAGGACAAAACAAAGTGAAAATCAATTTACTTTTTGAGCAAAACGAGTACAAAAGAACAATTCTAGAGAAGAGCATGGCCTCACCATGGGGTGTATTTACAGTGTGCAAAACATTAGATAGGAGAAACTGAAGAGCACAACTCTTTGCATGGTTCTGTTGCTTAGATCACGATTGTACTTATCAAGCATAGGTGCATTGTTGGTTGTGTAGATCTCTAGATACCAGAATTTCGTTCAAAGTCAAGTCTAACTGTCACCAAAGATGAGCATGTGGGCAAAACACGCCCTAAAACAAGGCCCCGCACTAGCCCTTTTTTGGCGATTTCTAAGGATGACAGCTAGGGTTCCAATCAAAGCAGAAAAACTACTAAAACAGGCCAATCTCACGCAACGTTTGCGATGGTTTGGATTGCAATTTAGAGGGAAATACTTCTCCATGCTTTCTTGAAGAAGTTTGATGAACTTTCATTATGATAGCAATCTTTCCTACTATTAAGGGTAGCATTAGGCTTTCTTGTACTATGAGAAACTAAAACCCTAGTGGATCCTTTGATCACCAACCTTGAGGATGCTTTGTAATTGTTTTCTCTATTTTATAAATCGACTCATTGTTTTTTTGGTGAATCATCTATGCCTTCTTCGTACTTGTGATTGTTTGGTTGATTGCCCAATTACATATCTTATTTGTGTGATTACGATTAAGAAATCAATCATGCTAGGTCCAAGCATTGATGATGGAGGTCAAATGTACTACTAGAGATAAAGTGCATGGTGTTGAACCTTATAGATTAGGGTAAAACCTAATAGTGGGTCTCAGGGAGTGTTAATGCAATCATAGGACATTTAATACCATCGTATGGATTAGGGTTAGTCGCCTGGACCAGAAGACTATATTATATGTTGGGACTCCCCGATTGCAGAATTCTCAACATAGAGCCAATGTTAGGGATTCAATTGCAAGCACAACTGTAGGGGATTGATATTTGAGGCACCATTCCATATCATTATTTGTTCTTTAGATTTGTCATCTTATCCTTCTTTCTAGTTTTTAGTTTTTCAGCTCTAGCAAACATCTACCATCTTGTTCATTGGTTAGATTATAGAGGATGAGTTAGTACTTGAAGAGCAAAGCCCAGTGGATTCGACTACCCGAACTTCATGTACATTTTACTACTTTTTACGACATGTGCACTTGCGGCATATACGCAATTGGCGTATCACCACTCAATTGTTTTTCAAACAAGTTTTCTTCCTAAAGCATATGGCCAAACTGAGAGAGTGAACGCTCTCTTAGAGTTATACTTAAAGCTCTATGTAAATTCAAACCAGCAAGTCTAGCTAAGTTGCCCGATCTAGCTCAATTTTCTTATAACTTGCAAAAAATTAAGTCCTTCCTTGCAAGTCTGTTTGAAGTAGGCATATGCAGTAATTTTTGAATCCTCATACTTTGGCAACCAAATACAATAATCCAAGCCCTTATGCATTCAAGTTTGACAAGGGATGGCAAGAAAAGATTAATGTAGTAAAAGCACACTTGGCCAAGGCTTCAAAGAGAATGAAGAGGACCAACATCAGGAGAAGACCCCTACAGTTTAAAAAAGAAAACTTAGTCATGGTGAAGCTTCTTCAAACTTAAAAGTTTACCAAGTTACATAAAGGACTTGCTAGGTGCCATAAGGGCCCTTTTCCTAATAATAAGTTAATAAGCAAGCTAGACTATTGCCTAACCTTGCTTTCCCACTTGGAAATTCATCTTGTCTTTCATGTAATTTTACTTAAGCCTTATCATGAAGACAAGGACCATAGTAGGAAAGAATCCAACCAAGCTCTGACAACCAGCACCACAGCTCTCAAACGCAAAGTAGAGGAAATATTGTGCACCGAGTGTATGATAACGACCATTTGCTTATCCTTGAATTAAAATGATCTTGTTCCTTCATTAGAAGGTTATAAGAACACTTTGTAATAAGAAGTTTGTGATGATGGAATAATAGAGTGAAAGCAATTAAGAGTTTGAGTAAGGTCCTCTCAAATGTCCCTTCTTTCTTTCTAAGTTCTTTGTTCCATACTAAAGGTTTGCCAAGCTTTTGGAGAAAAGACTGACCTGATCTAAGAGCTTCAATCGAGTGAAACTTGGGAAAGAACAGTCTGTGACAATAAGTATGGGGGTGATAAATAAAGAGTTTATATACTAATAAAAATATACGTAAATCTTACTACACCTGCTAACTTAGGATTTGCTTGAATGAGGTGAAGGAAGGGTTCATAAAAGAGGGTAGTGTATGGTAAAATAAGAAAAAATAAGGTCTTAAGTTGCACCTTGTTTGGATTGAAAGTAGAGTAAATGGAGGCTATCAAACCTTCCAGTGTTTGGATTGAAGGTATTAAGAAGTAAGGTTTTTTGCTAACATTACCAAATATCCTTCAAGTTGTAAATTATGTTCAATGCTAATTTTACACCTAAAGTTTTATTTTTTGTAAAGTGAATATTACCAACTGATGAGATTCATATTTTTGTAAACCATCTAGTGTCATTCTATACCTTATTTGGTTGATTTTGTTTTCAATTTGCTACCAATTTTTCAATCTTTTTTATTTGTTATCTTATTTGATCAAATCCTCCAAATTTGACATTTTTTTTCAATTTCAATGAACACATGGCATTAGTAAATAACCAAAATCCCAACATGGTTCAACAACATAAGGTAATTGTAATTAGTTGAAATTATTAAGGGTATTTTTGTACAATTAAATTTCATAATCTTCTCAACCCCAATTTGGAGGATTGAGAAACGGAGTTAAATGGATGGTTCTCAGCCCTCCATTTAACCCCCTCATACCATGACCTTTGCAAAACCTTGGATCTATACATGGGTTGGTCCACAACCTTACCTTACAAAACCCTCAAAACCCTCCTCCCAAGCAATGCCTTAGGAGTAGAACCCATGGGCAAGTCACTTTGCCAGATCTATTTGCAGCAAGCCCAAGTTTATTCAAAAATTTGAATCCCTCCTTTCTAAATTTTTTATAAATTTTAAAAAAGTTATCAGGATTAAATTCATATCATAAAAAATAGTCCTCTAAGAAATATTTAGTCTTTTTTCAAGTCAAACATAAGATGTCAAGTGTTTCCTCAAATATTTATATTATTTATTTATTAATTTATTAATTTTTGTTTTTTGCTTTATAGAAGCGGAGTGATAATGGTGCCTGTGGCAGTCAGCTACCTTGGCTCTTTTTGCTTCATCCACTCTATCCCCCCAGACACTGCAATGTTGCTTATTTAAAGTTAATCCTCCATCAATGAAACATAGTTCTTTGAGTTTAATATCTTAGATGAATGGCGAGAGTGAGAGGGGGGGGGAATAGGTGCAAGTAAAAAGCAGTCAGACCACTTTCCTTCACTTCTAATATTTTTTATTCTGAAGTGAAAGTGTTACTTCCTCCACTTCAGACACAAGTGGATTTTGAACTAAATCCACTTCAGTAATTTTTTCACTAAAGTGGGGAAGTGAGCCATCATATAAAAATTCATTTTCTCTTACTTTCAAAACCTTTTTTTAACACAAAAAGTCCACCTAATGCCCTAGCTCTCTAGGTTTATCATCACTTTCTGACAAATGAACACTAGAAGTGCTAGAAGTGGTATCACTTATCTCACTTCCCACCTTTTCTCCACTTCTCTTCATTTCCCCCGAAATGAATGCCCCTTGAGAAAGATTTTGAGTGACTCCCAAGCAAGGGAGAGGGAACAGGGTCCATTGACATCTCCGGCGATAAGGGGGTGCCCCGCCCACTTCCCCTTGTTCCTTCACCCCTGAGTTGGATAGAGAGCCACATAAGATGGATAAAATTGTTTGGAGGCCTTTGTAAAAGGGATAATTACGAATATATTCTCATAAAATCACATTTACTTATATATCTTTTTAAAAAATATTTATATTGATTTATACATGTCTAAAGTTAAAAATTAATCTATAAAATTAATAAAAATATTATTTCTTTAATTTTTCATTTCTCAAAATAAATGAAAAGTAGAAGGTAAAAAATACTTTAAGTATTTTTATAAAATGTTTTAGTTAAACTTGTTCATAAACGCAATAGGCAGATAAGTTATGATTTATAGGGAGTGTATATAAGCAAATATCATTTTTACATAATTATATCAATAATTTCTGGTTTTGTTTTTTGCAAAAGCATGTTAGAAAAAAAGCTAGTTGCATATATATATATATATATATATGAGTGTGTGGGCGCTGGCGGGTGCTTACAAGATAAGTTAATAGTTAAATTAACGTCAAATCAAACTAAGTTGAGATAAAATCCCTGCTGGAGATAACATCAACAACAAACTATATATAAGCTTCACAAGGAAACATCTCTATATGAGAACTCAATGATTGCCGGTACAAAATTCTATGGTGCGATCATATGACATTACAATTAGATTGTACACATATTGGAGAAGAACAACTCCCTAAATAAGAAAAATGAGCTTAAGTTATATGGGAGAGAAAATTGTAAATAACAACTTGGTGATTTAACTTAATTTTGCAATACATATTACATGGCTTTATATACATATAGACATGAGCGCCTCACTCTTACGAAATAACATATTATTAAGGTAAATGAACAAATATAATAAAAATATGTAAAAATGCCAAGAAAATGATCTAGGGAAGGAAAAAAAATCTGTTGAACATTTTATAAATAAAAAGAATCAACTTAGTTTGTCTCGCTTCCTGGACCTTAATTTGTTCTAATGTTTGGAATAATTACTGATTTTAAATTTTATTGTAATTATTTTTATCGACATTTGACTTGTTGATGACCTTCCTATTCACTTCAATAATTTTCTTGGTAAATGTGGAATTATATAAATTTTTTTGGTCCACTGTTAACTGAAAACTATTATTGTGGTTGTTTTTCTAATTTTTTAACTTATTAACAGATTTTTCTGTTCCACATCAACTATCAAATCATTGCTAACATCCTTATTTACAAATTCAAACAATTCTTGTCCACTTGATCATCAACATAACAGTGTATTAATTCAAAAAAGTTCTATTTTCAATAAAAAAAATTTTTGGTATGCGTTAGATGGTTTTTATAATCAATCGATATTCAAAACTTATCACCTCCATTAAAAAAAAAAATTTTTGATGTTTTATTTTTCTCTGCAATCAAAAATTGAAGTAGACAAGTGTGTTATTCATATTTTTCAAAATAAACAAAAATTGCTATAGACTTGTGCAATGAAAATAACCATTATCAACTGCATCACAAGGTGAGATGGACATGAATTTCTTGCTAATGTTTGTGAAAATTATGTCCCATGACATGTGTGATGGCATGTGGATGTTGAAGAGATTGTGCTGAATTTTCTACTCTTATTTGCTACAATTAATTAATAGTCTGTGTTACAAAAAGATCAATTAAAATCATATTAAAAAAATGGATTATGAACTCCTTCGTGATTTATAAACTCCTTGCTGCACTCAAATGAGTTTGGTTGGATTCTAAAAGTTGTGTTACAAAGGTTAGAAGCCTTTTTTTTAAATATAAATAGGTAATAAGCGCTACTATTTTAATTAAAAGAAGCTATTGGCATGCATAAATAAAAAATTAATACTTCCGTATAATTATATCCTCATCTCATGTGGGTTTTGAGGTTTGATCTAAAATTTTTCTCATGAAACAAATATCTTACATAAAGAGTCAGGTGTCAATATGTCTAGAGATCATTCATATACTAGGAGACTTTTTTTCACACAATAGTAGGTGGCAGTAGTGCTGGAAACAAATTCACTTATGTAAAGTCTAGTTTGATATATGAGAAATTAACTATTGTAGTGTTAGTGGGGATTAATAGCCATAGTGACAATATAGTTAGGGTACAATATATATAATAGTCCTTTATAATTGATTGGCTTTGAAAGAAGAGTCCTTCGGTGACTAGTGTTTTTCTTTCTTACTGATCTATATATTAATGAAGCGAAATCTTGATTATAATTCTGTGGTGTAGAAATCCTTGTGTTTGAATAAATGTGAGTGAGATTTTCCTTTTGAGTCTGTTTCGTCCTTGCAAATTCCTCCCATATTGCTCAGCAGAGAAGTTGATTATAAAAAGCTGTTCACAAGTTTATTCAACAACATCAAGCATGCATGCAGAGATACATCTCTTTGTAATTAATTAAGTTAAGCTTTAATTGTTTCATAGAGGAAAGTAAAATAATCAGCAAATCCCATCTCCTCTTCTTCCTTCTGTTACTTTTCTTTTCAATCCATCCAGAAAGCACAAGCACTCCCTCAAAAACTCCACAAATCATAAAACTCCTCCGGCACCGTAGGCTCGAAATAATAATCATCCAGAACCTCCGCCTGCATCGTCATCCTCACTGGAGAAGTTAAATCAGAGTCTATTACATCATACAACTCCTCATCCATCCGGTCTCCATCATCTTTCTCACCGCCGGCCAGCATAACAATTCCTTCATCAATATTATCCACCCTCTCCGGCAAATCCCCGGTATTCACCGTACAATTCCCGGTGAGCTTCTGTACCACTGACTTGAAGTGCAACTCATCCGTCTCCACGTAGATCGTCTCAATGAACACCACTTTCACCGGCACAGATCCCTTGCATGACACCTTACTGATTAATTAAGCATGCATGCCGATGTGGTAATTATTACCCACATGTATATACATCTTTAGGTAGAGAAGGAGCAGGAGAGCCATTGGTGAAGTTCCGCGTTTGATAGTAATTATAGGCCGCGTTGAAAAGAAGGTTATTATGAATTTCCACCGAAGACATGAACACAAGGAAATGTAGAAAGACCTTTTCTCCTTGCATGCATGAAATGGACGGAGAGGGAATCCACGTTGAGAGGAAAGGCATTAATTAGGTAATTATGACCTTACGAGCTGCGTTATTGGCCCGGCGGCAATGTATTGGACTCATGGCTCATCTTGTAATCGTGCTCGGCAAGCAAGACCATCCGACTCGATAGAGCGCCCAGGTACAGATGGGCTCAGACTGTGTCCACCCAGCCCATGGGCTGGCTTCGGGATTTTTAATTTAAACATCAATATTTAATAAAATAAAATAAAAAATTCAAATAAATTAGAAAAAAATTGTTAAAACATTAATAATTAATTATTGAAAGGAAAATATTAAACATTGTATACATATTTTACATGAAAATTTACAAAAGAATTTGGAGTAAATATTAACTGCATCAAGCAGGACAAATTTTTTTTTAAAAAAAAATATATTAATTCTCGAAGCCTTGAATTTGAATTTGGAGATCTTAAACTTTGTTTAAGAGCTGACTAGATACTTTGAATTGAATTTGTTTAAAGTCTTAAATATATTCTCTTTGAAGCCTTTTAACTTTTTGACACCTTGCTTTTGTTGGGATGGAGAAAGGGTCAGGGCTGTATGGCCACCCTTAGTCTCACATCTCCTGCGGGAGCCAATTCCCTCTAGTTGATATACCACCACCAACCCTTCCCTGTAACTGCGGTTATGGAGGAGTTAGGGTGGTGGTCCCTGTCTTAACATGGTATCAGAGCTATGGCTAGGATCTTGGGCCCACGGTCCGGGCTGTATGGCCACCGTGGCCCAGGGGGGGTGTTGGGATGGAGAAAGGGTCAGGGCTGTATGGCCACCCTTAGTCCCACATCGCCTGCGGGAGCCAATTCCCTCTAGTTGATATACCACCACCAACCCTTCCCTGTAACTGCGGTTATGGAGGAGTTAGGGTGGTGGGTCCCTGTCTTAACAGCTTTAAGTATAAGATCATATATATATTTCTGAAAGAATATATAAACTTTTATTTGGTGTGTTGGTCATTCTAGCTAGTACACTACCAGTATCATATCCTCTTTCATCTTATAGTTTATTTAATTTCTAAATCCAGCCAATTCTTATAGTACATACATATTTGTAGTAAATATTTATTTGTTTATTCAGTTCCACTTGCAATGCAATATCCTATTTTCCGCAGTGAAAATGCTACTATGAGCATTGACAGAGTTAATAAATCACTTGCCACGAAACAGTAGCATAGGTTACTAATGCTCTTATACTTTCTATAATGACAAAATATTAAAATTATTATTTTTATCCGAACTAAAAAATCATTATAATTATTGCAATATTTAATTCTCTCAAAAAACCTAGAACTAATACTAGTAGTAGAAGAAGAAGAAAAAGAAAAAACAATACTAGCAAATCTTCTTTTGGTCATATTTATAACATGGGTTGCAAATGTACATACTGCAAATGCACGGGTCATTTAAGTTGTAAATTACCCAGAGATCGGATAGTTGATTCCTTAAGGATTAGCTCTCCTAGTAGTAGTTGCTCCTTCACTATCTAGCTGATGAATTGGGGTGATAAAGACACTAATCCTAAATGAAGGAAGTAAAAAAAATCAAAACTAGACTCAATTAGAGTGATAAAAATCAATAGGGAGATAGGACAATGCCTCGGACTCTATCCCCTCAAGACATTAGTGTAAAGATTTTCTATACTAACTGTTAATCGAGTGTTCTTGGACCATGAGGATTCCTAGATTAGTTGACTTGCTTTGGTCCAGATTATCAACACTAAGCGCATAAGCCAATACCAATTGCCTTATGTTTGCATTAAACTCCGTGAATCCCTCTATTAGGTTTTACTCTAATACGGAGAGTTCAACATCATACACCATCTCTAAGAGTGAACTCAACCCCATCTTCTATGTGTGCCATAACATAATTGATTTCTTAATTCTAATCATGCCAATTAAAAATTCAATTAAGGTTTTCACTCTAGCAATTACGGGCATAAATCAATATAAGAGATTCATATAAAACCTAGAATCCAAAATAATATATAATAGAAATCAAATACACGTATTTTAAAGTTCATAGTGATTCAACAAGATAGGGTTTTTTGGGAGTGAGATTCCTCCCCTTATTCTTTTCCGAGTGATTCAATTTAGAGTTCCTTGTGTAACAATCATAGAGAGTGATTTGCAAAGAAATTCCAAGCATAAACTTCCTATGAGATTAGGGGTGATTACTTTGAAACGAGAATTATTTTTTCCCTAATTATTTATTAATCCTAGTTAGAGTTCACATACTTTATTGCAGCCGTAGGATAGTCTGTATTAGAACTATATCGGAGTGGTTGTTACTTCCTTGAGAAAGGGGATAGCATAATTGAGGAACTTTCGAGGTCCAAATTAGGTGCAACAATCTAGTGTAATTTTGTCCAGAACCTAAACATAACCTTAGGTAGTAATCTATGCCCACAACACCTCTTTTTTAACTAATTGTCTTCCCTATAATTTCCGTTGATTTGCTCTTTTTCTCCCTCACTTACATTCTCTCACTATTAAAATCACGCGTTTGTAGGCTAGATAAAATAAAGGACAATAGTTCACACTAGTACTTTCTAGTTCCTTATGGATCGACAACCTACTTTTGAGCATATTAGTAACTTAATCAAAAAAGAAGATTGAAAGCATAGTAAAACCCCCTCAAACTCTCTTGATAGATGAAGATCAAGACTCAGGGATTGGGGAAGACAAGGCCATCAATCTTGAACTCCGGCAGTCACCAAAGCAGTATCGACTTCTCCTTGGATTACTTGCTTCCCTCTCCTATCCAAACCTTACAGTCGATCAAGTCATGGAAAGAGTCCCCTTCCAAGACCCAACCTTCAAGCTTTTATTTCCAGGTAAAAAGGCAAAGCATGGTTGTGTTTAAGGACTGTTTAGCTCGTGCCAATTACCAGTCATGCTCATAACTCGTATCTTGCCAAAAATACCATCTCTAATAATATGCATGGCCGCTAACATGTCCATATTTGATCATGCACGGTCGTGCTATGGGTAAAAAGATAGTGCAAAGGTCGTGCATTGTGAATTTCAAATTCTTGTGATATGCACGTTCTTAGCACGTCCATGCTTGGGCCATGTACTTCTTTGGAGTGTGGCTTTTCCACCATTTTCGCTCTGATTCGCTTGTATTTTTTTTTCTTGAAACCTATTTGACTACTCATCAAAACACAAAATACCCAAAGTAGTACTAAAATAAAGACATTTATACAAGAAGACAAGCCAAATACATGTAATTATCATATAAAAATTATATATATATATTATGCACTCATCCACACTCATTGATATTGATTATATATTTCATAAAGCAAAAAACAATAATTATCTCTATAACAATAATAATCAAATCTTATGTTTTTACCATAAAAAATTACTAAACAAAAAGCCCCATCATTTTAAAACTTAGTAAAGAATCATGTATAAAACTGAAAGAATTAAGTACAATTTTTTTTCTAAGTGGATTTTAAATTATAGTTTCGTGGGGCAACAACAGGAGCAAATTGAGCATCATGCCTATAATATCATATTAGAGGGGAAAGAATACTCCTCCTACAATGTCATATTTTAACTCTATCATAATGCTAATTTTGTATGAAACTTACTAATAAAATATAATTGAATTATTAACATAAATTTCGTGAGATAACGGAGCTGGAACAAAAGAGAAAAGGGAAAAAAAAAAAGAAAAACACTATTTTGTCATATTACTAACTTTCAAATAATATTGCATAAGCCGCCAATCAATAATAAACTTTCTGAAATTTTTTTACCCATTTAAATACAAAATCATTTAAACTCTTGGCCATATAAAACTCAAATCTAATTATCTTTTTTAAAATGAGGATCAATTATACTTTTAAACAATCTTGGACATATAAATTTAATATATAGCATACAACAAACATGAAATAGATTTCTTGAAAATTTAGTCTTAATTGCGTTTTTAAAATGTCAACTAATGATTTGCCTATACATTATTAAAAGTAATTAAAATATAACCTCTTAAATTGTATACTTATTAGCAATATATGTAATATAGCCTGCAATAACCTATGGTCCATAAGTGTAATTTTATTCAAAAAAACTCAATACATTTATGTAAAGTTCAAATTTATCAATGTAATGAGTGATAATGTAAATAACTAATTTTTAATTTAGAAGTTGATGAGTGCATGATATACATATATAATTTTTTAGGTAAACACACACTTTGCTTGTCTTTTCGAATGAATTTCTATATTTTAGTGTTATTCTTATATTTTGTACTATATTATGCAGATAAATAGGTTTTAGGACAAAAGAAACAAAATTAAAGTGAACAAAAGCAAAAAAGAACAGAAATCAACATTCCAAAGAAAAGCACAGACCAAACACGAGCATGCTTATGGTGTGCAGATTGCAGGAAAGTGAATAATTGAGAGCACAACCCATGCACGATCTTGTGCCCAGAGCATAGTCATGCTTCAAAGAGCACGAGAATGCTCAAGACCGCCTCGAAAACTAGAAACCTTAATTTCTCGAGGATTCAAGTCCCAATTACAGCTAGCAATTGCATGAACTAAACACACTGTAAGCATGGCCATGCACTGTCTCTTTACGTGCAGTTAAAAGCCAAAAAACTAGGGTTTGAAGGGGATTTGTTTTGGGAAGAGCTTGCTTGATGGCTAGGATTCAGAGAACAAGTATAAGCAATCCATTCAAGGACAAAATGAGGCTACTCCTCTGACTCTTTGAGTTCACAATCGACAACTTTGTCTTCTTTAAGCTGGGAGTCTCCATCACTATCCATTGAGATAAGCTTGAGGGAGTTTTACTATGATTTTAATCTTGTCTCTATTTTAGATTGCATTTAATACAAGCATAAGATAATTGTCATTTTCTTATAAGAATAGGGAGGATTGCTCGGATTAAGAGGATCAACTACATTAGGAATCTCCACAGTCCAAGAACACTCAACCAATAGCCAGTATAGAAAATCATTGTATAGAAGTTTTGTTATCAAGGGATAGTGTCCGAGGCATTGTCCTATCTCCCAGTCAATTCTTACTACGCCATCGTGAGTCTAGTTTATTCATGTTTTCTCCAATTATGGTTAGTGACTTCACCATTCGATTTCATTAGCTAGAAAATAGAAAATCAATCAGTAGCATGAGAACTAGTCACTCAGGAATCAACTACTAACTTTTTGATATTTTTACAGCTTCTAAAACCCTTGCACTTGTGCTATATACACAAAAGCATATCTGAAGGCGAAATATTGGAAGTGCAAGCAATCTTAGAAGAAACATTGGATAATTCACAAATTACTTTTTATATTAAAGATAATAGAAAAAAAAATTTATTGAAAATCTAAAAAGAATTAAAAAAAAAACATTTAGGTGTTTTGGTAAAAGTAAAAAGGTCGTTTATCACCGTATCACAAACAATAGCTTTCAAATATCATTTTCCACATTTTTATTAATAAATTAAATTCCAATCAACAAAATATAAGTTTATGTTTAAGAGGGATCATGTTGATCCTACCACTCAGCAAGCCTTTTTAGATGCCTTTGTCTTTAGAAGTTTGTTTTTTTTCTTAAGCTTGGGTTAGTCATGCTACAATTACATAGTTCCATTTTAAAGAAAGATTAACATAAACTTGGAAAATTGGAATTATAATAATATCACAAGGAGACCCAGAAAATCAGCTAATGTGCAAAATTAAAATTAAAAGTCTATTGTTGCCATAACTACTTGACGAATACTTAAAGAAGTAGATTGAATATCAGAGTATATTCAAATATAGTTAAATTATTGATAAAGAATTTGGAGTTGGAACCTTTGAAGTTCTAATTTTGAATTTGAAGTTGAGAGCTAAAAGTTTGAATGCTTGGGAACTAAGAAAATGTTATGATGCCTGAACCCGGTCTACTGAACCCGCCACACTGACAAATGGTCACATTGGAGCATTGCTTAATGGATTTCTCTGCAAATACTTAATATTTCAATGATTAACAAATATAATCAAATAAAATAATGTAATTGCAGTCAAAACAAATAGTAAACTTTAATAGATTAACAACTATAATCAAATAAACAAAGGAATTATTGAAATCAAGGAATCAAGTGACAATTATAGCGAATCTAGACTGAAATCAAAATGAGAATATTCTTCAAATACTAATACCCTTGAGACTACCTTGCAAATGATTTTCTACAATGACACTATATTATCTGTTCTTTAATCGTGGAGAATCCTAAAATACTATAGCCCCTTTCTCAATGTGACCAACCGCTAATCCCATATGACGACACCAATCACCCTATGATTGCATTAACACTATATGAATCCTACTATTACACAATCTTGACAGTTCTGACACTATACACCTAATCTTTAGTTATACACTCGATCCCTATCATCTATGTCATGACCAAACATGAATTAGTTCTCAATCCTAATCATGCAAGTCAAGTATGCAATTGGGCTCTTAAGCAAGCAATACAAGCATGAAAAACACATAGATGATTTGCAAGAACAAACATCAAGTTAATATATAAAATAAGGAAATAAAATTAGAAGTTCAAATTAAGGTTCATAGATTAGAGGCACCATTACGGATTTAGACTCTTATTATAAAAAAAACCATAAAACAATCCAACACTAGAGACATTGATACACCCCCGCGTGTCACCGCAAGTGCACAGATCATACAAAGTAGCAAAGTGTATCCGAAAGTAGTTGAATCCACATGGACTAGCTTTCCTAATACTAATGACTCATTATTTAACCGATGAAAATGAGTGTAGGTTGCTATCCTAATTCAAGGAATCACTAAATTAAATAGACTATAATAGTGAATCAAGACTGAAATTGATATCAGAATATGGTAGCTTGGCCACTAATCCCCTTAAAATTAACTTGCAATTGATTCCCTATATTGGCTATATGATAAGCATTCTTTGACCAGGGATATTCCTAAAGTAGTTCTTCAGTTTAGGAGATTAAACATTAATCCCATACGATAATGTAGATGGCCCTATGATTGCAATAAAAGCTTCATGAATCACTCTATTATGTTTAATCATAGCCATGAGAGTTTGACACTATACACTCTATCTCTAGGCGTTCACTCAACCCCTATCTTCTATGTGGGATCTATACAAATTAAATATGTAATTGGGGCTCTCGCACTAGCAATTACAAAATTGTAGAAATATAGAAGATTCACAAGAAAAACCAATTAGCTAATATAATAAAAAAGGAAATCAACTACAAAAATCATCATCAAAATTCAATAGTCCAAGGCACCATCAAAGATTTAGCCTTGTATTATACAAAAAAAAAACACTGAAGCAATCCAAAACGAGAAACATGAATAGAAACATAAAAAAATCTCCATCAATATCTCTCTCTAAAGGATGATGAAATCTCTGGCTTGGAGAAGACTTTGCCATCTATTATGGTACCCAACTGCCCAAAGAAAGGGCATCAACTCGTCCTTGAAAAACCTACTTTTGATCTCCACTTAAAACCCTAGTAGCCAATGAAACTTTCGCCAAAGTAACCCCTTGAAAACTGACTTTCAAATTTTTAACTATAGACAAAAGTAGTGCACGGGTGTGTTAGTATATGTTTGGCTAATGTAAATCACTGCCTACACCAGAGACTCAAATGTTCATGATATCAAGTCTCCAATAATATGCATCGCCTCAAGCATGCCCATGTTTTTATGATGCATGGTCGTGCTCTAGGTAGGGAGACCGTGGAGAGGTTGCACGCTTAAAGTTCTAACTTTCTGTAATGTGCACGGCCCCAGCCCACTTGCATATGTGTCATGCACTTCTCTAGATTGGTGTTTTTCCACTCTTTTTGCTCAGATTCGCTTGCAATTATAGGAAAATATCACAAAATAGTACAAAATATTCATAGGCACTGAAGCAAAACAAATTTATGGCATTAACTAGTTGATTTGATAAACATGCTAATTACTTAATTAATTGTAATTTTAATTAAGATTTTAAGAATACTTTGTTATTTTCGAAATCTTTTTTTTTTATGTGTTAAAATTGTTGATACGCCCTTTGTATATCCGTAAGTGCACGGGTCGGACAAGTAGTAAAGTGCATCTAATGAAGGATTGGGTAGTCGAATCTACAGGGACTATTGCAGCTTTTAATACTAATTTATCTTCTAGTATCTAGTCTAGTCAAAGGTTGGAGAAAGGTTCTAGTCTAGAATTTGGATAGAAAAAGAGAACGTATAGAGGGTGGGAAATTAAGGGATAATTTTAGCAAATAACATTGATAAAAAGCAACGCCTAGATCAATCCCTCAAAAAAACTTGCAACTACTCTTCTACAATGATTATCAGATACATTCTAAGAATTCTATGTATGCCCTCACAGCCTTATCACATCTATGGCAATCATAACATCAAGTTTTGCGAAAGTAACTACGGGAATTATGCACATCAAGTTTTGCAACTACCCTTTGGCAATCACAACTATGGCAATCAACGCACGTCAAGTTTTACAATCACAACCACGCTATTCTTGCACATCAAGTTATGTAACATACGATTTAACATAGAAATCAATAAAATTCCATAATCATTGAAAGAGAGTACAACTACTACAAATCAAGCATCTGAGTTCATAAATCCGGGGCACCGAAGAACGGTTAACCCTTCATGGGTTCACACAACATAGTAACGAATACATAAACAATTAAGTGAGAATCCATTGACTCCCTATTGCTTTTGAATTGATTGATTGTGCTCCGAGGACCTTGCCATTGACGAAGCTCCACTCTGAATCGGGCCTTAGAATTATTGCTCTAATCCCCATCTAGATGGTGGTGAAAATTGCCTCTTAGGTCCCCTCCAATTCTCCAAGCCGAAGTCCCCTTCTAACCCTAACTTCGAGGCTTAAGAAGATGTTTTCAACCCAAGCACGGGCATGCTTGGGCCGTGTTTCGTGGCCATGCTCTTTGCGGCCAGATCTAGGGTTCATCATCAAAATAGTTTTTCGCCAGATAGTGAAGTGCACGGCCAAAGTATGCCCTTTCTTGGACTGTACTTCCATAAGCACCCCCGTGCTCTAGGAACTAAGATAGTGCTTTGCATTCTTTGAATACTTCTTGAGGTCCAGTAATCTTCATGGCTCATAAACACACCCGTGCTTAGGCCATGCTCACCCTGTCTGTTTTCACCTTAGTTCTTTTGATGCTGGCTTTGCTCTAATATCTCTTCTATTCACCCAAGACCTACTAATCTGCATAAAAATACAAAGATATCCAAAGTAGCACTAGAATATAGAAAACAAATGCTAAAAGACAAGCAAAACATGGATAAAAGGTATATAAAATATGTATATGAAATGCACTCATCAGTTGTTCCTTGGATCATCCTAGAACTTCTAGGGTTCAACAAATGTCCCATACCTCTAGATTACACACTTGAATATTAAAACAGCCTCCTTTTCCTCTCCGAAGTAGTGGCTAGGGTTATCAAAGAAAAGAAAAATTAGGGAACCAATCTCACCAAAATATGGAATTCTTTTCTTTATTTCTCATCTACGATTGGAGATGAGTCATATTTATAGGGTTTTCATAAAATAAGATAAAAATTATCCTATTATGATGTCCAATTGTGAAATAGAAATATGAGTAATAACACAACTAAAATCACTTTTGTCTTCAAGTTCTTAATTTTAATTAATTATTTGTAACAATCATACTTTTACTAAAATTCAAGCTTAAGACAAAACTCTAACCCTATTTACCATTATACTTCATCCAATGAAGCAAAATTAGAAATTAACAATTTTACCCCTACACTCAAAATGAAACTGATTTTGAATTCATTTAAACATGACTCTATAGGTTAATCCTGATTAGCAATGAGAGGATATCAAAAGACGTGACTAACACTTAGAAGGCTCATAGGCCCACATTGTAACCCAATCGAACACGAATGAGTACATCATTACAACATTTCTAATTATGATTACCATATGTGTATAAACCCTTGATATTTGTATCCCAACCGAGTAAGAGCCCTAGATTACGGTAAACTCACTAAACTTGATCTTATGCTAATAACCACAATAGAGTGAGATTACCAAACTACCCCTCTTGTCCCATATGATTAGTTTGACTGCTTTGGCCAAGGCCTTCTAATATCACTTATGTATAATCTCATAGGATACTAACTCATTTATTTCTGAAAGAATGAATTCCTTCTTGGTGATCTTTCATAACTGCTACTTGCGCCACATAACACCATTTTGAGATTGGTCTATCAAATAGTAAAGTGGGCCTAATTACTCTAATAATAGAATAGACGTTACAAGCACATCTTGATCATAGTACCTTAAGTCAAAAATCCACTCATAACATCATAATCAATAATCTCAATCATTAACAGTCAAAGAATAAAACCCATATGATTGAATTGTAACGAGTCATGGTTGAATACACCAATCCCGTCGATGTATCTATTGCACATCCATCCACTATCCCATAGTGTTCGACTGGCACTCTTTGTGAAAACATATGTTATACAAATCAATAATCTTTAATGTCCAATAAAAAATATTTTGATTTGTGAACTATTTAAGTTTACAACTATTAAACTCTCCTACTGCCCTTTCCATTATCCCATAATAACTAGAAAGTTTAATTTAGCACAAATGGATTATATTGTTTAAAACTTATTAAAATACCAACACAAGTTTTATATGAACATTAAAATAAATGAATGTTATAAATAATAAAAATGTACAATACAATTGGAATGTCCTAATTTAAATATCCTCGTTGGCATTTGAGGGCATACTCCCAACAAATACATGTCGAGTGAATACACAAGATAATACAGAAGATGTATTCATACACACACTCATCACAAGCTAAGTGCATAAGTTTATAATATGTAAAATATATATTTTATAACATGTTCCTCATATTGACCCTATATACTTACCGATACCTAAATTATGTAAGGTGACACAAAAGTTTTTAGGGAACTTTTTCCAGCCTTCTTTAAGGTTTTGCTAGGGCCTTTTGGCAACGTTTAAATGATTCTAGAGGTTTCTTGGAGGATATTCATTCCAATCTTCCAAGGGGATTGAAGATGCCACATAGAGGAAAGATCCTTGGCCACTTATTGAAGAAGACATCAGCAAGATAGCTAGGAGAAAAAGTGTGTAGCACAAGACGGTTTTCTTTACTATGTGTTTTATTCCCTTTGTATTTGCCCTCGTGTAATTCCTATTCTCCTAGTATGAAGAACAAAACTGTCTAAGAGAATTTAGACATTGATGAACCATGCTAGAATAATTTGTATTTGACATTGGATAATGGCTACATATTTGCGTTTATCTGATTATGACTTAATTCTGTGTATTGAATATCATGACTTTCTTATAGTGAGAGCTCTATTTCATGTTTGATATATGTGAAGGAGATTGAGAAATCTCCATACTTGAAATATAAAGGAATTGGGTATAGACTAAGAGATAAAGGTTAACTATCACAATTCTTCCTTGTAGGAGTACCATACCTCCATATTTCATTAAGAGTGTATGAACATATTTTCATATTATTTTGTAGACTCATTCAGCGAGTATTTAAATCATCTGTATATAAAATAATACTTAATATGTATTTTGTTGATTCAAGGCTACAGGCAGAGCATAATGAGCACGACGGAGACAAATTGTGAGATTTCAAAACAACCGGACTAAGAAAGAGCTCTCTCAATACCAAAACAAGAGAGTAGGCCAACCAAGACACCTTAAGGCCCCACTTATGGCCATCACTTATAGCAATAAGCATCAAATAGAAAGGCTTGTGGGCATGCTTATGCCCGTAATCTAGAGCATAAAGGCTAGGTAGAAAGACTTATCGGCATGACTTATGCCAGCAAACTATGTGTAAGAGTCAGGCAGATGAGCATATTTTCAAGGCCCACTCCAGTATGGAAGGTCTCAGGCACCGACAGTGAAGCTTATGATCGAACATATACGGCAGTAAGCTAGAAGTTAACACCCTAATAAAAGACCTCACATATGGAATTTACAGATGTAAAGTGCTCGTAAGATACGTGACCTTTTGTCTAAAGGTGGTTAAGGCCTCGTTCATATACCGATAAGAAGGCTGTAAAGGGTGAGGTTAAATGATTTTACCAAGGGTTTTTGAAAAATCTTTTGACTACCGAGCTTAGGGAAAAGTAGGGAAGGATTAAAGTAGTTCCCTTTCCAACTTGGGATGCGAGATTAGAGCATTATCAAGTGTTGTACACGTTAGTTGAAGACTTGAAATATATATATCCATCATCAATTCTCCATTGAAGAAGATTGAGGGAGTTTCTATGCTTTTCATTATATATTTTATTTTTTGGGATTGTATGACTGTTCTTCATTAATAGAGAAATAAACTCCTTCGTATTTTTGGTATAGATGAACCTAAAGTTATTATTTTGGTGACATTAGTCGTAGATGTTTAATTTTTCATCTATATTGTTATATTGCACCTTCATATTTTTTAATTCAATTGTATGTTTTCATTGCCTTGAACTTTAACATAGCAAGAGTGGAGAGTTCTTGTGAGATATACGTGAGTGAAGATCAAGAGATCCACCATGTAGAGACATACCATAAGTGAAGGAGAACATGAGTCCACCTATAAATAGGGTTCTTCAAGATTGAAATTTCTCCCCAAGTTCCTTCTGAGCATATCAAAATTAGAGTTCCTTGCATAATGCAATAGTGAGGAATGGATTTGCTAGGAGATTAAGAACTCGCTAAATATGGGATTAGGGGTAATTGCTTTGAGAGAAGGCTTACCTATTTGCTGAACTTGTGTTGATTCTAAACAGAGTTCACAGTGTACACTTTAGTCATAGGGTAATTTGTATCAGCGTCGTTGAGGACTCGTTTCTACTCTCATTGAGAAATGGATAGCATAATTTAGGAATTCTCTCAATCCAAATTAAGTGCAATATCCTAATGCAACCTTATGCACAGCTTGAACATAACCCTAGGGGTAGTCTGCGCCTAAAACACCTATTTCTTGCACTCTTTACCACCTCCTTAGTTGTTGTCAGTAATTGATTTTTCTCTCTCACTTCTTCACCATTAAATTATAGCTTGTAGCCTAGATAGTAGGATGATAGTTCATACTTGCACTTCCTAGTTCCGTGCGGATTCGACAACCTGTACTGGGTGCATACTTTAGTACTTATGTGGCACTTTCACATGTGTAGACCCCCTCATTACGATAGTATTGAATTGCCAAAAAGCTGCAAAAGGTATCCATAAATGAAAGGCCAAGCACCACTCTAATAGTAATATCAAAAGATATTATGCTACTCCCATTGCCAAGGTTTACACTCATAAAAAGGTGTTGATTATAATGAGATCTTCTCCCACATTTGCAAAAAGGACCCATTTATAATTATTTTGGTGACGGTAGCTCATTATAATTTAGAGCTTCATTAGATAGATTAGAAAACTACCTTCTAAATGGGAATTTAGAGCAAGAAATCTACATAGACCAACTTGATAGAATTCTAGTTGGAGGAAAGGAACAAATGATGTGCAAACTTAAAAAGTCAATAAATAGACTCAAATAAACCTTCCAACAATAGTAACCGAATATTTTGGGGTAAAAATTGAACTTATGAAACAAGTTGAAGCCGCTAAAAAAGAAGCAAGTGAGCAAGTTGAAATGGCTAAAAGGGAAGCAAATGCAAGAGTAGAAGCAATGGAAAAGCAAATTGATGAAAAAATAGCAAAGAGGAATAGAGATTGGGTAGAAAAAATCAAAATGTTATTTCATCTCCATGCTCCACAAACGCAAGAGTAGACATCTAATTTTTAAAACTTTAGCTTTTATAAATGTTATTAATATTAGTGATGAAAACTTCTTTTGTAATAATTATTATGTGTGCTATTTCCACAATATATTGCTTTAATTAATTAGTTTCATTTTTGTTTTGGCTATATTTTATTTAATTATTTTTATTTCATTATTTGCACTTAATAGCTATTAATTTATTAACAATTATTTATGTTTAAAATTAAAAAAATAAATTTTACTATAAAAATATCCAATATGTAGCAAATAATTTTAATATTTAGTTATGAATTTATCTAGTTTGCAGCTAAATGATATAAGTTAATTGCTATGATATGTTTATTCTGAAGCAAAATATTTTTACTAACAAAGTGTATTATTATAGCGAAATATTTTACCATATAGTTACAAAGCCATTTTACCTGAAGCAATTAATTGAATAATTTTGTTTCGAACCTACTATTTCATAGCAAAATATTTTAATGTATAGATATAATTGATTTGTTTCGATGCTAGATACTATCCTATTAGCCACACTATAATAATTATAGCAAATTAAAATTTAATTTAGCAACAAACATATAAAATTTATAGGTGAATATAAAACTATTTATAACGATAGTTTCACTGTGACAAGTACACTAAACTTTTGGCCACACAGTTTTTCTGTTGCAACTAAAATCAATTTGCTATATATATCAATATAATGTAGCTAAAGCAATTAATTATTTGCTACCACGTACGTGGTAAAATATTTTAAACTTTTAAACATGAAAAATAAAAGCAGTAACAAAATATATTACCTCAT
Source organism: Dioscorea dumetorum (assembly GCA_902712375.1). Lineage (NCBI taxonomy): Eukaryota > Viridiplantae > Streptophyta > Magnoliopsida > Dioscoreales > Dioscoreaceae > Dioscorea > Dioscorea dumetorum. Next base: position 7,048,503 of record CACTHL010000393.1, read on the forward strand.
AGCTACAAAAGTCATAAAATATGTGGTTAACATTTAGCTATGGCATTTCATGATAGGAGAGTTATTTTCAAAACTAAAGTGTTTAACTACATGATTTTGTACATTTTGCTATAATTTTTTCTAAAGTTGTAAATACAAAATGTTGTAGTATATATATATATAAGAAAAACTCCCTCAATACTTCTCTCTAAAAGAAGATGCAATCTTAAGATTAGAGTTGACTTTGCCATCTAATATGATGCCCAACAAGCCAAAATGCCTCTTTTATTCTCAGCTTGAAACCCTAACAGCTGATTAAGTTTTCATCAAAAATCGCAAATAAAACTTATCTCTCAAGCTTTATATTGTGTAAGTAAAAAAAAAAAACGCATGCTCATGCTTGGACTGCGCTCTTATCTAGAAAGTTGCTTTGTTGCTCGTTTTGCTTCGATAAGCTTTTTTTTTTTTTTTCATTTTGTTCTTTGAACATAATTACCTACTCAATATATAAAAAATACCTAATATCGCACAAAAATAAAAATAATTTATGGTAAAGAACAAGCTAAATGCATATATATTTTATAATATGAAAAATATGTATTTCATATTTTCATCAGATACTATATTAAATTTGAAAATATAAGGTAAATATTGACTAACAGCAACCACTGCACAAAATTAATGCAATTATCTTTTAAAACAATTGAAGAATCACATGTTTTGGAAACACAGGACATGAATGAAAAGCAATTTCAAAAATAGAGTCGTTTTTAAAAAATATTTTCAAAGCAAGCCTGCCCAAACTACAAATCAAAAAAGAAAGCTCTCCTACTAAAACCCTACCTCAAATACATAATTATCGCCTAGCGAATGGTGGGTGCTTCTAGTGAATGAAATTAAATTTGCAAATAGATACGGGAAGTAATGTTTCATTAGAAAAACCAGAAGATTTTGTTTTCGAAGTAGAGGCTATATATATAATCAGAGAATTTGAATTCATTTTGCATAGGTTTGAAACACAAGGATCCAACCCCGCATTGTTAATATGCTAATCTCAAATAAGCAAAGTTAATGCATGAATTATTCTCGTCCACTGCATGCATGCAAGCAAAATGCCCTAGTAAGAGAGTCAAAATAGCATATATTATATTAAGTCCACATTAACTAATATTTCTGTCAGCATATATATACGAGTAAAGTCATTGATAAAATTATAAGAAGGCCATAATGAGATGGAGAAGAAAAAGGAGAAGGTTGTCATCTTTCCCTTGAGCATTGAGGTTTGGCTAGAAGTAATAGCACATGGTTGTGTCGGCTTAGTTATAAGTGGTCATCAGACTAAATGGAGCTAGCTTGGAAACACATGCAGCCACCTTCTCTTGCCGGAGAGTTCTCCCCCACATGCCCCATCTACCAATGAGTACATTTGAATATATAAAAAAAATGAAGAACAACTTTATGTACTCATTACATTGGTTTGGATCATTTTCTTACTCAAATAAAATGTTGAAAATTTTGGCATGAAATGTTTTGAAATCAGTAAATATATGCGACTTTGATAAGTATGTATTAGAAATTAGTTTTGATGTGTTGTTTACCCAATCATTAACATTCTACTAAAGGGTTTTCAAAGAACATCTCAAAATATAAGAAAACAATCAAATCGGCCTGAATCTTCAGAGATGCATCAGATGATTGAGATGCCAGTTTGAGAAAGAAATATAAGGTTTTCAATAATTCTTTCATTCAACATTATGTCAATATTTGTAAGAAATGAATGGTTGGTTACTTTGAAAAATAGTTTTCATTTCACCATAACTATTCTCTTAAATGATCGGATTGAAAAAAAAAAGAAAGTCAATTTTGGTTCATAGAAACTTTTCATAATTTTTTCTCAAATGTATGGAAATCATGTATTTATTCATTCATTTTTTTTTTCTCATAATCTTAATTTTATCATTTTGTAGCCAAATTATAATCATCAAGACCTAACCCTCATGAAACCCAATATGCAAACTCTGAATCGATGCATAAATACATGCATACACGTTGACAATAACGTAGTTAACATTTTTTTTTTTAGTACAAAGAGCAGCAAGCTAACAAAACCAAAAGAGCAGAAGCTAGAAAAAGAAACTTCTAGTGGAGCATAGCTCCCCCAACCAAGTTGGTCAGTCCAGTCCGTCAAAAAAGAGTCATAAGTGTCTTCGAGTTCGACCAAAAGCAGCGAGAGAATCAGCAACAATGTTGTCTTCCCTGGGGATCGTCTCAATGTAAATATTGGGGAAGGATTTCAGGTTTGTCTTCAGGATCTCATACTCCTTGGTGAAGTGCCAAGCCGTGCAGGGGTTAAAATGTTCTGCTAGACTTGCGATGCCTGGGCAATCACAGCAAAGTCTTGAAGGCGTCAAATTAATCTGAGCACACCAGTGTAGCGCTAGATTGACTGCAGCCTAGTTCAGCCATTATTGGAGAGCTTGAAATGTACCCCATTGCTCCCGCAAGAAGGATTTGATTAGAATTTTTAAGTATAATAAATCCTAATCCAAGTTGAGTTATCCCTAGAAGCCCAGGAGGCATCTCGTATAGACAAAAATGAGATGAGAGATATTCTTAGGAGTGAAAACATCCCTTATCGAACACCGGGAAAAATCTTAACAAAGAGCCCGAGCCTTAGGGATGATAGAGTTAAAGCTAGCTGGAGTATTGTTGAAGATTAGGTTGCAACGTTGCTTCCAAATGAGCCAAGAAACCGTGGCTATAGCTGCTTTGATCCTTAGGTTAACATGTCGAGAACCAAAATCTTTAGTTAACCAATCTCCGAAACAATAATAATATTATTGTAAGAGTTTAGGCCAAGTCTAAGCAAGAGATCATCCCAGCAAGGTCTAATTTTTCCACAATTCCACATGATATGAGTAGTTGTTTCTTCTTCCAGCCCACAAAAAGGACAGAACATGAAAGGGCCCATGTTAAGACTATAACGGAAAGCCCTAGTAGTGAGTTTGCCATGAAATAATTTCCAAATAAAAAATTTTATGCGTGGCAAAACATTAAGTTTCCAGATTGCAGCCCAACCAGACCAGATGTCTGAATAGTCATTAGAACAGTTTAGATCATGATACACAGTAGAGGCAGTAGAGTATTTAAAAGAAAGTTTACCCCAGACTCAACTGTTGGGCCTATCATTACAGATTGAAATTTTATCCATCCAGTCCCAATCCTAAACATGGCCCAACATAGTTTCTATTGAATCTCTGCAAAGGCCATTAGAGTTACACAGGTCCAGAAAATGCATATCATCAATGTCGAAGTCCATGTTAAAGACAGTTGGCTTTTTAAGAAGAGGAAGGTCAAGAAGACAAGGATCATGTAAAATATCAGTGCCAATGGGATTACAGGAAAGCATTCTGAGATTGGGTTTGATAAAGTTTGCAGTATTGCAAATGGATTTATAGAACCAGGAAGTATTGGAAGTATGAGCCGGATCCCAGACATGCCAATCTTGATATTTTAATTTAAAAATGTCAACCCATAACTTATTTGTAGAATTGAGGATATCAAAAATATTCGTGGCCATTCAGGAATGAGTCACCAGCCTTAGATTTCTAAGCCCCAGACCACCATCAGATTTGTGGAGAGTAACTATTTTCCAACCAACTGAGTGAAAGCCATGATTACTGCCAATGTTGCCCCAGAGGAAAGAACGAGCTAATTTGGAAATGTTGTCTAAAATAGAAAGAGGTAAACTCATTACAGAAAGAAAGTAATTAGGAATAGAGAAAATAGAGCTGTTGAGGAGAATGACTCTACCTGGAGAAGAGATAGAAGAGTGATTCCAGGATTGGATTTTGGACTTAACTTTGTCTGTGATGAAATTTAGCTGTCTGAGAAGAAGTTTTTTAGGAGAAATAGGAGAATCAAGATAGGAGAAGGGAAAATTACCAAGTTTAAAACAAAGAATTCGGGAAAGGGAATTGTCCAAGTGCTTGTCACACCAAGAGGGGACATAGATAGCAGATTTATTGTGATTAGGCTTTTGCCCAGTGATAGTATGGAAAATGTTCAAACAGAGAAGACAATTTTCGCAAACTTTCTAGAGGCATTAGAAACAAGAAGAAGATCGTCCGCAAACAGTAAGTGGTTGAAATTTTTAGGAAGATTGTTGTTAAAGCCTGGAATTAAATTAAGAGAGAGAGAGCTTTATTAAAAATGGCAGTGAGATTTTGAGAGACTAAAAGATAGACAGAGGGGAAATAGGGTGACCTTATCGGACCCCCTACTACTTTTGAACTAGGTTAAGCGTTGACCATTAAGGATAATGGAAAAAGAAGCGGAGGAAAGACAAGCGTCAATCCAATTAACCCAGGTAACAGGGAAGTTCATTCTCTGGAGGGTAGCAAGGATGGCTTTCCACTCAATAGAATCAAAAGCTTTTTCAATATCGATTTTACAAATCATGTTCGGGGGTAGGGAAGAATCTATTTCTAAGCTATGGGCTATTTCCTGGGCTGTGATGATGTTATCAGCAGCACCATGCCCTGAGAGAAAGCCACTTTGCTCAGACCCAATGAGGCTGGTGATAACACTCTTAAGACAATTGGCCAGAATTTTTGAAATAACTTTATAACTCACATTACAAAGAGAGATGGGTCTAAAATCATAAACGCCGGAAGGATTGCTCTTTTTAGGAATCAGAGTGACAAAAGTTTTACCCCACGAGTTGGGAAAGAGACCAGTATTGAAAAAATGAGCAATAGTGTTAACAAAAATGATCACCAATAAGGTTCCAGTAAAAAATATAAAATTCCACGTTAATCCCATCTGGTCCCGGACTCTTTCCTCGCGACATGGATTTGAGAGTTTTATAGACCTCAGATTTTGAAATAGGTCTAATAAGTGACTCCCTATCCAAATCGCTCAGAGTCGGAAGATCATCAGGAATAGCATGCAAATAAAAATCCAGGTTCTAAGAGGAAGAAGACGACCAAAGGTTTTTAAAAAAATTTGTAAAACAATTTTCCATATCGGAGTGCTCAGTAAAGATATTTCTAGAGGTATCTTGGATAGATCTCACTCGATTTTTTTGATGCCTGATTTTGACGATGTTGTGAAAATAATGAGTATTATGATCTGCCTTATTCATCCAAAGCAACTTTGCTCTTTCCCCCCAATAGATTGTTTGTTGCCTAAGAAGAGCGTTGTGGCGATTTCACAAAGATCTGAGCCAAATATCAAACTAGAGGTCTCGGGAAGAGCCGTCAGAGTCTTCTAACTTGGATATCTCTTGTTGGATATTTTTAAGTTCATCACCGATGTGGCAAAGGCCTGTCTTCTTCCAGTTGAGGATATTGTATTTGGTGCAAGATATAGCATGAGCGAAAGCCTGCATAGGAGAAACAGATGAATTTATTGACCAAGCAGAAACAACACTGTTATGGCAACCCTCATAATCAAGCCAAACATTATCAAAGTGAAAGATCCTTTTAAAGGAAGAGATAGGGTTTTGAAGATGTAAAAATAAGGGGGAGTGGTCAGAGTTGATTCGAGGAAGGTGCATTATTGAGGGATTTTTGAAATGAAGGATTCAGTCGGTGTTTGTCAGAAAACGATCCAGTCTTGCCCATCTGCAGGCAAGACCTGATCGTCCATTACACCAGGTGAAAGAGGTGCCCGAGAAACCAAGGTCATGAAGATTATTATTGAAAACGAAATTTGAAAAGTGAAGGCATTTAGGGGCATTCCCTCCACGATGTTCATTTTGATTTAAAATAGCCTTTAAATCGCCAGTTAACAGCCATGGGAGAGTTAAAGCCGTAAGTCTGAGAGGGTTCGCCACAAATACTTTTGATGAGAGAGAACCTGCGAATTATAAATGGTGGTAAGAATCCAAGAAAGATTATGAGAAGTAATAACAAGATGAAGAGCAAGATTTGAAGAGGCCACGGGAGTAACACGCCCGATATTCCTCTTCGAAAGGACGAGGATTCCCCCAGATAACCCGATGGAAGGGATGGCCGCCCAGTCCTAACTACGAAGAAACTTATTACTAATGCTTTGGAGACGAAGAGCCGAGAGTTTTGTTTCCACTAAACAAATGAAATCAGGCTTATTATGCTTCATTAGGTCCTTAATACGATCCATGGTATGAGGGTTTGAGAGACCCCTGCAATTCCAAGAGATAATTTTTAGATCCATAAAGAGAGAGTGAAAAAACAGAAAAATGAAAATGAGAAAGGTTTAGTAAATGGGAGATTGTCTCCCTTTCTTCGGTTTCTTTCCCCTTTTTGAAGATGCTCTCTTCGCAAATGCTTGACTTTTTGAGTCCCTCTGGTAATGTCGTAAAAGTATATCATCATCAATTTCATTTGGAGGACTGAGGTCGTCATCGGAAGAGGCATTCATACTCCGCTCACTGGGAGCAGGGGATGAGATGACTCCTACCACCTTATCAACTATCAACGAGTGTTGGTTTTCCGATTCTTTAGCGCAAGGGGTATCCATGAATGGGACTGAAGAAATGATTAACGGGTCAGTTGGTGAAAATTGTTGAGTGCAAGAACGTGAAGGTTCACCCATTTGAAAACCTAACGGCCAGCTTTTGTCATTTCCAATTTGTAAAGTAGGTATTGGGACCGGTGAAAGAGAGTGGGAAAGGGCGGCTTGTCGGCGTGTCGACCGTAAAGGGATTGTGGGGGTGTCCGCGCAGCTGACGAGATGGGGATTATGATGATTTTTTTCGGGGCCCAAAGCAACAGTATCGAGAGCTTTAGAACTCGTCAGAGCATGGGGACTTGAGGAATGCCTTGGTAATGGACCCGTATCGTTGAGATCTGGATGCCACGTGTCAGCATCCTGATCATCGTCTCCAACAGGTCGTCCGGCGAGAATGCGACGGGAATCACCACGTCCTCGAAAGTTTCCACGAGAAGCCAATTGACGTCTCCGTAGCTTTAACCGGGGACCAAATTCTTTTTCATTATCCGAAGCCGGGTGTTTTAAGGCTGGATCCACTTCAATGTTGTCCTCGCTCCATGGTAGCCTCATCAACTCCGCATAACCGTGTTAGCCAAAGAGAGCTTCTCAAAAGCCGGTTGGAAGCTTTCAGACCAAGAGGTTAGTTGAAGGATACGTCCAGCAACCATCCATGGTCCATCCCATAGATGCTTTTGCTGCATTTCAATTGACTCACATCATATGTAATAATATCCATTAGGGAGGTCAGCCACTGAGAAAGCGCCCAACCCTCTCCACGCATCGACAAGGGCCAGTTTAGCCTGCTCCAGAGATAAAGCTTTACCTAGAAACTTAGCATAAAGTGAAGATCGCATGCTATCCTTCGCCCGGGACCGAGAGGTCATCATCAATGGAGACTCGAAGCTGTGGACAAGCTCTTTATTTTGTCAAAATGTTCCTTTGAAAGATTAAGAGGAGGGTCCGACGGAATTGCGGGAGATTTGGCACTAACTACATTTGCCCGAGAAACACGGTGTTTTGCTCTCCGGACGGAGGAGAGGTCCCGAAGGCCCCGTAGGGGCCATAGTTGGGCACAAGGAAGAAGACCGGAGAGAGCCCAATCAACCTTAACCTCTCGTGTAACTTATTCAGAAAGAAGACCGGAGAGACGTAGTTAACATTATAAAGAGAAGAAACTGAAGAATGAGATGAAGCTGGTTAATTCACAACTTCTCTAATTGGTACGTGCACGAACTTTACTTGTGACTAAGTAAAGCAATAATATACAATATTGGAGCCACTAATCCATGCATGGAATACTGAGAGAGCGACACGTTGGGTGGTAAAAGAAAGCAAGGTAGGGATCAGGAAATGGAACAAATCTAAGTGGCCTCACCTGTGAAGTGCTAAAGCATGCAGTTGGGAGGGACCATGCATCAAAAGATATATGATAAGGTGACAGGAAAACATTTGAGATTGCTTTATGTCTTTGGTTGATTTTCCATTAATGGAGAAGGACTACCAATTTCCTTGGAGGTCATTATGAGTTCTTGAAAAAGGGTAGACATGGCTCATGACTCCCTTTGTGGTGAATGCTTCTGTACCTAGCTAGGGTTTGCATTCTTTGAAATGACTCCACAAAGGCCTAATATTAATATGGCCTTAATTTGTTCATTTGATGGTACATATGTAAGTGGCCTTGTGATCATTAACTATTGCTCCTTTCATGGCGTAAAAGAAATTAACTTTCAGCTGTCATTAGATTATTGTAGTTTCTTGGCTAAAAGAAACTTTCAAGGTGTTTATAATGGGCTTGATGTGAGCGATGGAGAGATTAAGGTTTGATAATTAGGAGATGAACAAATCAAACCTTATATATTTCTTGTAATTTTCCTATGGTGTTTCACTTCATGAAAGGCTATATATATAAAAGAATGCATTTGATACATATATATTATCTTAAGTAAACTCAAATTCTAGCATTCACTTAATATCATCATTATCTTAAGTAAACTCAAATTCTATATATACTTAATTACACTATATTGTGTGTGTGTGTGAGTGTGTGTGTGTGTGTGTAAGACTTTACAAAAGAAGTTGCTATATATACAAAAATGAAAAAATAATAATCTGATACATATAACAGTGATAAATAGAGCAATTTATGGCCCTATAGATTCAGTATTATTTTCTCATTAATTAGTTCCTTCTTTGGAAATTGACATTTGTTTTAAGTATTTCATTAAAAAATAATTCAAAAAAAAAACTTAATTTTACTTAAGAACTAATACTTATGGCCATAATAAGTGATTATCAATCCCTTTACGTGTAAAGCTAACCTTAGCCTTTCAACAATTCCACTCTTGTACAAGTCAATACTTAGTCAAGATAATGTTAAATTACATCAAGTAATCCCATTTCATTGGACATTGAAATTCATTCAACATTGGAATCCAATGTTGCCCGTACGTCTTGTACCAAAAAGTCCAATCAATTTTCTATAAGAAAAATTAAAAATTAAAAATTCAATTACTTGTTGGAATTGGCTTATGCATTTGTTTTTCAAGTCTATTTTAAATTAAATTAATAAGACAATACTTTTATGCATAATTGTATAATGCTCTTGGGTTTAATTAAAAGGAAACCTAAGTCATAGACATCAGGATGAATAAAATTATATCACATGTATAATAAAAACATTTTCAAAATTTTTCAATTTCAGTTGGAATTTTATTTACATCAACCTTATGAAACTAATTATTTTATTTCAAATTTTATGATTTTCAGATTTATTTGATCTGTAAAAGTAATCTAATTTCACAAATTCAAGAAATAAATAACAGTACTAAGTACATCTACATGTATCAAAATAATTTTAGAGAAATAATAACTTTAATAATTTTTTATTTTTAATTTTATCTTTGGACTGATGTGAATAAATCATGCTTCAGGGATGCGCACATATGTGAAACAATATATATGCCCTTACCGGAACAATAACTTTAAATATTTTACACAAACATCTAGTCTTGTTAACCCATTGAAACATGTAAAATTTGATTGTTTTCATTTAAATTCAAAACAAAAATTATCTATAAAAAAATAACATTTACTTGATTTATAAGCATTAAATATACAGCAATGCAAAACCTAGCTTAATTACAAAATCAAATGATATTAATTTGATACAAATAAACTAAAAAATTAAATGTATTCTCTAAAATATTACTGCCAACCTTATGTGTGTGTGTGTATATATATATATTAATGAATTGCCTGAATTTTTGGTACATTGATCTTTCATTGTCATTACAATCAGGTATTACTCAGAATGGGTTGGTTGGAGAGATTTGAGAAAATTTGTTATGTTTGGTCCTGGTCCAATATCCAACCAACCATTGATTAAGCTTGTTAAATGACCAAGATTATTTAAATAAGCATGGACTAGTTAATTAATTAAATGTGACTTAAGATTATCGGTTGAAAAAATAACGTTTGTAGTAGATAAGTACGTAGCTGGTTAATTATTCAATGGTTAACATATATGAAATGGTCCATTGATTAATTGGATGTGCAGGTGTCCCAATGTTTGAAGGTTTAATTTGTTAGACGATCGACTAAGCATATCTTCAAAATTTTACTTTTTCATTTTATGTTTACATATGTATGTAGTAAAAAGAAAAATATCTTCTTTTCTGTGCAAATTTCATGCAAGCATGTATATATTTTCATGAAAAGGTTATGCCCGGCACTTTAAAGATTTACTCAATAAAATTTTTGACATAAATAATATTGTGAGATAACAAATATATAAAATTCATCGATATATTCTTAATTAATGAATTTTAAATAGATTTGAAAATGATGGTGATTTGCAAAGGATAACAGGAATGCAATAGGACTAAAGTTGTCTTCTTATCACCTTAAGTTTGACAAGTGTTGAGCCAACAATAGTAGAAAAGTAATTTAGTCATGCCCCTCATTCAAAAAGGTAAAGGAAAAAAACACAAATAGGGGAACTACACATTGAGAAGGACTCAAGAAGTGATGTTTCGCCACCTTGACATGGAATCATAAAATATGGTAATTAAATTGATTTGAGAGTCAAGTTCTAGGTGATAAATAATGCATGATTAATAGTCAAAGAATTTGGTGTCAAATCTTTTCTTTTTGGGGCTGCAAATTCTTGACAAAATAAGTCTTGTATTTGACTCAAGGAAGGGAAACATTCCTATGAAAAGCAACTAAGTTAATGAGAACATGAAAAGCTAAGCTAAGCTAAGTTGTTGAGATATTGTCATGCAACAATGCATGCTTTTCGGAGGAAGATACCTAGTTGGTAAATGCAATAGAGAAGTCATGCCTTAATTATGGGGGAGGCATTGCAATTGTGAGGGGAAACCTTCTCCCTCTGTCTTGTCTTAGCAAGGCAAGAAAGTTCACTGTTAGGTATGGTGGTTGGAAAGTCAAGGAAGATAAGGGGACCTTTTCCAAGGTTGTTTGTTTGATTTTCCAACCTTTCTTTGAATATAGACCAGTGGAATCTAATGGAAAACGGGAGAGTGATTTATACTTTTTTTTGGGAGGTACTCGGCATTAATATTTCAAGGTGCCTTACCACTGCCTTTAATGTGAAAATTATATATATGCATGCATAGTCTAATATATATATATATATATATATATATATATATATATATATATATATTTGCAATATATAAAATGGTTTTATAGTAATAAAAAAAAATGTGATTTTTCCATATGAGAACATTTCCATTAATTATAAATGAGTGTGTAGACATGCTATGTTGATTAATCCCATCAATAAAATGTATGTTCTCAATTTTCATAAAATTAATGTACAACTAATTAAAATGCAATGATTTCAGAAGTTGAAAGAACTAATCACTCAAAGGCGAGTTGTCTAATTTTTAAATTTTCCCCCAATTTAATATTGATACAATCAATGCTTGTTACATGAAACCAACTCCATCAAATAGTAGATCACAATTTGAGATAAGATTCAAGCTAGAAGTATGATTAGATTCTGAACTACAACATACGTCCCATCCAATCAAATACAAGTATTGGGCCATGTAATGACACTTGGATTGCAATTAAGAGGGCAGGTGTGCATAAATTCAAAACACAAAAAGCCACTCTCAACACAGTATAAAGTGCTACCGATAATAATTCATGCATGCATGCATGCACAGCCATGCAAAATGTTAAGATATCTAATAAATCATTCAAGGGGTATACCGTCTAGAATTAGCTAGACAGGGAAAAGGCACATGAGGCCAATACAACATGATGCTCTTTTTGTCAAATTAAGATGGTTAGAAACAAGAACAAGAAGAACAAGAAGTTGCATGTACTCTGACGTGCCCTTGATGAAGCATGAAGGAGACATTGCATTAAGAATTATTTAGTAAGCAAACTCACAACAATGGATGTATGCGCAAGCAATACCAGTAGTCTAGCTAACACATGGACAAAGTTGTCTCTTTTCTCTTAGCATATCTGTTGAGAAAATGACTTATGAATTGTAAAGTAAGTGTTTAATTAGACTTGTGTTGTCTCTTTGAACAAGTGATAGGTGATTTATCGGTGAGTTTCGATCTGTTACACCCTAATTAATTCCAACTTTGACTGATCACAAGAGACCTTTAATTTTTTTTATAAAGCAAAGTTGTTTACATGTCTATTAATGTGAAGAACTAATTAATGTGTATATATCATGAGTATCATTTGAAATGTTACACTTAAAACCAAGGCTACATATGTACATTTATATATGAGCCTCATAAATATACTTTTATATATATTCATTTTGATTTATTAAAAAAATCTCTTATTTAAGTTATTATAAAAAATGTTTTGAAAAATGGAAACATGAAAAAAATATCTACTCATGTTATTTGTTCAAAAAATCAAAATAAAAATGGTCTACGTACCCAAAACATCAACCACCAATTATCTAGTTTTAACATAAGTGGTCCAATTAGCTGGACCACTGTAGGCTCCAAAGATATTAAAGACCTTGTGCAAGAGGAAATAAAAATGACAAGATAAATTTGGTTACATTTTATTAAAAAACATTCTCCCTCTTTATTTTAACTGCTCCAATTTTCTACTATTATTTTTATATTTTATATTTTAATTCATACCAAATTTTACCACGTCTTTGACTAAAAGTCAAAAGGGCGGTGCACCTCACTATATTAATTAATTAATTAATCAACTAATGAACCAATTAATTAATTAATTAATTAATTAATTAAAAGAGAGATGAATAAGAAGAAAATTAAAGCGAGAAATTAAGGAGTCGTTATCGGAGTGGATCTTGCACATGCTTGCGGTCAGGATCTTGAAATCGGTTAATAACGAACAACGGCAAGTGCCCGCCACGCGACACGTAGCAGGCGGGATCATGTCCCTGTCGGCCAGCTGGTGGGTTCTGTGGGGCCCGCCACATCGAACTCAACCGACCAACTGCCGCTTTGGACCCCGCGCTCATTCAGGGGGCTGAACAGTCAAACCCGAAACGCGTGTATGACGTGGCAGGAGATGAGACGATCGCGGTTGGATGATCCCGGATCCGCCGGGACCCACACGATATCCTCTCATGCTGTCACGTGGAGTTTGGTGAAATTATTTATAAATAAATCAACTTCTCTTTTTGTAAACCATATACCATAACATTATATTTGGCCCTCATTTTAAGTGAGCTGAGGTTTCAATTTGATATTTTAATAATACAAAAAATCCTTCATACAGTAAACTTCGTATAAATAAATCAAAAAATCATTAATTTTTTAATGATAATTTCAATATTTATATTAAAAACAAATTCACTATTGTTATTTATGCATGATGATAAATCTGCCATAAAAGAAAACTTAATGAAAAAAAATTATAAATGAAAGGAAGAATCAATACATTTGGAAACTATAGGGAACATAAATATAAAGATATGAAAATCAAAATTATGAAATCCTAAATTGCATCAAATCAATTAATAATACCTAACATTAATGTGCGCTAATTAATATATATTTATGATGACAGTTGTGAGAAGAATAAGAATAAAGCACAGGACATTCGAGATATTAGCCTTAATAAGAAGCATGTGATGAGTTACAATACATGGCAATGCCATTGTGTCCAAATCTTTGTTGGAATTGAACTTATAACTACTAGTCCAATGCTACTTCACTCATAGTTCGCCACGTACATTACCATCTTCCACCAATCTCGTTCGTAAAATTTAATTTTGTATATTTAATATTTAATGCTTCTTTATATCTATATCTATATCCATATATGCAGGACCAGTCTTAGCAAAAATAAGACCCTAGCCAAAATCATAAAAAAAATTAATTATTAATCCAGTTCCAATATTAACTTTATTAATCCATTTAATAGATTATAAAGCCACCATAAATATTATAACACCAAATTTATCAAAAAATTTATAGTTTAAAAAAACATAAATTTTAAAATCATAACTATATTGTAACCATAAAACCAAGTGGTCCAAATTTCAATATTAACTTTATTAATCCATTAATAGATTAGAATGCCACCAAATTTATTGCATTTTCATATAAGATAAATTTCACAGTTTAAAAAAATTTAAATTTCAAGATTATATCTATGTGGATAGATATTAGATAATAATAAATAAAATTTTTAAATATAATTAAAAAACATTGTGGGTTCTTAGAAAATTATGGGGCCCTATTATAACAATAAATTTATTAGATATTAATCATAAATTAAATTTTATAATTTAAAAACAGTTAAAATTTCATAAGATGTGATAATAATAATTAATAATTTTAAATATCTATTTTTTAAAAATAAAAATCTAGGGGCCTAGGCCTAGGCCTTGGTCGCCTATCCCTAGGACCTGGCCTGTATATATAATAACATGTTTGATTGATTGATCTATTATATTATTCATTTGACTATTATGTTCATTACTTATAATGGAAATGAATACATATTTTTGTTGATAAAATATTCTCAAAATTAAGTTCATATATAGTTAGTATTATACATTATTCCTTTGATTATTATGTTCATATATATTGTTAGTGATTATATTACCCGTCTATATGTCCAAAAGATGACTAAATTGAGGAATATGATTTTTATGATATTAAGCATAATCAAAATGTATATATAGATACACATGATAGTAACAAATGACTATTAGTCAAAGGACAAGTAGATATGGAGATCGATGCATTAGTTACCGGTGGTTTAATGACGTCCAAGATCCTCTAGCAAGCAATTTTGGAAGGGAGAGAGTGAGCTCCTCCACAAATTTTTCACATAAGACGCTATATTTTAGTACATTTTTGAAAACTCAAACTCGAGATCTATCAAACAAAAGATTTTGTGGTTATTATTAGGCTACACTCCGGTTCTCCTAAAAATATATTTCACTCAAAAACTTTCTGAATAATAATATAGTCACTGATAAATCATTATTGTACTTTATAGTTGCTACTTGTTGAAAGTGTTGCATTTTAACTTTAACGATAATTTCAAGTAACACTTTAATAGCCACAATTTTTTTTTCACACTTGATTCACATAAATAAAGGATAAATAGATAGAATTTAATAAAATTTATTAAGATCAATGTTTAAATTTGCCAAAGAAAACAAAAAAAAAAGTGTTAAAAGAATAAAAACTTTTCTTTTAATTTTCTTTTCTCATTTTGCTTTCTCCTTTTCTTGAGTTCTTGGTGATTAGCTTCTCATGCTTTTTTTTTTTATGGTTAAAAGGCTTCTCACGAGCATTTATAAACCGAGAGAAAGAGTTACAGCTAGTTCTAATATTGATTTTCATCCTCCTTGACCATTGTAAACAAGAAAATTATAATGTTAAAAATTGGTAATATTATGTGAGATCTAATACATATGTTATTAAACCCTTCCGTTACGTGAGCCACATACATTAACATAATTTATTCTACCATTATTACCAATCAATATATAAAAAAAGTAATTGACACTACTATGTATATATAAATTAAATAATATGAACAAAATCCATAATGCAAAAGTAGGCCTTCCATTTAGTGTTTATATACGTAATTAAATATTAATTAAATAGTTATTAATTAAGAGAGCTAATCCTAAAGTTGGATGTCGGCTCCACCCTGTTCAAATATGCAATTATATATATTATTGAAACAGTCTTAGGATCTAATTCAAAATCTTGATCACTTTCTACACTTATTTCAAATTGCAATTATTTTCATCAATCATTTTCAAATCTTGATCAAATTCACACTCAATTACAACTGGCTCCAAATTTTCTCGCCTTTATAGACTTAAATAAAATGATTTAAGTTCACTGGCATGATACTGATTCTCTAATTTCAATTTTCTCACATGCGTATATTACAAACTATATATTTCACTTTATTAGTTGAGGATGATATAATTATATTTTTATTTTATTAGCTATTTTGATAATTTATCATCTTAATTCAAATTTCATGCATATACTTGTACAGAATAAAACAATTAATTTCATACTAATTAGCAAAGTGATAGCAAAAGTGTGTTTAGTGTTTCCAATGTTCTTCGGCCATGGAGGGGTGGAAGTGTTACTCTTTAGGACACTTCCCCAATTCACTTCAATTAAGGCGTGTTCATTTAGGCATAAGTGGGAGGAAGTCAGAAAGTGGGGGAAGTGGCACTTTTTTGAAGTGCTCTGAAGTGGTGAAAGTGATATGACTTCCGCTACTTCTTGTGTTCATTTTCCAGGAAGTGTCTCTTTCATGAAATGTTCATTTTTCCACTTTTGGTATTCATTTTGGTATAAGTAGTGTAACTTCTGAAGGGTCTTTGGAAGTGGAGAAAGTCATGAGCTTTATAAAAGACTCACTTCCCTCATTTCGGTGAAAAAAGTACCGAAGTGGGGGAAGTAGCCACTTCCCCACTTCAGAGGAAAAGAACATCAGAAGTGGAGAAAGTCAGTCCACTTCCCTCCACTTCTGCCCACTTATGTAGAATGATAGTTAACACATGATATTAACCTATTACAATTTTTTCAAAAATAAACTTAAACAAATTATTTTAAATATGTAAATCTAAAAAAAATTCTCACAAATTAAGGATGTCAATAGTTATTATAGTACTCATTGGCATTCCTGCATTGTAAAAAATTACCCGTTCTTGTCCCAATATCTTTTAATTAACAACTTTAATCTCTATCCCCGTAACCATTGGGTATCCATATTCACATACCCATCTCCGTTACTCATTGTTAGTTCACCCAAATATGATTTTTGTAAAACTTTTTTCTTACTCCCTTCCTTCTGAAATACGAGACATTTTGGGAAAATGTTTTTTGTTCAATTTTTATAATGTAGAAGCATATTTATTTGTTTTTTCAATTTTATCTTTTTTCAATTTTTTTTAAGTTATATAAATGAAAAAAAATCATCTTCATAGTTCCAAAAATTGGTATGACTTTAAGAAAGGGTAGTCTAGTTCTTTTTTTTTTATTTCTATTCTAATTAAACTTTAAAAAATTTAATGTTATTTTTAATTCTTATACAATATATTGAAAATACTTGAGCTTAAGAATGTAAGATGTATGAATAAATAAAATATAAATTCCATTACAAAATAAATAATATCATTAGAAATGAAAAGACCCATCTATCTGTACTCCTAATCTGATATGTTTATGGCACTTAATTAAATAACATATTTAGAATATCCTAATTAGTTTTAAATAAGTATATATATATAGTGTGCGGGTAAATGAGTATGGATATTATAGTATGGGTACTATATCGTACCCATGTCCATACCCATCCCCATATCCATACTCATACCCATATAATGTTGTGGGTGTTTAGCCATACCCGAATCCAAACCCGTTAAGCAGGTATTTGCCTTAACCATCATGGTTATTTTTTTTGTAGGTATTTACTCTTAGATTTCCATCCCTATCACACACACATGTATATGAGGCGGTGTCATCTACAAATGTTTGTAGATAAAAAAATCTACAAATGTTCAACTATAGTCATTGGATGAAAATTCATCAAAATAAAATCAGTTGGTTTTTGTACTTATCACTTTTATTAAATTTGGAGCTTTATGTTTGCATTACATGATAAGTGTAGATGGCATGGCAATCATGATGCGGCAAAAAAATGCATAAAGATACGAAGGTTATGAGAAGCTATTGAAATATTTCTCTTACAATGCAAATAATTAACATGTGGAGAAAACTTAAATGGAAATATAATCTAATTTTAATAAGTGTATCAATTTTTGAAGAACAGATTTATTTGAAGCCTAGTTTAAATGTGAAGCTAAGGGGCATTTATTTCAATGTAAGTGAGGGGAAGTGGATTAACTTCCTCCACTTTTGATATTCTTTTCCTCTGAAATAGGAGAAATTGGGAAGTGGACTGACTTCTTTCACTTCTGATGTTCTTTTCCTCCGAAGTAGGGGAAATGATCACTTCCCTTATTTCTGACTGAAGTGGGTTTAGTTAAAACTCGCGTTAGTATTTTTTACACTGAAGTCGGAAAAATGAGCCCATGTAAAAACTTGTTTTCCTCACTTTCAAAGACCCTTCAGAAGTGACACCACTTAGGGGGGTTTATTTCGGTATAAATGGGGGGAAGTCATGAAGCGGGGGAAGTGTCACTTCACAGAAGTAATGGAAAGTGGTGGAAGTGATATGACTTGAACCACTTCTTGTGTTCATTTTGCAGGAAATGTTTTTTTCCATGAAATGCTCAATTTTTCCATTTATGGTGTTCATTTCGGTGTAAGTGGTGTCACTTTTGAACGGTCTTTGGAAGTGGGGAGAAGTAAGCTTTATAAAAGGCTCACTTCCCCTACTTCGATGTAAAAAATACTAAAGTGAGTTTTAACTAAAACCCACTTCAGTCAGAATTGAATGAAGTGGCCACTTCCCCACTTCAAAGGAAAAGAATATCAGAAATGGAGAAAGTCAATCAATTTCTCTCCACTTACATTGAAATAATTACACCGAAATGAACACTGGAAGTGAGAAAATGAGCACTTCATGGAAATAACACTTTATGCAAAATGAATACGGGAAGTAGTGGAAGTCATAACTTCCACCACTTCAGGGAAGTGGTACTTCCCCTACTTTCTGACTTCCTCCCACTTACACCAAGATGAACACCTCCTAAATGAAAACACAAACTAAGGAAGGTAAGAGCTAGTTAGTAAGGAAGATCTCATGACCATATGAAGACAAAATTAAATGAAGACATGAACCATATTTAGCACTACCATTTGAAACTCTGATTTGGAGTAAAGATTGAAGTATTTATGGGAAGATCTATTTGAAGATGCAATTATATACAAGAAGATTGAAGATTAAGCTTGGATGAAAAAAGATCGAGTTTGAAAGATTATGAAGAACTAAATTTGGATGAATGAAGATTATGTTTAGTAACAAGAAAATTTACAAATCAGATGAATGAAGATCAAGTTTGATGATTGTGATTTCTAAACTTGGATAAATGAATATCAAGTTTGGAAAGAAGATTTGAAGATCTTTCAAGACTATCTTTGGTGAGATAGAGACAAACCATGTGGGATACTATCCTTGAAAAGAATTGCTAATAGGATGTGAGAGATGTGCTAATTGCTGCCTAGTTGAGATAGGGAGGATTTGACTGTATCAACTAGAAGTGCACACAACCGGGAGGGTTGAATGCTTGGCGAGGTCGTATTGCAACAGAGCTAGATCTCACTCAAGATCAACATTCAGGTCGTATTGCAAGCACAATAGCAATTGGAGGTCCAAAGTCTAAGATTTGAAGGTGTCCAAGTTAGTAAGCCACCGAGATTCTAAAATAGGATTGCTGTATATTTAGGATGTGAAGTCGTCTATATAAGAAACCATGCCCTAAGATTAAGGATGAGCCATTAGAGTGAGAAATCCTAGTGTTACGGTGCAAGAATGGGTTTTTGTTTACCTTTGTGAGTTGAGTGACAGTATTATACTCATGTTTATTCTCCTATTTTAGTGGATATTATCCCCGGAGTTGGCCTCACAGATATAGATAAGTTGTGCGCTGAACTTGATAACAAATTTGTGTGTCACCTTCTCTTGACCGTTTGTATTATTATGTGTATTTTTGCATGAGATTTTGCATAATTATCAACTTAGAATGGCGGGAACTAACGACTTTACTTTAAATATATTAAAAACAGAAAGAAAAAAAAACATGATAATGTGATAAATCCCTACTTCCTAATCTTTTTAACTAATTATAGGTCTAAGCTAAGGCAAATAAACATCTTTATAATTTAAGCTTTATTTGAGCTTTATTAATGGACACTTGAATGAGCTAATGAAATCCTTATCCATGCCAACATAGATATTGGTAGGTATAAGAATGACGTAAATGAGAATGACCTAATCAAAACCGTGCACTCGTCTGGCTGTGGGCAAGAGCACCTTTATAGACGTGAAACTTAAACATCTCTCTAATTAATTAAATATCACTACCCACTTTGGTAAATGGACCCTTTTGCCGACACTTATAAAAATCTATCTCAATCTCTACCTCTCTCTCTCTCTCTCTCTCTCTCTCTCTCTCTCTCTCTCTCTCTGAAATTAACTTTTATTTTTATTAAAAAAAATTTTATCTATGTTCCGATAGTGAGGTTAACTTACGTAATGGAGAGCTTTCGTGTGGAGTTAATTCTATTTTAATTTCATTACACGGAGTAATAATCAAATTTAAACTGTATGATTTTAGATTTTTTTTTATAGTTAATAAAATTAATTTGTTAAATAATTACATATATTAATATAAATAAGTAAAGTTGTTTAGAAAATATTCGTGAGGTATAATTATATCATATATTTACATTGGTCTATTCCGTCTCTTTACCATAAAGGGCCAACTCAAATTGTCACATGTATCATGAAGGATTCAAACCATGCAATGCATAGAGGAATAGACAAAATTAAATCTTTCTACTCGAAATCTCCATCAAAATTTATTTGGACTCACCGAATTTTGATTATATATATATAATAGTTGTTTATTAATAAAATTACTTTTTTTTTTATTAAAAACAAATAGTGTTCTTCCTTTGTGAACCATGCGGAAACTAAAATTTTTTTCAATCAAACACTCATGTATATCCAATGCTCTATATTGCATTTTTTTTTTTTATAGTTGTTTACGTTAAATATGTAAATCAATTACTAAGCTAAACATTTCTTAACATATCTCCCCCAAGAGTGTAAAATATAAAGTGAACTTGCCTAGTTCTGAAAACCAACAAATTCCTGATATCAAAACTATTTATATGGTAGGAAAATAATATTTTATAAAAAATTAATTCCGGCAAATGAGGTGCCACATCTCCCATGTCTTGGTTTTTTTTGAGTGTGTGATATAAATTTTTATAAAGGATTATATTGACTATGCTTTACAAAAATGTTTTTTTAAAAAAAAAAATTATGATGTGCCACGTTCTAAGTATTAATTACTTTTTTAGTATGATGCCAGATGCGATTCATTATTTTTTGTTTTATGCTAATAGAAAATTATTGTTTTAATTAAATTATATGATAAAATAGGCAGCGGATAAGTAGGTGGAGAACCAATTTATCACCAAAATTATTTTTTACATTAGATATAATTTAAAGCTTAATTGTAATTCTACAATGAAAAAATTTGTAATTAATTAATCTCATTATGAATTTCAAATTATAAATGGATAATTTCTAATTAAATTAAGTGTAAAAGATGCCTGGCTAAATGAATCAAACGAATCTTATGTGTTCTAATCGCACATGATGACATGGTAAAGAACTCATATAATATCATAAGGTGGAAAACTTTCATCAATCTTCTATTTTTATTAATTATTAGTTTTTTTATTTGTGAATGAACTTCAATTACATTTTATTTTAAAGAAAGTCCACACAATGTGTGTGAACAAGAAGAAAAATATAACACGGCAAATAAAGATAAGAATATAAAAAAACTTAAATAAAACACCCAAATAAGGCAAGAACTAAGAAGAGGTGTTTGAGTATATATGACACATTAGTTGTTTAAAATTAAATTAGGATTTAGTGTTTACAGAAATTAGATAATTATTCCATTAGAGCTTGAAACACTTAGAAGAGAGAGAGAAATTATGAGTGGTAATTATCGGTAATTATATTAAAATATCTCAAACACATGAAATACTAATTATTATTTTATTTGAAAAAAATATGAATCATAGAAATCATTAATTTATTATATATATATATATATATATATATATATATATATATATATATATATATATATATATATATATATATATATATATATATATAATATACTAAGAAGAAATATACATAATAAATCATTTAATTTGTGTATTGAAAAGCTTGAATTTTTATTTCAAAAAAACTGTTTTATGACATAATTAAAGCACATTAATTAGTTTAAAAGGGATTATAATTAAAGTTACACACTTTGGATGCATGTAAACGCGCATGGATGATTCTCGTGGAATATATGGCCTGCCATTAAAATTATAAAAATCTTACACTTAAATTAAATTGAATTTGAGAGGGTTGTCAATGTATTTAATTTATTTGATCACTTTTCTTTCTTGTCAAATAAAAAGCAAAGTTAAACTTTATGTCATTTTCCACCGGTGTACAATTTTGTTAGGACTTCTATTTATTCCTTTCAGATATATATACATAGATATATATATTAAGTCTTTGATTAAAAAGACAACATGATAAAGTGTCCCTCCATTCTTTTTTCATTCTCATTAGTTTATTAAAGGAGGAAGGTTCCCATTCAACATTCATCATCCCTAATTACAAAATAATTATTCATTTTCCACACACCCTCATATATGACCCCACAAAATAATTACAAAATTTTAGCTTTAAAATAACTTTTTTAAAAGGAATTAGGATATTAGACATATATGGGATACATACAACCTAGGCAAAATTATGTCACTATTAATTAATAAGATAGGGTAATGTTTAACAATTAAGTTTATATTTTGTTATTTATTTCTTATTTGAAAGAAGATTCAATTAAATGTTGACTTGAAAATATCTAGTTAAAATGAGGTTTTATTTTATCTTTTTTTTTATTTATTTTCCTTTTTTTAGTGATCACCAACTCTTTTCCTTTTTTGATTTCTCATATGGTAGATGATGTTAGACATTGGACCACATGTCATTTTGACTGAAAAAAAAAAATATATATATATATATATATATATATATATATATATATATATATATTTATGATGTCTTTCATGTGGATCTTGAATAATAAGTTATCAAGTTTCCTTTAAATTCAAGAAAAGGATCATTCTCTCCATGGTTTTTGGTCATCCACTCACTCATTGACTCTTGTGCATCCTTCATTAGCCTTTCATTACACATTGCTTTCCCTGTGTGGAACCAAAGAACTGTCACATTATAAAATTGATTTATTTTCTTTATCACATATCATAATAATATAATGCCTAATATAGAATCCAAATCTTCATTCATCAATAAGATGGTGTTTAATTAGTTGATGATGATAATTAAATTGGAAAATTTTTTATTTGAGATGACTAAACTTTATGTTAATTATACTGATAAAAATTAAGTATTTAAAAATTAAAACAATAGTTAATACGCTAATATTAAATAAAAATTTAAAATTGATTAGAAATATATTTATTTTAAATATTAAATTTGTTTAAGAACATGTAAAGACTTTGTTTGGTAATTAGGACTTGGAGGTCCCCTAATTAACTAGGCATGGCGTAATACTTGGAAAAAAGTTAATAGATAAATATCTTGTCTTTAATTGAGAGTTAATGCATGCATAAAATGACAACTAAAGGATTCGTGATTATTTACCTTCGACTCATTTTTTAAAATAACAATTATTTCTTAAAGTTTTCTTGATTATTTTTTCTGATAAAATTTAAAATATATTTTTATATGAAAAGCTAGAGAAAAAATATTTCTTTGGTTGTGGAAGTTAACTTATAGTCCAATCCCCGCGTTCACCGGTGAGTGCACGAAAGTCAGATGATCAATTTTTGGTGATGTGTGCACTGCCTAATTAACACAACTTATCTACTTTATCAAAAAAAAAAAGCTTTTATATTTTTTTTTTTAAAAAAAAACAAGTCATTCCAAACATATTTAAAAAAATAATTCCAAAATTAGTTTTACTCTGAAAAAAATCTAATCAAGCCAAATATCATCCTATGTTCATGGAATCATGTAACACTGAACTTAATTTAAATCTAAATTTTAAATGTTATTATCACCTATTGAAGAAAAGGATTATTCTCTCAATGGTCCTCCACTAGCTAATTGACTCTTGGGCATCATTCATTGGCATCACAAACCGCTTTCTCAAAGGTGGGACTAAGTATCCTATACAAATCAATGGAATATTCTTTCCCATTCCTTGTTGAAATAGTTGACTATCAAAATGGATTCTTTTCCTTTTTAACAATGTTACAATGTCGGACATCTGTTACCAATCTCTATCTCTCTATTCTTGTAATTATTTTAGTTAAAAATACCCCTATATATATATATATATATAATATTTGAATTTTTTTTACATATGGTATAATTTTTTTTTTCTCATTGATTGTGATAAATACAAATTTATCTTTTTTCTATAAAACTTTGTGTTCACATATTTATACATTTATGTTTTTATATATAAATTTATTTTCAAAGTTTTGTGAATGAGAGAAATTTATAGTTACCGGATGAGGGCACACGAGTTGGACGATTAATTTTCGGTTCATATGGACTCCCATGACTATAATGTGTTTGTAGCATTTATAAAAAACATATTTATATATATCATATTTAAATTCAATAAGAGTGAATTTATCTTAAACCCAACCAATTTTGCGGAAATTATAAAATACTATTTTACCAAGGCATCATACTATATAAGATCTTTTTTTTATCATAATAAAAATAAATTATTGTTGAACTCATTTTGGGTGGGTTAACAACTTTGGTCGTTTTTCACTTTGGTTACCGAACTTCAATTTGTATCTTTTCAGTCACCATAGATTGATTTAGTTACTCCGGGAGGTTACTGGTGGGTTTTTCGGCGTTATTTGTCCACGTGGCTGCAGGAAACTCCACGACACTGCCTATTTCAAATGTGACAATACAAGCACGTAGGATACTTGCCACGTCAGCTGATCATCCCTCCAACTCAGACACACCTTTGGCTTGTCCCTTGCCACCTCATACCTCCACGTGGCTGTGTTGTCAGCTGACGTGACAAGTATCCTATGTCGCTGTATTGTCACCTTTGAAATAAGCAGTGACGTGGAGTTTCCGGCGGCCACGTGGACAAATAACACCGGAAAACTCACCAGTGACATCCGGAGTAACTAAATCAATCTACGGTGACTGAAAAGATAAAAATTGAAATTCGGTAACCAAAGTAAAAAACGACCAAAGTTCGATAACTCACCCAAAAAATTACCTGGTAATTGTTCAAAGCCATGTGTCTGCCTTACCTTCAAGGGACAAAGCATTAATTACCTTTGTAAGCCACTAATTAGTGGCTCTTTTCCAAGTCTAAGTCCATGGTATCTTCTTGATTTCTATTTCCTCCGTTAGAAGGAGCTACAAACTAGTGTCCATATAAATCCAGAAACACAACATGAATAATGTATTATAAAAGCTTTGGATAAAATATTAAGCTACTTTATCTTTTTCTTTTCAACTTTTTTTTTTGGAAACACTTTTCCTTTATTTAAACTTTTTTGGCCTCTTCATGATGGCATTTAGGATTTTTATATTAAATGATAATTATGTGATTATAGATGCAGTTATTGGGTGCCATAATTTTGGATAAATTAAAAAGAAAAAAACTAGTTTGAAGTTTTATGCTTGAAAAATTTTAATCATTAAGATTAAAAATCTTATGAAAGTAGTGTTTAAGCGTTTTTCATTTTCATTTTCTTTTTTGTTCTTTCTTTCTTTTCCTTTTCCAGTGAAGTGATTTATTATTCATCTTAATATATGATTTATATTTTTTCCCCCAATTTCTCATATTATGAAGTTAAAATAATTTCACGCTTAAATTATATCATGAATTTATGCATGAAACATAAAGTTATAGTTTACGAAAAATTATGGAGACAAACAACCTCTTTGCCTTGTATCTATTTTTTCTTAAAGTGGCTACAAAATATTGGAAATTAGACTCATATAAAAAATAAGATTTCAATTTGATATCATGTCTTCAAAACTTGAGAGTGGATGGTGTTGGATGTCTCTTATGCTTTTGCTTGTCTGGAGTTTGAAAGGTTTTGTAAAGTATGGTTTTGTAAAAAACCTTGTTTAGATCCAAGATTTTACATATGGTGGGGGGTTGAGAGGGTCTTGTTTTTTTACTGGACTAAAATATTTTTGTACATTGTAAATAATTACCAACATATCATATATTATAACTAATGCACAACATAGAAATAAATAAAAATATATTATTAAAAAATTATGTGTTGACATGCATGTATTTTAATATTCAAAAAATATTTTCGTAATTTAAATATATAACCTTACTTTACATTACTTTCAAACCAAACATAATATGGCTTAAAAACCTTCATTTACTTTATCCTTATTCTAAACAAAGTTTGGTTTACAACATGATTTACCATATATTATAAAACCTTTCAAAAACTTCTAAACAAGCGAAACATTAGCCATCATAATACCATATCTTTAATTATCTAGTATGTGAACTTGAACAGAGAGAGAGAGAGAGAGAGAGAGATGAATGATGCTATGGAAACATAAGCGCCACCCTTTTGACCACTAGAAAAGCAATAATTTTCTTTTGTGTTCTTATCATTAAAAACCATTCGAGAAAATCAAGGTATCAGAATGGAAAATGACTAGTATATAATAAAGTTTGATTAATATTTTACATAACTAAGATATCTCAAATGCATAAAGGAAGTGAAGATGAATTAGATGAAAGCATGATCGAAAGCATTAACAAGAAATTAATATTGAGCTTATTGTCATTTCCAACAATCATATATTGGTTGGCAAAATTATACATTTTAATATTTTACTGCGGAGGGATATAGCCATAGGAAAGTGTGAGAATAGGGAACTCAAGTTAAAAGAAATATGACTCAGGATAATGCTTTAAGAGAACTGTGATATTATGAAAAAAAAAAAAATTATATTTTTCATCGTATTCCTTGGTTTATTTATATTAATCACAACATATGATAAATAGAAAAGAAAATATTCCTTTTAATGTTATTTTTAACAATCGGATATTTATTATTGAGATGATATATACAAAAGTAAAATTGTTAATATTTAGAGGGAAAGACCTGACTTTCCCAAATGCCCACCACCAGCCATTCCCTGAAAATAATATTTATTTTTATGAAATCAAGCAAAAAAAAAAAAACATTGAAACACAATAATTCATGACAATTTTTACGATAGGAGGATGGTAATTTCTTTCTAGATCTCTAAGTAATTAGAGGTAATTTCCTTTCACAATAACTGAGATATATAATGGATTTTCCCACTTTATCATAAAAAAAATAATAATAACGATAATCCATGCCTTATATCACAAAAGAAATTGAAATTTCATTTTGTTTATTATATATATTTCTTGGTTTACATACATAGCCACATACATACAATAGATGAAAATAAAAGATGAATACTACGACTTACAATCACAAGTATATAATTCACTTCATCAAACTGTATATATATTTGTTTCATTTTTGGATTTATATTCACATTTAATTAATTTATCTACGAAACAAGTATAGGAAATATAATTAAAAACTAATCTCTCTCTCTCTGGGTCTTTTATGAACATATATGTATATATGAACATGTATGATCATAAATCCTATGTAGAAACAACAAAACCATGACCCTACTCTTTAAACATTATCCAAAACTAAAAAGATGACCACATACATATATAAATATATTGAGAGGGCGGTTGGCATGCAAGAGTGAAACCCTCCAAAACACCAACGAGAACCATCTCATTTCCCAACATAAAAAGAAAAAGATATATATATATATATATCAAGGCCCACTAGATTTTGTTATCCACTTCAAACCACACTTTCTCCAATAATTTTCAAACACTTAAACAGCACAAAGCCGTCCGTTCATGCAGACTGACATACCAATCTAGGCCAATTAGCTTCATCACTGACTAAATTAAATACAATGGATAACCCAAAGCTTCTTCATCTCCTTGCTTTGGAATAAGACAAGACAAAATCCAAATACACTATAATGGCTTCTTAATTAGATGTAACCTAAGTGACAGGATAACCTTGTTTAATTAGTCTCATCACACTTACTTAATTCCTTTTTTTTTTTTTATAAACCTATAGTATGTTCAACGACTAAGAAGTTGGCACGATGCATGCATTACGTGGGAGCACATTGTTTCAATCGCATACAAATTAAGTTATTTACGGTCCTCATTGTTTTCATTAAATGTGAAAGATCATTATGTTTTAATGATCTGTGTGAAATGTTATTGTATATATATATATATATATTACTTATTTTGAATGATAATGCATTCATATATCTTTTGGTAAGTAAAGTATCAATTTGCTCATTTGACTATTCTTCTAGGCGCGCAGGAAGAACACGATTCAAATAAAGAAAAATTTTATCAAATATTTGTTTTTAATATTAAAAATAGTGTTTGAGATCCAACTAATGATGCATGCAAGCACATTAATTATTAATTTACAATATAAACTGATCAAGGCAATGAAGATAAATGCACAAACATATATTATATTTTTTGTACAATATATCGATGATGATTTTTTGTCAACCTCATAAATTTTCTTTTTCTTATCAAATTTGAAAGATCAATTCCATTTTGAATATCTTTACAGGGAGTGCTAACACCGTTCGGAACATAAGTCATAATTTATAATATTTTTCATGGAGAAAAAGCATATAAGTATGCATATGTTGATTTATTTATTTTTAGTGTTGGGAAAAAAATATGAAAAGGATTAACTAACCTATACAAATGACAAGATATAGAGGCCCCATTTCAGTCAAACAATTATCCAAAAGTCCACAATCACACCTACCTCTCTGTGCCGACAAACACTATTAAGTGTTCAATGTTTATACTAAAAGAAAATTAATCAGAGAAATGAACATTATTTCAGATATATAATAATAAATTTAAGGATAGAGATAACCCAACTTATTAGGAATGTTGATCCACATGGGTTTCTGTAATTATAGATAATATTTTTATTCCTTTAATTAAGTCACATCTTCCTTATTACACCCCACTTAACATAATAATAATAATAATAATAATAATAATAATAATAATAGAGATAATAGACGCTCTTGAAACTTTTTTTCCAACCAAATGTAAACAAACTACACTAGGGACATGCACAAACATAGAATTAATCCCTCACTAAATCTATACCCTCACTTTCTCTAAGTTGAGTTATGGATCTCACTTCTTACCAAGATATGAACAGCTTATATAGAGGATCCAATGTTAATAAACCAAGAGCTCTATGTATTTAATAAGCATTGATTTTTATTTAAAATTTGATAAAATTTAATCATTTTTTTTATAATACTCCACCACTCTAATTTTAAAACTATAAATTATTGTTTGAAATAAAAAGCAACATTCATTTGCGATGTTATTTAATAATTTTTACTATACTTCTATTTAATTTCACATTGATATGATTTAACGTTGAAGATGTAAAAATATAAAGTATTTACAAATCTAAAAAAGGAGTAAAAACAAATTTTATTATTAATTAAAATATGAATAATCATTTATATGCCTCATAATATTCGTATTTATTTATATACTTCTATATCTAAAAATCAACTTAAAAAAATATAAAACTTATTTTCCATATTTAACTTTTCTTTTTTTTTTTTCTACTTCCTGATGATACGTGATATTTTTTATATAATTTTTTTTTAATAAACTCATATTGAGATATATAAATACATATAAACATATACATCTTTTTAATAGTATAATAATAATAATAATAATAATAATAATACTAAATTTTATGAAATCGTTATTAGGAACGAACTCTTAATCTATTAATGACAGATTTTCTGTGTAAAATATTTGCGTGATGGCTAATTGTTGGATTTGAACTCATGTAAAATTAACTATGCTTGTACACGTCTCACACATAGTTTGTTCAGAATTCAGGAGAAAAAAATTATAACAAGCAAAAGAATCCTTGATTGTGACCGTTCTTTGTCAGCTCTAGTTAGTAACTAATTAGTACTAAATTACTAATAAACGTATACAACATAAACATACGCTCCAAAGATTCAATCCATGTCATGCCACTGAGAAATGAGAACGAAGATGGAGAAAAGCAAAAGTACAGTCAGAAAACAAAAAGCAAGAAAGATAGGAAAGGCCAAACAAAACGTCACCTTTTCTCTTTAATTTTTTTCTTAAAAAAGAATCTCTAAATTTCACGTCCTTTATTTTACTTCGGGGAAAGCATAATAATAATAATAATAATAATAATAATAATAATAATAATTATGATTATTATTATGATTATTATTATTAAAAATAAAAAAAGAGTTTTCACAAAAAGAGACAAGGAAAGCCTTTCCTCTTGTGTATTTAACCCCGCCCATTGCTGCTCTCGCTTGCAAGCTCGAGAGAGAGAGAGAGAGGGAGAGAGGGAGAGAGAGAGAGTTCATTCGTTTCTTGTGGCTAAGTGCGCGGATAGCTCTGAAACACTGAGGATTGTGATCAAAAGCGCGTTTTTTTTGGGTATTTGAGGGGGTTTCGAAGGTTGGAAGAGAGGAGAAGGAGGGAACTTGAAGGAGAGAAGGATGAAGTACGTATTGGTGACTGGAGGAGTTGTGAGTGGCCTGGGGAAAGGGGTGACGGCGAGCAGCATAGGATTGGTGCTCAAGTCTTGCGGGCTCCGGGTCACATCTATAAAGATTGGTATTTTGCTCACTTAATCTTATGTCTGGGGTTTTGGAGGGTTTGGAAACACTATCTCTTTGGGGGTTCTTTCAACTTCTCTGAATTTTGTTTTGGAAAAAACGTGTGAAGGAGCGATTTTGATGTTTTTCCTGTTTGGATGCTTTCGGGCCACTGTTTCTGAGTTCCGGTAGTCAGTTTTATTTTTTGTTGGATTTTTTTTTCATATTCATTTTACTTTGTTTGATTCTAATTCACTCCTTTGGAGTTACCAAGAACAACCAAACTGTGGACTGTGGAGGCTTTTTCTTCTTCTTCTTCTTCTTCTTCTTTTCTCTATGAATCAATTGCTTCTTTGTTTTACACAAACAAATAAATAAATAAATAAATAAACAAATAATCATGATTATTTTTTTGAGAAGTGGAATGCTAGGGTTCTTAAATTTTCTATTCAGGAGTTTTTTCATATTTGTTATTTCTCTGTGAATGGGGGAGGTTTATGAATCCAGGTTCTCCTGCTTTTAAGGACAGCAACTTAGGGACCCGCTGTTACTTGCTCAAGCAAAATGGCACACAAGGACTAGGGAAAAGGAGAGATAATCTTTCTGTTTAGAAAGTAATCTATCTTTTGGATTGATGGGGACCGCCATCTTTTGGTCCTTTTGTATTTCCCTAGAGGGTTCAAATTATATACCTTTTGATGTCGGTTTAATACTTCATAACTTGTTCTTTTTACTTTTGCTGGTTTTTAATCTCTGACGTTTTGGCTAACCTCTTACACTGCTTTTTGGACTTGGTTATATTGTAAGTAGTAGTTAATTTCACAGTCAGTCATGTCCATATGAATGATGTCACTTGGATTTGTGAATTTTTCATGGCATTTTCTTATTATGTCAAGCGGATGTTTGTAGATCCCTATCTAAACACGGATGCTGGAACAATGTCGCCATTTGAGCATGGGGAAGTGTTTGTTCTAGATGACGGTGGCGAGGTGTGCAAATTCTCCTTTCATTTATTTTGTTCTGATTTTTTGGCTTTTCGCTTCTTATTTTGATGTTGTTTATTGTCATTTAATTTGGTAATATGATATTTGTGTGGTGTAAATTACTTCTGGGCATTCACTTTTGGAATGCTTCAACTCGTGGGCTTTTTTGGTTTTTTGTTTTTGTTTTTTTTCTGTTCATTTTTATTTGCTTTATCGGTAGATGATCAACTTTGTGATTCAAGCAGCAACTTTTCATTGTAGTTTTAAATCTTGTAGTCTGATGCCTCTTACACTGGTATCGCTTCATCCTTTAATTTATGACCAAAGCCTCGCTGTACTTTTTAAATTTGCTTAGTTTGATTTCATGCCAAAACTTTCTGGGCATTTTCTCTTTTTTTTTTCTCACTTTTTCTTACTCTGTTTCAGCCTTTGTATGTAGGAGTTTAGGTCTTGATCCTCTCTGCTTGTTCTAAGTAATGATTACTCTTGCTGAATCATTGAACTGTTAGCACTTAACTATGATGGTATTTTTTGAAGGTTGATTTGGATCTTGGGAATTATGAGAGGTTTCTTGACATTAAATTAACAAGTGACAACAATATCACTACTGGCAAGATTTATCAGGTACTGCTTTATTACGCTCTTCCTTATGAAAGTAAACACTCAACTGCTTCTACTCCACAGCATAATTTCTATAAGATATTTAGGATGTGTATAGTATTCTTGTCTGATTATTCCTGACATTTCACTTTTTATTTTTATTTTTTTTATTTCCTATTCATAGCATGTCATCAATAAGGAGAGAAGGGGAGATTATCTCGGAAAAACCGTCCAGGTAGTGTCATCTTGTGTCTTTTATTTCCTTGGTGTATATAATATTCTTATGTATGGCACTGAAAAATTTCTACTTGCTGTGAAGGTTGTTCCGCACATTACGGATGCAATACAAGAATGGATAGAACGTGTAGCTATGATACCTGTTGATGGCAAAGAAGGACCTCCTGATGTTTGTGTCATAGAATTGGGTGGAACTATAGGTGAAAATCGCAATAAAACATCTTTATTTTCTTAATGAGGCCATAAGCAGTGTGCCTTGCTATTTTAAATACATTTTGCTCTATGCATCCGATAGTTGTGTAAGTATGCGGTGCAGGAGACATGATGTTTTCACGGCATAATGAGAATGGAATTCTTAATGAGAATGGAATTCTTGGTGCAGGGGATATTGAATCAATGCCATTTATTGAAGCTCTGGGTCAATTTTCTTATCATGTTGGTGAGTAGATTGTGCTGACTACCATTTGAAATGGTTCTATATCTCCAAATTTCTTTGTCATTTTTGTTTGATGATTATGCCACCTTTTTCCTCTTTCAGGACCTGGGAACTTCTGTTTAGTTCATGTTAGTCTTGTGCCAGTTCTAAACGTGGTTGGTGAACAGGTTGGTAAATTTGAAAAAGGAAATAACAAAACACCTTAGGATATTAATGCGAGCTCTGTGTCTAGGCTTGTTTTTTGAAAAGAAATGCTTCAGTTCATGCTTTAATAATGATATTGTTTTTCTGTGTAGAAAACTAAACCAACCCAACATAGTGTTCGTGGACTAAGAGGTCTAGGACTGGCACCTCATATCCTAGCATGTCGCAGCTCTAAGGTTCCCCTGCTTGCCCACTCTTCTCCCATTTCTTGCATCATTTCCTTGCCTTTTTTTATTTTATTTTATTTTATTATTTTATTATTTATTTTTTGATACCATAGTGATTCATGTGTTTTACTGGTTTCAACAGGCACTGGAGGAAAATGTGATAGAGAAACTCTCACAATTTTGCCATGTTCCGGTACTATACCTATGATTTAGGCTCAAAAGTTTTGCAGATTTTTATTTTATCATAAAATAAGGTATTTCTGATGCTAATTGTTTTTGTAGGTATCAAATATCGTTACGCTATATGATGTCACTAACATCTGGCACGTTCCTTTGTTATTAAAGGTACTTTACTTGTTTCATATTTGCATAAATTCACAATTCAAGTATCTCAGTTTGTGATTTAAATTGTTTCTTTTGGTTCGTAGAACTCACTTTTAAAAAAAGGTAATTTTTTATTATCCTATAGGAGCAAAAGGCACATGAAGCTATTCTTAAGCAATTGGAGCTTCTAAGGTTTGTTTAATGAGCTTCTTCCTGTTACTTTCTGATTCTTGTAAAATTGCATTTTTTTTATTTTGACTAGTAGGTCATGAGAAGTAATTTTCCTTTTCTGATTTGGAATTTTCACATCAGTGTTGCTCGGGTACCGATGCTGGAAGAGTGGATGGCTAGGGCCAAAATCTGTGACACATTGCATGATTCTGTTAGTGCTACTGATATATTTGTAGCTTAGTTTGCATTTTAGCTGTGTGTTGGCTTTGACATCTTATATCATTTGTTATAATTGATAAATAATGTACTTTCCAGGTTAGGATTGCTATGGTTGGAAAATATACTGGTCTGACTGATGCCTACCTGTCTGTTTTGAAGGTAACATCTTGTTTTATGTTAGCTAGTGTCTGTTTCCATGAGCTATATTAATAAATGAAGCTCTGTTATTTCATTCCTCTTCTTGTATGTGTGGTGCTAGATTCTTTCCTACAACTAATCTTCAGATGTTCAAGCTATATTCTTAATTTTGTCTTTTATCTCTTCTTGTATTTCATTACTTAATGTGATCACAGTCCTGTGGAAATACTTCTGAAATGTCAATGTGACATGCACCTTAGGAAGACTTCGTAGGTGCTGAGAAGGTGCTAATTCTTTCAAGTGTTTTCATAAAAGCCCATCCACAAAAATGAGAAAGGCATGTTGGTTGTAGTTCTGATTTTTGCTATATCTGTTGTGCTTTTTTGTCATTAATACTTTTGTTCTCAGCTAAGAAATACAGCTATTTGTTGGTGTACTGAGAAATAATATAGGCCACAAGTCACTCATATGTATATAAGTGCATTCTTATGCTGCTTTCTTCGTGAGATAAATATAGAAACAGCTAAAATTTAAATGGACATCAGATAAATATTTATATTCAAATGAAGGAATAGATGTATATTACTAGCCCCTATGATAATCTCACATTTACGGGGCTGTTGAATTTAGATGCCATTGTGAGCTTGCTCTTCACTAATGAGGATGTTTGCAGGCACTCTTGCATGCTTCTGTAGCTTGTCGTCGGAAGCTTGTAGTGGAGTGGGTGCCTGCCTCTGACCTTGAAGAAGCTACTTTGAAAGAGGTTTATTTGTGATCCGAGTACCTCCTTAATTGTTTACTTATGTTTATTTTGGTCTTTTATGAAAATTGTAATTTTTTGATTTTTCTATAGGAACCCAATGCTTATAGTGCAGCATGGAATCTGTTGAAGGTAAGTTGTTTCTTGTGTGTTTGTTTGCACTCTGGCATTACCAATAGATGAAAGCGTCACAGAACTATCAACTTATTACGCATCGTTGGCTGAATAAATTTTCATTTCAGGGTGCAGATGGTGTGCTAGTTCCTGGAGGTTTCGGAGACAGAGGTGTTCAAGGGAAGATTCTTGCAGCAAAACATGCTCGAGAAAACAATGTGCCTTTTCTTGGCATTTGTCTAGGCATGCAAACTGCTGTAATTGAGTATTGTCGTTCTGTTCTTAACTTGCGTGATGCAAACAGCACAGAGTTTGATCCAGACACAACAAACCCATGTGTTATTTTTATGCCGGAGGTAAGAAGGGTCAAGTTTCAGGTATATGTTATCCTGATGTTCTACAATCGCTCTTGATGATAGTGAAATTTTTGTTACATTATTATTGCAGGGTTCAAAAACTTACATGGGAGGGACAATGAGACTTGGATCGAGAAGGACATATTTCCAGGTGACGGACTGCAAATCTGCAAAGTTGTGAGGACATAAATATCCCTTAAAACTTTCTTTCATAACCTGATAAAAATGATAATGGTATTCTCTACACCATTTCTCTTATGCACTAATTCTCCTTTTCACCTCTTACCAGGTATGGAAATGCCAAATTTGTTGATGAACGCCACCGTCATAGATATGAGGTCTGTCACAGATTCCAGTCCTTTAGTTGCCTTTTGAGTTTTTATATGTTCTTAGTGTCCAATTTGCTGTTATTTATTGTCAAAGTTACTTTGCATAGTGATGTATAGTGTTGGTTCATCGATGCTCGGTTGCAGGTGAATCCTGATATGGTAGAGAAACTCGAGGAGGCTGGTCTTTCATTTGTTGGCAAAGATGAAACTGGGAAAAGGATGGAGGTTCGCATTTTCATTTGATCATTCTCTTGTACTCTCTGTTTCGCGATTGCTTAATGTTATTAATGTGTTAGCTTTTGCAGATTCTCGAGTTACCTACTCACCCTTACTTCATCGGTGTTCAATTTCATCCCGAGTACAAATCAAGACCCGGAAAGCCCTCTGCTCTTTTCTTAGGTACTATTATCAATCTTTCGGGTTTTTCACCACAGAAACCTATAAATGTAGAAAAAAAATGGTTGAAGTTTCTGATTGGTATGGCTGGCTTCGCAGGACTCATAGCTGCCTCATGTGGCCAGTTGGATGGTTTGCTGGGCCAAGCCAGCAGATTACCAAGAAGTGCATTGGCATCAAAGGTTTGCCAAAAAGGGAATTCAAACAAGACTAGGAATCACATAAGGAAAGCAAGTTTTTACCTGAATGGCAATGGTGTTCATGCTTTGACAAGTTAGACTAACTGATCAAGTGTCGTGTGTTTCTTCCTATGGTTTCTTTTGAGGAGCTTGAGAAGGAAGTGGTTTTGCTGTTATACGTATCTTGAAGTATGGTTTACAGTGTTCGGAGCTCGTTCCAGGCTTTTAACAAGGAATGAGCTTGTATTGTTTTTTTTTTTTTTTTTTTTTTTTTTTTTTTTTTTTTTTTTTAATATATTGGAAATCTTTTCTTTTATGTTTTTATGTTCAGACGACCTAGTGCTACCACTTGTAAATTGGAAGTAACTTTATGTGTGAGAATCAAATCATGCTTTGTTATCTAGTGGCTCTGTTGTATATTTTGAAAGATATTTCAAAGTTTTGGATTATTTTAAGATGTTTAAATTTATAAGCATTGATTATAATTTAAAATTATCACCTTAATTGTTTTAGGAGTTTTGATATATAGCTTAATTGTTCATGAGATTTGTTTTAAATTCTAATGTTACAATCCGATGGCATCAATTGGGGAGGTACAATTTAAATTTATTATTATTAATTTATTTCCATTGTAATTGTTTTCATAAATTCTGACTTTCAAATTTTAAAAACTTTTAGCCTCAAGTTTTTTCTTTATATATAAAGAGGAGGGGTTAGCCTATTGTGATATATAATAATTCTTTGTTTTTTTTTTGTGACTTATTTTCTTGGGTTATTTTCATTCTATGCTATTTTGGATCTGGGCTGATTGGTTAGAAGGGTCTGTTATATCTTGGAGAGTTTTCGTGTCCCGAGCGAATAAACTCTTACCTTGCTTGGATGAAGTGTGGCAATGTTTTATAAAGTAAAGGAAGGGAATGGAAAGTAAAGGAAGTGAAAGGTTCAACCTATCCCTTGCCCGGGGGAAAGTAAAATAAAATAAGGGAAGGGAAGGGTTTTAGTTATTTTGTGTTTGGTTTGGAGGTAAGGGAAAGTAAAGTAATGCTTTAATATTACTAAAGTACCTCTATAATAATAGCAAACCAAATATTAGATCAATTTGTGTAATATAGTCACCACCACACATTCACTTGACCAATTATGCACATCCACTTAATCAATTTAAAAGCACATACAATGACCAACGCACATACATAATATATGTTCACAAAACATTGAACAAAGTACGTATAGTTTCATCAAGTTAAAATAAAATACACATTGTTTGAACATAGTTAAATCAAAATATATTTCATCAACCAAAATACTCAATGTTATATCAAGATAAGGCACAATGCTTTGTATTTGTTGATGATACATTGTTTGATCCATGCGCATCAGCCAACTCTTCCTATCACAAAAAATAAGAATGATATTATGATTTAAATATATGTCTCAAGATTAATTATTAATGTTGGTAAGGAAGAATGGGCTAACCTTGCTTTTAATGTTGTGGTTCTTCATCATGGCTCATCAACTTCAATAATATACCCTTGCGATTCTCATTTGGGCATTTAATCAACCTTTCCACCATGTTTGGACGGCTCTCCGGAGATGAACAATAAAATAAAAATTGTGGCTCACCGGAGTTTTGACAGCTCTCCGACTAGCAAATCCGGCGGTTCTCCGGTGAGATATTCCGGTGATCCCTGAAGATGAGATGAGGAGGGAGAAGGAGAGAATGACTAGGGTTTGCTCCCTTTCATTCTCATTCTCTTATAAAGATAATTTCAGGCGTTTTAATCCCTCCCAACCTTTCAATTTCAAGGGTTGAGAAAATAGAGAAAAATGGAGGGCTTCTAACCCCCACAACCCTCCCAAGCCTCCCCTTCCCTCAACTCTTCACCCCAAGTAAGGGTTGAGGGAACCCTTACTTTCCAAACTCTCCAAAACCCTCCCCAACCCTCCGTAACAATCTAGGCCTTAAGGACAGTCTCAACACATGTCTCAGGCTATCTTTGTTTTATTCTATTACTCCAACAATTTTAAGAGTTTAACATGGAAAACAACACCAACACTCTTCCGTCCCCAAATGATGGTGCAACTATTGTTACTACACAAGTCATTGTTGTTGCCTTTTCACCAATCGTCTCTTCTGTTCCTTCTACTGCTGTTGCATTGGCAAACCTTTTCTGGACATCTCCAAGATTGAGATTTTTGGAGGCCAAAGTTTTAGGAGGTGGCAGGAAAGCATCTTTTCTATTCTTGATATGCATGGAGTTGCTTCAGTTCTCAACCTTCATCAATGATAGATCCTAAATAATTTGAGAGTTGGATGCATGCCAATAAGGTTTGTAGGCATACAATTATAAGCACTTTATCTAATGAGCTTTACGATATCTATTGCTTCTACAACGAGGCTAAGGAAATTTGGGAATCCATGAACTTAAAGTATACTGTCGAGGATACTGGGAAACAAAAGTTTGTGATTGGGAATTACTATAAATGGGAGATGACGGATGGCAAAGAGATCAAGGCTCAAATCAACGAGTACCACAAATTGCTTGAAGAGTTGAAAACAGAGAGCATTATTTTGCTAGACGAATTTGTTGCCGGTCTTCTCATAGAAAAGCTACCGGAATCTTGGAAGGACTATAAGCAACAACTTAAACACAAGAAAAAATAGCTCGCTCTTGCGGACCTAATCACTCATTATAATTGAGGACACCAATAGAAGAGAATTGCGGGTTACAAATGCAAAAGCGATGGCAACAAGGGTGAATCTCATACAAAGTAAATTTCACAAAAAGAGGTATGATAATAAGAATCCTGATTATGTGCCAAAAGCCATTAACCCAACTTTTAAAAAGGAAAGTACTTGCTTTGTTTGTGGAAAGCTAGGTCATCATGCACCTTAGTGCAGACATAGGAAGATAAATGAGAATCCTCCTAAGCCAAAAGTAAATTTGGCTGAAGGAGATAATGTAATTGTTGTGGTCATTTCTCAAGCAAATATTGTGACCAATGTGAATAAGTGGGTGGTAGACTCTGGGGCTACGAAGCATATTTGTGCAGATAAAGATGCTTTTACCTACTACACTCCTGTGAGGGATGGAGAGGAATTTATATACCTTGGAGATTCAAGAACTGCTCCACTTATTGGAAATGGAAATGTTTTTCTTAAGCTCACATCTGGAAAGACCTTGGCTTTTAATGAAATGCTCCATGTGCCCACTATTAAGGGAAATTTAATTTCTGTAGCACTATTGGGCAAAGTTGGGGTTAAAGTATCTTTTGAATCTGATAAGATTATAATGACAAAAAATAATATGTTTGTTGGCAAAGGCTATTGTGATTAGGGACTCCTTGTACTTAATATTTCTAAAATTATGAATACCTCTTCTTTTGTTTACTTGACTGATTCCATTCACATGTGGCATGCTAGATTAAGACATGATAAATTTTCTTATATTAAGAAAATGCAATGCCTTGGTTTTATTTCTAGGATTAGGGGTGCATGTTCAAACAAATGTGATATTTGTGTTGAGTCAAAGTTAACTAAAAAAATATGTTACTCTGTTCAACGGGAATCAAAACTACTTGGTTTAATACATAGTGATTTAGGAGATTTAACAAACCATGACTAGAGATGGTAAAAAATATTATGTGAACTTTATAGATGATTTTTCTCGATATACTAAAATATATTTAATTAGAAATAAAAATGAAGCTTTTGATATGGTTTTTTTAATACAGAGTAGAAGTAGAAAATCAATTAAATAGAAAAATTAAAAGAATTAGGTTTGATAGGGGTGGTGAATACATTTCTTTTAATGATTTTTGTGAAAAAGAAGGCATAATTCATGAAATGACTCCTCCATATTCACCCGAATCTAATGGGGTAGCCGAAAGGAAAAATCGGATGTTAAAGAAATGATGAATGGTTTATTGGTTAGTTCATCTCGCACCTCGACAATCTTTGGGGTGATGCTTTATTTACTGCATCTTATCTCGCAAAATAGAATTCCCCATAAGAAATCCAAGCAAGTTGAAGCAAGTTTAACTCAAGTAGAAGCCATCGCACCTCAATAGAGGATTGTACATTTTTCATTGCTATCTAAAGTTCCAAGTAACATATATATATGAATACCACCAAGAAAGTTGAAACAACTGTAGTTGATTGGCAAGTTAAATTGCATCTTGCCCAATCAGTGTATGTAAAAGCATGAAAGTTTATAGAGGATTTTGCGTACTGAATGTGAAGACCATAATCAAAATGAGCAATAAAGGTTGATGCTTAATACAAGAAGTGTAATTCACAAGTGTAAGCAATATTTGGTTAGGTAAAAGTGAGTTATTGGGGAGTCCGAGTAAGACTTTAATAAATGTTAGGGTCATGAAATGGCTCAATATCATGAGGTCCCTTTTATGACAAGAGTAGAGGGATATGCTTACTTCTAGTCATGTGAGCTTAATGTTACAATGTCATGCAAGGTGATGGTGAGGGAAAGGTATGTGAAGGTCAAAACAATGGGGCCTAGGAGGGTTGACGAGTCAAAGAAGAATGGAGGTCTTTATCTCAACGAAGTGGAGCATGAGGGACGAATGGGGGAAGGCCACGTGGGTCTCTCAAAGGGGAGCACCGATACGCCATCTCCCAGTCAACCATGATTCGAACATTCACCTACATGCAATGGTGGTCAAGCAGAGAACTTGGTTGAATTTAACCATGATGAAGCTGAGCCAGGAAACGTAAGACGCACTCAGCGCATGCGTGTTTCACCCACTTGGTTAAAGGATTATGTATCTTGATAAGGACGACACACGGCGACACCACGTCTTTGTCGTTACAGCGTACCCGAGATGGTGTTGAGTATAAATATCACTTCTGTAATAGATGAAAACCTTTTAAGCAAATATTGGAATGAAACTCTGAAAGCCCTCCTTCGTCCCCCAGCTTCTCTCCTCTTCTCTTTTTCTTTTGTTTCCTTTCTTTCTTGGAGCCAACCCTTGCTCGAAAAGGGAATCGATACGAGAAGATCGTATCATTTGGTGCTTTCGTTATATTTCCCTCATGGCTGATTCTGCTGATATTCTGGAATCTCTAAAAGCATTGAGGATTGAGATGGGTGATCAATCGTTAGCTCATCATCGTTTCTTGGAACAATACATGGCGTCTGTGGATGCACGATTCTCCAAGCTCCGTTCTCAAGTTATTTCCACACCGTCTTCTTCGA
The DNA here is from genome assembly GCA_902712375.1 of Dioscorea dumetorum. Lineage (NCBI taxonomy): Eukaryota > Viridiplantae > Streptophyta > Magnoliopsida > Dioscoreales > Dioscoreaceae > Dioscorea > Dioscorea dumetorum. The sequence continues at coordinate 7,089,824 of CACTHL010000393.1, forward strand.
TGATCGCATCTCGCCCCCACCACTCTATGGGTGAGTCCGATCTGCATTCCCTTGCCCGATCTATGAAGATGGATGTACCAAAGTTTGATGGCTCGGATCCGAGTGGCTAGATCTTTAGGATTGAGGAATTCCTTGCTTTTCACAACATTCCTGATGATCTTCATCTCCGTATTGTTTCATTTCACTTGGAAGGGCGGGCATCTGCGTGGTTTCAGTGGATGAAGGCTAACAATCTCATCACTTCGTGGGCAAGCTTTCTTCTCAATGTGAAGCACCGTTTTGGTGCTTTGATCTATGAAGATCCACAAGGTACATTGTCTAAACTCTCTCAGACATAGTCTGTGGCGGATTTCCAAACCACATTTGAGGACATGATGAATAAGGTCTCTGGGGTCTCAGAATCTCTGTTGATATCCTTCTTCATCAGTGGCCTGCGATCAGATATTAGAAGGGAGTTATTATTAACCAGACCTTCTACCTTAATAGAGACTTTTGCTCTTGCTCGAGCTTATGAAGCTCGCGTGGAGGATTCTACTTTGGAGCAGCGTTCTTGGCCTAAGGTACATACTAAACCTATTGGGTTTTCTACACCTGTTGTTAGACCCCATGCTCTGGTGAATCCATCACCAGCTATTTCATCATCTGTTCATTCTAAGGTGTTTGCACCTATTGGATCTACTAGTATTGCTCCTTCACCTCCATTATTACCAACCCCTAACCTCCCAGTTAAATGACTCGCTTCTATGGAGCTTCAAGATAGACGTAATAAGGGGTTATGTTGCAATTGTGATCAGAAATGGGGTGCCTGTCATCGTTGTAAAAGTAAATTTCTCCTTCTCTTAGGCACTGACGATGATGTGGAGGAACAACCCATTGAGGAAGCTGTTGATGCTTGGCCCAACTAATGACATTCTTATTGGTGACATCTCTAGCTTTCATGCTCGGCTGGTCAAAGTAACCCAAGATCTCCGAGGCTCACGGGAGAGATCTCCGGTAAACCATTACAGGTGTTGATTGATAGTGGGAGCACCCACAATTTCATTAAACCACAACTCAATGAACAGTTGGGATTACATGTTAAAACTATTGATGCTTTTAAAGTATATATTGGCAGTGGAGATTATATGGTGTGCAATCTTGTTTGTTCACAAGTTCCACTGAGTTTGCAGGGCAAATCTTTCAGTGTCGACCTCTATGTTCTGTCTATTGAGGGCCCTGATGTGGTGTTGGGTATACATTGGCTGCAAAGATTAGGGAGAGTGTTGCATGACTATTCCACCTTTTCTATGGAGTTCCAATGGCAGGGTAAGACTGTTACCTTGCAAGGAGAACTAACACGAACTCCACGACTAGTGTCTTTACATCAGTTACAAGCATTAGTCCATGATCATGCAGTTTCGGAAATGTTTGAATTACAACCTGTCTCTCCAGAGGTTAACAGGATTTCTGATGCTAACGTGGTTGATGAGTTTGAACCCCCACCTGGCCTGCCAATTGAAGTGATTCACTTGCTGCACAAATATAAGATTCTATTTGGCCTTCCTTCACATCTACCTCCACACAGAACTGTTGATCATCGTATCCACTTGCTACCAGATACTAAACCTATCAATATCCGACCCTATAGATATCCACACTATCAGAAGGAAGCAATGGAGAAAATGGTTCGGGAGATGCTGAATCAAGGCTTCATCAGGCCTAGCCAAAGCCCATTCTCTTCTCCTATATTGCTTGTTAAAAAGAAGGATTTCACATTCCGTTTCTGTGTGGATTTCAGAGCACTAAATGCAGCCACTATAAAAGACAAGTTTCCAATCCCAACTATCGACGAGTTACTTGATGAATTGGGAGGGGCTTCTATCTTTAGCATATTAGATTTGCGGGCGGGTTATCACCAGATCCTTATGCATGCCAAAGACATCTATAAGACAGCGTTTCGAACGCATGAAGGGCATTTTGAGTTCCTTGTCATGCCCTTGGGTTGACAAATGCTCCGTCAACTTTTCAAGCCACTATGAATGAGCTGTTCTCCCCATTCTTGCGTCGATTCGTGATTGTATTCTTCGACGATATATTGGTTTACAGCACATCTATGGAGCTCCACTTATCTCACTTAGAACAAGTTCTTTCTTATTTACATGCCAGCCAATTCTATATTAAAATAGCTAAGTGTATGTTCTGTCAGCCCTCTATTGAATATTTGGGTCACATTGTGACTGCTTATGGAGTCCAGCAGACCCTCAGAAGATTTTAGCAATGATAGAATGGCCCATGCCCACTACACTCAAACAGCTGAGAGGATTCTTAGGTTTAACAGGGTATTATCGAAGTTTTATTCAGTGGTATGCTTCCATTGTTAGACCCCTTACTGATCTCACTTGCAAAGATGCTTTTCTCTGGAACTCCGAAGCGACTCAAGCTTTCTCTGCATTGAAGCAAGTAATGTTCACTACCCCTGTGTTAAAGCTTCCTGATTTTACCAAGGACTCCGTGGTAGAAACAGATGCATCAAATGAAGGCATTGGTGCAGTGTTGATGCAAGACAACCATCCAATCTGTTACTTTAGCAAGAGATTGAGTCCAAAATTCAGAGGAACCTCTGCCTATTTTCGAGAGCTCCATGCCATTGTTGAAGCAGTTCATAAATGGAGGCAATACTTGTTGGGGAGGACTTTTATTATAAGAACTGATCATAAGAGTTTGAAGGAGCTACTTCAACAAGTGCTACAGACCCCTGATCAGCAATCATTCATTCGAAAACTCTTGGGTTTCCATTTTAAGATAGAATACAAGCCAGGGAGATGCAATCTTGCTGCAGATGCATTATCTAGGATGCAAGATGACAGTACAATCCTTCACTCTCATCAGCTCTTCCTGCTAAGCAAACCTGAGCAAGAAATTTTACATACACTACTGCGGGAGAATTCTTCTTTGGATGACATGGTGGTTTTACATCAGCAATATAAGGCTGGAAAACTCTCTGTACATTACACTGTGAATGCCGGAATTTTGTTATTTAAGCAACGCTACTACATTGGCAAATGCTCATCTTCGAAAGAGACATTATTGCATGAATTCCATGCTACCCCATTAGCAAGACATGTTGGCATTAAAGGCACACTGGTACGCTTATCATCTTGTTTTTATTGGCCTTCTATGTGATAGGATGTGGAGAATTGGGTTGCTACTTGCTTAGTATGCCAACAAATCAAGAGCTCAACTCAAGCTCCTGCGGGGTTGATTCAGCCGTTGCCTATTCCTTATCAAGTCTGGGAGGATGTGAGCATGGACTTCATCACTGCACTACCATTGTCTCAAGGCTTCATAGTGATTATGGTCGTCGTTGATCGTCTGACGAAGTATGCTCATTTTGGCCTACTACCAACTCACTTCACAGCTTCTCAAGCAGCAGAGTTGTTTGCCAATCAAGTGGTTCGTTTACATGGGTTTCCACGATCCATTATATCCGATCGTGATCCAATTTTTGTGAGCAAATTTTGGATGAAATTGTTTGAGTTGAGTGGTACCTTGTTACGGCATAGCACTGCATATCACTCGCAAACTGACGGCCAGTCGGAGGTTGTCAACAGGGGCTTAGAGCAATACCTCCGGGCTTTTACACAAGTGAAGCCTAACAGCTGGGCTTCACTCCTTGGTTGGGCAGAGCTTAGCTACAATATAAACTATCACAGTGCTTTGAAGATGTCACTGTATCAGGCCTTATATGGGCGGCGACCACCGACCATTCCAGCTTATTCTAAAGGAGAAACTAAAATCCAGGCTTTGGATTCTCTCTTGGAGGAAAGAGATGAGTTACTACGTTTACTAAAGGCTAATCTCAGAGATGCACAGCTTTGCATGGAGCTCAAAACCAATAAACACCGCAGAGAGTTGATTCTAATGGTTGGCGATATGGTGTTGGTAAAGCTTCAACCGTATAAACAAAACCAAATAGCTCAAAGAAGGTCACACAAGCTCGCTCGAAGGTACTATGGACCCTTCCAAGTTCTTGAACGTCTTGGTCCAGTTTCGTATCGTCTAGCTTTGCCAATGGGGAGTCGTATCCATCCAGTTTTCCATATCTCCAATCTTAAACCATTTCGTGGCACTGCTATTGTACTGGCACAACCTTTACCAGAACTCATGGTAGAGGAAGGGCCACTGATATCACCGCTAGCCGCCATCTCTACCAGGACATTGCTGAAGAAGGAGAAGCCAAAGCCAACCAAGCAAGTTCTGGTCCAGTGGAAGGGGATTCTACAGGAAGATGCGACGTGGGAGGATAACGATGAGTTTAGTCGTCTGTACCCTGGAGTACTCCACCTTGAGGACAAGGTGGGATTTGAAGGAGGCGCGACTGATACGCCATCTCCAGTCAACCATGATTCTGAACATTCACCTACATGCAATGGTGGTCAAGCAGAGAACTTGGTTGAATCTAACCATGATGAAGCTACGCCAGGAAATGTAAGACGCACTCAGCGCATGCGTGTGCCACCCACTTGGTTAAAGGATTATGTAGCTTGACAGGGACGACACACGGCGACACCACGTCTCTGTCGTTATAGCGTACCCGAGATGGTGTTGAGTATAAATATCACTTCTATAATAGATGAAAACTTTTTAAGCAAATATTGTAATGAAACTCTGAAAGCCCTCCTTCGTCCCCCAGCTTCTCTCCTATTCTCTTTTTCTCCTGTTTTCTTTATTTCTTGGAGCCAACCCTTGCTCGAAAAGGGAATCGATACGAGAAGATCGTATCCAAGCACCTATCACAAGGCATGATGCTCAAACAAAGGAGACGCATGGGAGCACGGAATTGGCGGACAAACATATTATATGAAGACTTTATTTTGGCATGAAAGAGAGAAAGAAGAAGAGCCTAGGTAGGACCTCTCAGTTGGAGGGTTTTGGGAATTTCTCTTAGGAATTCCAGAAGATTGAGGATGCTAGTATGGCTCTAGTTTCTTTCCTACTTGTTATCATATTTGCTGGTATTTTGCTATTGCTTTCATTGAATAAGTGTAAGAGATTAATCTCTCTTCAAGATTCTGGTATGTTGAAAATAGGAAAATCCTTTTCATTCGAAATTAACATGGAGAAAAATATGAAGTCAGCTTGTATGAGGAAAAGAATGTTAGTGCTAAAGTACAATAATGCCATTATTATGTGTGAGTTGGCATTATTTGTCAAACCATGTTTAATTTGTAGCTGCTAAAGTGTTTCTCGTGGTGGAGGATTACTGATGAGGTTGTGGAATTTTCAATATGCGGGTCTGGTGAGGTGTAGGGATGGCAATGGGGTGGGGCGGGGCGCCCCCACCCCGCCAACCACATGGCTTGTTTCGTGTCCTGCCCTGCCCAGTTTTTTTTTAACATTTTCAATACCAAAACAGCCCTGTGGTTTTTTTCATACGTCCCGCCCACGTCCCGTTTTTACTAAAATTGCTATAAAAAATAAAAAATTACATAGTTCAACATTAATTGATAGAGTTTTTTATTAAACCCCTTATAATATATACTATTTATTAATAAATTTACTTAATTAAAGTAAATAATATTTGTGAGGTACTATATTTTGTAATTAAATCATTAATACATAAGCTTTCATGATACACAACTATCATAATTAAGTGAATATAATCTTATTTATTTTGATTTATAAATTAAAAAAATTAAAATTATATGTATATAGTAATATATAAGGGTATATATGCAACTTTTTAATGGGGCGGGGCGGGGCAAGGTAAAACCAAAACTGGCCCGCCCTCCTCACCAGAAATCCTCTCCTCGCGCCACCTGTTCCCCAAATTCCAACAAAAAACAACCCACCCTGGGGGCGGTTTTTTTGTTGGTATTAGGAGATTTTTTTTTTGAAATCGGGGAACAGTGTGGGGTGGAGCGAGCATCGGGTCAGAATCCATTAGGCGGGTCGAGTTTTGCCATCCCTAACGAGGTGGTAGATAATGAAATGGTGGCTTGATCAAATTCATCACAAGCTTAAATTGGAATGTGCTGATTGATATTAAAAAATATTAAAGGACGGTGCAGATTAATGCGTATGATTTGTGTATTCGAGAATTGATTGAAGTTATTTTTGGCATAAAGCTTAAGTTGGAATTTAAGACAATTGCGCATAGAGCTATAATTAGAAAATACTCAATTATTTAAAGGTGTTGTTTGGTTAGCTGTAAGTAGCTGTAAGTAGCTGTGATGCAAGTGGCTTTACATGTAATTAGCTGTTTGGTTTGATGTAAAAGCTCCACTTACATGTAAGTGGACTTACATCTCATTCACTTTTACAACATTTCAACTTATATCAAAATTTGTTGTAAGTTGAAATGCAGTAAAGTAAGTGGTATCGACTCACCACCATTTTATTTTAAATATAATTATAAAAATATTTAATAAGTTAAATTATCATTAAAATTAAATATAAAAATATTTTTAAGTAATAAAATTTTAAAAAATATTTAATTCAAAATATTTAATATTTTTAAAAAATATTTTTATCATTCAAATACTTTAAATAAATAAATAATTAATTATTATAAAAAGTATTAAATAATTAGAACTAATACTAACATGATTAGTAATATTGATATGATTACAAAAATAGTTATTTATGTTTTATTTAATTTAATATTATATTTTAAAATACCAATTCTTATTTAATTTATATAGAAGAAATATTTTAATGACATATACTTAAATTACATTATATTTTTTAAATTTAATAAATCACCACTGAATTAATGAAAATTTTAAATTAGTATTAATGCTAAATAATGATAGTTAATATAATTAATAGTTTTTAGGGATAAAATTGAAGTATATTATATAGTTAAAAACTTTTATAAATAATATTAAATAATATTAAATAAATTAAATAATTAGTGTCAACAATATATGATAGGGGTAATCTTACCATTTCACTTACATGGTAATGGTACTCCTAACTTACATAAAACCAAACAAAAAAAAAAAAGCAAATACAACATTTAAAATTACAACAAACCAAACAGCTGTGATGTAAGTTAAAATACTGTATTTTCACTTACACTATAATTTTACTTACATGTAAATTCAGTTACAGACGATCAAACAACCCCAAAATGACTAGAGATAAGATAAATAAGAGAGTGCTAATTAAGAAGAAGATTTAAATAAAACCACTTAAGGAGATAATATTTAGCGTGATTGCTTAAAGACCAAGTTTGACACTTTAAGAGTATACTGAATTAGAAACAAAAAATTTAGAAACGGAATTGTTTCATTTATGACTAAAAGCCAATTCACATGAATTTAAAGGTTGTTTCTAAAACTGAAACATAATTCACATTTGTTTTTTAATTTTGAACACAATTTTTGTATGTTTGTAATCGTTTTTTATTTTAGAAATGACTTTAACCATTTGTAATTTAGATTCTAATCTAAACTCCATTTGTAAATTAGAAATATATATGTGATTCTGTTTCTAAAATATTTTAGAAATAGATAAATAACTTTTATGTATATGTATATTAATAATAGTAATAATAATATTAATAATAGTAACCGTAATAATAGTAAAAATAATAATTGTCTGGCCAATATATTATAAGTACATGTTATGATTTTATAAATATATCTTCTTATATTAGAACTTGTAAAATTCATAAAAAACTTTAATGTATAAATAGGTATAATAACTTTCAAAAAAATAAAATATAAAAAATTATATAAACATATTAGCTCCTTTTGAATAGAATGAATTTCAAAGAACAAAATATATATAACTCAAAATTAAGTAAAAATGAAATTTAAACCATTCCTTATATGTTTAATTTTATGTATATGTGTAACAAAATTAGAAATGGATTTCAATTTTGTTTCTAAAACAAATCTATTCGAATACGCTTCCAAATTTAGAATTGGAATTGAAATATGTTTCATTTCTAAATTTATAAAATAAAATTTATATTTAGAATTATTTTTGAAAATTCATTAAAACTTTAAATATTTAAATAAGGAAAATAATTGTTAAAAAATACATTATGGGTGTATGGTATGATTATATATAGGTATAATAAGTTTTAAAAAAAAAAATTGAAATATAGAAATTTTACAAACATATTAACTCTTTTTTAGATAAAATGGATTTTAAACATAAAATATATTGGCCAGTTTATAGATAAAATAAAGTTAAAAAAATTATAAACCGATCTGGAATCTCTTTGTAGCTACAGTGCAACAATTGAATTTTGTTGAAAATATGCATGATGTGAGTCGGTATGGATGGTTTTGTAGTATAATTTGCCAAAGAACAAACATACAAATGTGGTTATTTTTGATGTTGGGTGCATCCATCTTACTGGAATATTTATATTTTATAAGAATAACTTTTTGGTCATTTTACTTATTCAACCTAATCTTATATTCTAGCCTAACTTTAAATACATAATGATGTACATGTATTTCTCTGATGAGTTTTTTTGATCAATAATATTCTCTCTTGTGTTTTTTTGATCAATAATATGATGAGTTTTCCTCTCATCTTGATTGTAGAATTCCATAAATCCTAGAATTTCACATGGTATCAGAGTGTTGATGGGAGAGCATGGCAGCTTGGCTTTCGGCTATCAAATCCCATCACGGTCATGAGTGGTGGTTGATCCGATCATATCAGATCAAATTAGGCCACAAACAGATTTGAGAATGACAATATTAGATTAGATGACGACCAACACCGACAATGTTTTGGCTATGGGCAACACCTATACCAAAAGGAATCTGGATATTTTCTCACCATTCTTCGTCTCATTCAGATAATCCGGGTGCCATATTAATCCCGACTATTTTGAAAGGAGACAACTATGATATGTGGGAAAAATCCATTTTGATGGCTTTACAAGCAAAGAATGAATCGGGATTTGTTCTTGGCATGATTAAAGAGCCACTGGTTGGCACTTTGGAAGCTAATAATAAGTCGGCTTGTGATTCCATGCTTCAATCATGGTTTATGAATACACTTCATGAAATGATCCGGCAAAGTGTGGTAAATGCTCGATCGGCGAAGGATTTGTGGAATAATTTGAGCGAAAGGTTTTTTTTGGCAATGCACCACGTTTTCATCAACTTAAGGGGAGATCACCTCCTTTCGGCAACGAGGTTTAAGTGTCTCCAATTGCTTCACCCACCTTAAGTCCAAATGGGATAAATTAGGAAGTTATTCGAAGATACTGACCCGTAATTGTGGAGGATGTACTTGTGGTGCACCTCAAGAGCTAGCTAAAGAAAGAGAAGAAGTGAAGCTATATCAATTTCTTTTTGGCCTCGACAATACTAATTTCAGGATGGTGCATTCTCAAATTTTGAGCATAGGCCCCTTTCCTACTCTTAGCAAGGCTTATTCCTTTGTTTTGAAGGAGGAACATCAAACTCAAGCCTCTTGTGGACAAGATGAAGGAAATGAAGTGATAGCTTTGGCAACACAAACAAAGCCATCATTTCTTGGGGATCCAAAAGGAGCACAAGGAGATCGCAAATGCACTCATTCTCACCGGAATGGTCATGATATATTAACTTGTTCAAAAGTGGTGGGCTATTCACACTGGTGGACAGACCCACATGGCTGTGATACAGGTCGCTCACCGCACACACTGACTGCAGGAGTAACACAGTCCCGCGATGGAGGGCAACCCAATCATGGCTTGGCCAGTTCGGTGAAGGTCATGGCGGTGGCAACCATGGTCGGGGTTGTGGAGCTTCGGTCCATTATGCTACTGGTGATGGAGGAGATATATCTTCGAACGCCTCGAGCCCTGTAAATCTTTTACTGGTGATCAGGTTTAGTGTTTGATCGCTCTATTATATCACGATACTCTTTCCGACAAGCTCTCTGGTAAGGCCACTCATGATTTACTGTGGATTTTAGATAGTGGGGCATCTAGTCACATGATAGGGGATGCTAATCAATAATCTGATCTTTATGACGCCTCACCCATATCTGTTATACAACTTGATGGATCCCACACTGCCTCATGTAAAAAGGTTCGAGCTACTTTGAGCGATGGTGTATATTTACATGATGTTTTGTTTATGCCTTCTGTAACATGCAACTTAGTCTCCATACATCAAATGATTACATATTTAAATTGTCAAATTATGTTTACTGATTAGTTATGTGTGATACAGGACCATGCCAAGAGGAAACAGATTGGAGTCGGTGAGCTCCTCCAGGGAGGAGGGGGGTTATATCTCTTTCGGTCGGAGAAGACACAAACGGCTTTGAAAACCGAAAGAGAAGATTCATTAGTCCTTGGGCATCGTCAACTTGGGCACCAAGCTAGTCGGCATATTTCATTTGTCGCTATAGTTGGCAAAATACGTTTTCATGGGAATTTCGTTTGTGATCCGTGTGTTCATGCAAAACAAACTAGGTCTAGGTTTCCCTTGTCCAATAAAACAGCTGCGCATTGTTTCAATTTAATTCATTGTGACTGATGGGGTGCATATTGTACGCCGTCAAGTTATGGTGCACATTATTTTCTTACACTAGTTGATGATCATAGTCGTTGTATTTGAGTCTTCTTTTTGCGAAATAAGAGTGATGGTTGTCGTTATTTGATGAATTTGTTTCCAATATGTTGAAACTTACTCTGATAAAAAAAAAGGTAAAATACCATATTTAGTCCTTGTATTTGACTCAATCTGTCCTTTTTGTCTCCCTATTGTAACTTGACCCCAATTAGTCCCTCTATTGATGATTTGAGGCAAATTAAATCTAGCCCATGATAGACGTCCTCTTCTCCCTCATGGATAATAATCTAATTGTTTAAGAATACCCTATTTAGTCCTTTATTTGACTCAATGTGCCCCTTTAGTCCCATATTGTAATTTGACCCAAATTAATCCTTCTATTGATGATTTGAGGCAAATTAGGTCCAGCTCATAACAGATGTTCTCTTCACCATCATGAATAATAATCTAATCGTTTAATAATATTTAAAACTTTCATAATGTCACATCAGCAACATCAGACGGAGAAGAGAATTTCCATCACGGGCTGGACCTATTTTGCCTCAAAATATCAAAAAAAGGACCAATTGGGGTCAAATTACAATGGCGGGACTAAAGGGGTAGATTGAGTCAAATACAAGGACTAAATAGAGTATTCTATAAAACTTTTATAATGCCACATCAGGAACATCAGATGGAGAAAAGAACGTCCGTCATGGGCTAGACCTATTTTGCCTCAAATCATCAATAGAGGAACCAATTGGGGTCAAATTATAATGGGGAAACTAAAGGGGCAGATTGAGTCAAATACATGGACTAAATAGGGTGTTCTACCAAAAAAAAATAAAGTCCATTAGGAGCAACAATGGGCTGGAATTTGGTTGCACGTCCGTGAAAAAGTTTTATGCTGCCAAGGGAATGGTGCATGAAACAAGTTGCGCAAACATGCCACAACAAAATGCGTGGGTTGAGTGTTGGCATCCAAACATTTTTGAGGTATATTGGGCTTTATGTTTCCAAGACAAGTTACCTATTCTTTCTTGGGGTGAGTGTGTCTTAACCACGGTTTATTTCATTAATTGTGTTCCAACTACCTTGTTGAATAAAAGATCACCCTTTGAACTTTTATTTGGCATCCAACCTTCTTATGAACATAGTTGGGTTTTGGTTGTTTATGTTTTGCACACCACAAAGATAGTGATAAGTTTGCATCCAGGAGTAAACCATGTGTCTTTCTTGGCTATCTTCATGCCAAAAATGATTGGAAACTATATGATTTACAGTCCGTTTGGTTAGAGGGAATGGGAATATAGAGAGGGGATGGGGAGGGGGAGGGAGATGGGAATAGAAATAGGGAAAGGGGATTGGGGATGGGAATAAAAATAATATTTGGCTGTAGGGAATGGGGATAGGAATATGAAAAGGTATAGAGGAAAATTTTAGTAAAATTATTTTTATACCCTTGAATATTTTAATTAAATAATGTATCTTAATTGTAAAAGAAACAATTATTAAATAACTCCAATTTCTATAAATAATATTTAAAGGAGTTACTGATGTATGTATTTTTATTATATAAAATTTTAGATTTATACATTTTAATTGGCAAATACAATTTAATTATGTTTAATTAAAAAAAACAAATGTCCAAATTTAATTATTTTAAATCACCAAAATTTTAATAAATCTAATATTTCAAAAATAAATACAAACCATAACAAGATTTTTAATTTTCATGCAAAATATTATTCAAAAATTTTAAAAAAATCAACATGGCTTCTCCTCATTTTAAAAATCACAAGAACATTCCTAATAAATTTTGAGATATTATGCACCAATAAAAAAAACACATTATAGGAATGCTCCCAATTAAGAAAAACATAAAATCCACATGAAAGTAGGCATATTACATGAAAGTTCAACGTTTGAGTTTGACATAATATGATGGATCCATTACATAGCCAAGCATTACTATGAAAGTAGACATATTACATGAAATTTCAAAGTTCGAGTTTGACATAATATGAAAGAGTTGCAGTTGGGGATCTTTAAAGAGTTTCACAAAAATTTATATACTAAAGTCTACAACAATGATAAACACAATTCATAATTATACAAAATAAGAAATTAAAAAGAAGGCATATAAAATAGTAAAAAAATTCAGATCTTTAAAAAATTTCACCGAATTTTATGTTTAAAAAATAAACATATTTCATAATTATCCAAAAATAACAAATAAAACTGAATCTTTATTGAGAAAAATCCTTCACCAAAGATCCAGCCTTTTTAGTGATTATCCCTTTCAATCTCGCTTTCTCTCTAGATCTTCACTATTATTAAAAAATAATTAAAAAAAACTATTAGCCAGAATCCTAACTAACCAGAAAGACTTGATCCTCGGTGGTGACTGTGACAACAATAGATGGAGATGATTATAATGGAGGTAGGGTTCAGAAGCAATGTCAGTGTGAGAGAGGAATTCATATATATTTAGAGGGTATAAATGTCATTAGTATACCCAGGCATGCTCAATCCCCCCAAAATGAGAGGGATGAGTATAAAGGTGTTGAGGGGCATACAATCCCCCTCAATCCCTTCCCATGTCCCTAGGTGCATGCCCAAACATGGGCATGCACATGCCACAAGGATTGATCCCCAATCCTTGGGGATCAATCCTTGTATCCAAACGGACCGTTAGAACATCGAGTCATTTTCTACTCTTGAGATGTCATATTTCATGAACATCGCTTCCCATTTCATGCACCATCTCCATTACCATCGAGAAGTTGACCCATGAATCGTGAGGGGTTAGTGATTTGTAAAGATGAGAATTGTGAGGATGCTGGAGAGCGACTACTTGAGGAAGAGCCACATGATCCAGAAGAGATCTTTCCTCTCACTCATACATCAAGGGGGAGTGACTTAGAAGCACAAGAGTTGGGCATTGATCAATGACTGTGACGTGAAACTCGGATGCCCACTAAATTCGACGACTACATTATGTTTTTGACCCGGATTGGACCCGAGCCCAAGCAAGCCTACTTCACAGTCCAAGCAGGCTACCCAATAGCATTCCGGACTTCCTCAACCGTGCATCGCCTCATTGGCAGCACTGGACACTCGACATTCTTGCCTACAAACTATTTGTCAAAATTTGACCCCTCATGGCACTTCATTGTTACTCCATGATCGCTCCTCAAGTACTCCAATTAAGTGACATTTGCCAATTTTTCTAGCAATCGTCACGTGTTTTTGGAAGCTATTAACCAGGCAGAGGAACCACAAACCTATGCTCAAGTAGTGAAGAGTGATAAGTGGCGCAATGCTATGGCTCTTGAGATTGCTGCTCTTGAAGCTAATGGCAGTTGGATGCTTGAATCCCTAGCTCCAGGAAAATGAGTGATAGGTTGTCGTTGGGTGTACAAGATCAAACATAAATTTGATGGCACAATTGAGAGCTACAAGGACCGATTGGAAGCAAAGGGTTTCACACAAGTGGAAGGACTCGATTTTCATGAGACTTTTGCTCCCATAGCAAAATTGGTCTCAGTCCGCATTTTTCTGTCTGTCACCGTCGCTAAAGGATGGGAACTTCATCAGATGGACTTGAATAACGCTTTCTTGCATAGGGATCTCAAAGAAGAGGAATATATGCGAATACCACCGGGCTTCTATCGTAGACAAGGCGATAAGGTATGTTGTCTACATAAATCTTTATATGGGCTTCGGCAAGCATCGTGAAATTGGTTTACCAACCTTTGAATGTCTTTGGAAGAATGCAGTTTTGTTTAGTCTCGAGCTGATTATTCACTCGTTACACTTAGGTGTGGTCCCATTTTCCTAGGATTTGTGGAACTCTACAATAACAATGAGTGGAAAACTCATCATATTATTGATAAAAAAACTCATCAGAGAAATACATGTACATCATTATCTATTTATAGCTAGGTTAAAATATAGGATTAGGCTGAATAAGTAAAATGACCAAAAAGTACATTATTGTAAAATATAAATATTCCAATGCATCTATGTTTAATGGTTAATGACATGAGCTCTGAATGAGGTGGACACTACAAGAGAATAATGTAATTTGGCACAGAAATAGGTCAATAAAATTGGAACAAACTGACATTGTTTTTGGCATGGAGTTGTAATGTGCCTATAGCATGCATAACAAATAGAATTTGGCACAGAATAGTAAAACAGTTCAACATTTGTTAGTTTTGTTTGTTTCGGTTTTTGACACGGTGATGTTTGTCATGATTTTTGGTACAATTATGTTTGTCACGATTTTTGGCATTGTTTCGTTTGTCATGGTTTTTGGGACAGTTTAATTATCACAATTTTCGGCATGGTTTTGATTGTCATGGTTTTTGGCATGGTTTTGAAAATTAGCACGATTTTATTTATCACGATTTTTGGCACGGTTTGTTGTTAATGAGTTGTAAAAATTTTGGCATGGTTTTTCTTACGGTTTTAAATTTGCCACTATTTTTTGGCACGGTTTTCTGGATTCCTTGAAAAAAATAAATTAGTACAAAATTAATTTTATTAAATACAGCCTGGATTAAATTCGGCCTGGATTAACTTTTTTGGCACATGTCCTTCTAAGACATTAGGAAAATCAAAAAATCAAGTATCATGTAGAAGATGAGTAATCCATGGCACAAATATACATTTTATTAAATTGTCTGGAGGTCCATCCATTCATAAAGTATGACAATTTATTTTCAAATGAATAACTTATTAGGTTACTTCTGAATTTATGTTAATGTCTTTCCTTTTTGTTGTTGTTTTAATATGTGAAATATCCATGTGAATGAGTTGAGCTTAGTGTACTCTCAGATCGATGATAGACATATGGATGAGAAATTGGAATGTGAATTCACAACATGGTTCTGCAGGTTTGCACATGATCACTCCAAAAATATTTCCACTCCGTTCTTGAAGGACTTGTCAAAAGGACCTCTAAGAAGCTATAAGTCTTACAATGGGTACGTAGTGAATGGCTATAAATTTCATACAACAACTCACAATTCTGATAACCAATAATAAACAATGGTATATGCATAAAGAGCACAAATTATACTACTAGTGAAAATGACTACTATAACTAATTTATAGAGGTTTATGCTTAGAGTACCCAGAATTACTAATCAAGCGAATAATCTTGTTTAAATATGATTAGTTTGATCCAACACCAAATACGGGGACAAAATGTCATCAACAATATAAATTTATGGATGCTAACTACAAACGGTTCTTCAGTTAATATGAACCCTTTGTTTTTACCGTTCAGGCAATGCAAGTTAATTATAATACAATGTATCCTGGCTTAAAGCATGACAAAGTTTAACTAGTGACCACTATTCAAAGTAAGAGCTAGATCCATTGTAGAGCTTCCTAGACAAGTTTTTTGGACAACATCAATATCATGTGAAGCACCTTTTCAGCAAGATGAAATGGATGCCTCTTCTTTACACATCAATGTTTTGGATGAAGAACAGTCTTTAGATCAAAGTGGGTCACTAATTGAAATATATGATGAAGTTAAGAACAGAGAGGGCCTCCACTTGAATCAAAAAGTAATGATGAAGAGGATGAAAATGATGAATGTGAAGAAGTTGAAAGTGATAGTCAGCTTAGTTGAGGTAATTCTATAAGTGAAAGTTATATTGAACAACAATAGTCAAATAATGATAACAATAGCATTGGTTTGTACTTGAGTTATATTTGTATACATTCTGATGTGGCAGTGATTGTTCAAGCAAGATTAGAGGAATGGGCCCCAAGTGTCGTTCTAGTTATAAAGCCTCACTTGTTTAGTTTAGTCATAGTAATTCACCCCCTGGATCAAGAGACTCACTCCATGCATGATAACTGTGACAATGGTTCACATTCTACAGCGCATGTTACTTCTACACCTATTGCATTACCCTGTCCATTATCATCACCTGTTGGTCATCCATTTAGCAGGTCATCATCCTCTTCTATTTCCACTCCTTGTGCTAGCGGAGGCGCTACTTCTAATGGCGGTCATCCTCCTACGCCTGCTAGTAGAAATTTGGCATCATCCATGGATAGCTTAGCCCTTACTACAAGTTTGGAAATAATGCGCATACAAGTAGTGAATGGAGTGTAGCTTTTAAAATTTATTAGTTTTTTATATGCTAATGTTTGATGGAAGTAATTTGTTTTCTTTATTTATTGTTAGTATCTTTGTTTATTTATAGTTTGCATCCTTATGATGCTTGTGTTCGATTCATCACATCCATCTTCAAAGAAAGAATAGATGAGAATGGATATTGTTGGAAGAATGTTAATAAGTGAATGATACACATATTTCAGTATTATTTTCTACACTCAATTGGCATTTATTCTATCGTTTATTTAGAAAATCGTACTTAACTTGTTATTTACTTATGTTATGCCAAAAGCAGAGCATAATGAGCATGAGGGAGCAAAATAAAGCAATTTTAGAGAAAGTCGATGAAGAAAGAGCTCCCTTAGCACCAAAATTGAAAGATATGCCAGTTAAAACACCTTACGGCACTCTTACAAACTATCACTTACGGCCATAAGCATCAGACATAAGAGCTTGTGGCATGCTTATGCCTGTAAACATAAGCATATAGGTCAGACAGAAGGGCTTAAGGGTAGGGTTTACACCCACGAGTTAGGGAATAAGTGTCAAGCAGAGGAGAATAAGGGCAAGACTTGTTAACCTATAAAAGAGGTTGCAAGTACCATACAAAAAAGATTATAGTCCAGTGTTTAAACTATAAGCTTGATTATAACATCTAGACTGAAAAGCTTACATGTGGAGCTTACGATCATAAGATACCTGTAAAGCACGTGATCTTTCATCTCCTAGTTTTTATGGCGTTATTCTTATGCCCATAAGGCACCTGTAATTTGTTACGTATAAAAGGTTTTATTAAGAGTTTCGAGAGGACCCTTTTTGGCTACAGAGAAGAGGAATTGCAACGATTCTTCTAAGGCATTAGAAGAGAGATTAAAGCATCACCAAGGGATCTAGGGCATAAAGGTAGTAGTCGGAGGACATCCTTGGCAGTGTTTGTGGAAGATTCATGGTGTTCATTATCAATCACACGACAAAGAGGATAAAGGGGGTTTAATGGTTTCTATTGTTTCTATCACCTTTCTTGGATAGTATGATTGTTCTCCTTTAATGGAGAACTAAGCTCTTTTTATAGTTTGGGCAGAGGTAGAACCTAAGGTTTTATACATGAGACTTTGATTGCAGACATTTCATCATTCATCAACTTATATATTGTATATTTATATTTTGAATTTAATTGCATGCTTTAATTGTCTTTAACTCTATCATAGCTAAAGTTAGGAGTTTCATGTTTTATGTATAGGAGTGAGGATTGAAAGGTTCACATATATAGGCATAATGCAATTGGAAGGAGACATGAGTTCGCCTAGAAATAGAGCACTTGAGGATTGAAATTTTTCTCCCTATGTTTCTTCCGAGTGAGTTGACATTAGGGTCTTAGCGTAATGTAACATAAAGAATGAGTTTCACAAAGAGATTCCAATTTTACTTTGTATAGAATTGGAGACAATTGATTCAAGAGAAAAATTGTCTATTTAATTGAACCCATGTTTTCTCTAGACAGAGTTTATTAAGTATATTGCATTCATAGAGTAGTCTGTATTAGCGCCCTATGGAACTAATTGTTGCTCATCTTGCGAAAGTGGGCAACATGTTTTAGGAATTCTATCAGTTTACTCAATTTATAATCAACCTATGTAACCTTGTCCTAAACTTCATCACTAATCTTAGGGGAAATATATGCCCAAACACCTTCATCTCGTTCTTCATTGCTTTCTTAGATAGCGTTATCACTTACTCTTACTTGCTTTCATTTTAGTTCTCCAATTCACTTTGATTACTTGCACCATAGGCTAGATAATAAGGCGATAATCAGTACTAGTCTTTTCTAGTTCTCTGTGGGATCGACAATTTTGCATTTATTGCACACTCTAGTACACCATGGTAGTAGTCATGGTCATGTGGACATCGGCCTTCATTAACAAGAATTTCTCCGCAAAGCTAAGTGTGTTGATTTCCAGTAAGCACCACCCTTATATTCATGCCCGTGGTGTGCACCACACAGTTATCTATACTTGTGGTAATCATTGAGAAATCGTACTTAAGATGCCTTGTATAACACACCACAGCCAAATCCGTAGGCATGGTTACCCTGTGCATGGTGAGGAGCAGTTTTGGGACTATAAAAGGTTCCCATTAGGGTTTTTAGTCTTCTTATAGATTTGGGGTAAACTTTTAGGAGGCTTTTTTGGGTTTAAGGAAGCCAATGAGAAGAGATCCAAACTGCAATATTAAGAGAAACGAAGTATCTCCTTGGAGAGAGTTTCATTTATCAAGGAAGATGTGGAGCAAAAAGGGGGCTTTTCCAATATGTTTTCATAGGTTTATTGTTTTCCCTTGATTAAAATGAGAACTTATCTAAGATGCGGAACTAAACATCCTTTGAAATTCAGATATTGATGAACTCGAGAGTGTATTTTATAATTTGACCATTGATGTCAAAGATTGATTGATATTCAGCTATATATGCCTATTGCCTAGGATTAAATATAGTGAGAGCTTTAATTAACATTTGATTTATGTGTTGTGCTTGAGAAATCCTCACAGATACTGCATAGTTGAAAGCCGATATAATGCCTAGAGATTGGGTGTCGCAGGTTCTCCGGTTTAATGTTAAGCCTAACAATGAAATTTAAAGAGTGGCTTAATGCAATCACAAGGAGAGTAGGTTAGAAAGAGATTTCCATCTACCACTGTCCATGTAGGATTAGTTGCTAGTTGCCTTGTAATGCAAGGACATAAGGGTATGTACCACATAAGTAGTAGAGTGTGCAATAAGTACATGATTATTGATCCCACAAAAAATTAGGAAATACTAGTAATAACTATCCCTCTATTATCTAGCTTACAATACAAATGATTAAGGTGAATCATACAAGTAGGAGAAGGTGAATAAAACTATGTGATGACACTAATTGACGATAGAGATAATTGGACAAAGGAAACTCCTAAATTATACTAATGCCTTTCTCATGATGATAAACGAGTGAATGTACATATTTTTCGTATTATTCTCTATACTCATTTGGCATGCATTCAATCATTTATATGAAAACTGGTATTTAACTTTGTGTCATATTGATTTTAGGTCATGGGCAAAGAATAATGAGCATGGGAGGAAGTGGACTGACTTCCTCCACTTCTGATGTTCTGTTTCTTTGAAGTCCACTTCCCTCACTTCATTATTTTTTTCACCGAAGTGGGGGAAGTGAGTTTCTTATAAAGCTTACTTCCCCTCACTTCCAAAAATCCTTCAAAAGTAACACTACTTACACCAAAATAAACACCAGAATTGGGAAAATAAACATTTCATGGAAGAGACACTTCCTGCAAAATAAACACAGGAAGTGGTGGAAGTTAGATCACTTCCACCACTTTTCACCACTTCAGAGAAATGACACTTTCCTCACTTCCTGACTTCCTCTCACTTCCAAAAATCCTTCAAAAGTAACACTACTTACACCAAAATAAACACCAGAATTGGGAAAATGAACATTTCATGGAAGACACTTCCGCAATAAACAGAGTGGTGGAGTTGATACTTCACACTTTTCCCCTTAATGACCTTTCCTCCGACTTCCTCTCACTTACACCAAAATGAATCCCCCCCCTAAATTAAGCAATTCTATAGTGAGTCTATGAAGAAAGACCTCTCTCGGCACCAGAATAGAAGAACAAGATCATCAGGCAGAAGAGCTTAGGGGCATGCTTATTACTATAAGTAGGAGCATAAAAACTAGACATAAGAACTTATGAGCAGACTTATGTTGGTAAATCAAAGCATAAGAGTTAAGCAGAGGATCATAAGGAAAATATTTATGCTTGTAAGAAAGACCACAAATATCAGACATAGAAGCTTATAGTCTAGCATTTATAACCATAATCTACATCATAACACCTAAACAGAAGATCTTACATTCAAAACTTAAAATTTACTCTAGTTTCAATTTCAGTACACCCCCGCCCCTTTTCTCTTAATTTTATTTTATTAAATTTATAAAGAAATAAACTTTATCTGTAAATTGAACCTTTTCACTGCTATACATAATTTATGTGTTAATAGAGCAGAATTAATTTTTGTTGATTCTGACACCATCCAAAATAACATTTCTTAAAAAATATTGGCAAATATACGTTTTACGATAATTAATTTTTGGAAAGAAAAAAGGTAATACTGGCGTCTTTGGTTGGAGCCTCCGAATACAGGATAACAGGGGAGAAAGCTCAACTTAAACAATCAAATTTTTTCTTGAATTAAACTTTGAAATAATAAAGAACAGTATAATATTGGGAACAAAACAACATGACATTGTAAACAAATAAGTGACATTAACCTATGTTTATGCCCCAACATCCAAGCACCATAGCCAATTACATATGCTTTGAGTATCATTTTATATTTCGATCTTCTCTTGGATATTGATCATTCTTCATCGCAATGACAATCAGCAATCAAAGCACACCAGTGCAAGATCATTCTTGTATCGATTTATCATCCAATATGAAAGTGAAATTTTGAAGTACAAATTATCACCAGGCTTTATGCATTTAGAAGAGCACAGGCTAGCTAGATGGCGAAAGCTTTTTTGGTTCATCAGCAGTGACCTTGTCAATGGACTCGAGGTGCCAATTTCGTTCATTGCTTTTACTCGGGTCAAACTTAGATATGCGCAAGACCTGGTTATGGTAATTATAAAGTGTTCTTCGATGCCCAATACTGACATACGTAATACCCGCAGATTCAATCAGTCTATACAGATGAGCCTACATATAATTAAGCAAACTGTAAGGTAAAACACAAACAGAAGCTGAGGCACCAAAAACAAACCATTAAAGCAATAAAATCTGATCATGCCAAAAAGTCTATTGCAAGATTAAACATTGTTTGTTCACTGCAAGTTGGACATGATTGTATGATGAAAGGATGAAAGAGCTTACTGGCATTGAAGGGATATTAACGAACACATAAACATGTACCTCATTGGCTTCATCTAAGGCACTTGTTGATTCATCTAATAGCACCAATTTCGGTTTTGCAAGTAATAGCCGAGCAAATGCAAGACGCTGCTGCTCACCAAGCGAAAGAACACTAGACCACTCATGTATGGAATCCAAACCATTGAAACATGGCAAAATACCACCGAGGTGAACAAGTTCTAACATCCTGATGAGATTGTCATCTGAGGGCTTTCGATGCTTTAATGTAGGTACTTGAGGCAAATACGGCAGATCACCTGACAAATCAAATTTTAACATGAGTTATAACATATAGACAGCTTGGGTCCTTTCATTACATCTTTACCGTGTGCAACAATATATACACAGCTTGGGCCCCTCAGTTTTTTCCACATAAACAAAGAACCAAAAATGTGAGCCTCTATATAATTCATGAAACTACAGTTGCATCACAATAATATCTTCATGCACCTCTCTCAAACTCAAGAGATACAATGAGAAGTTGAGAATATGTCATGCCTTAATGAAGTGGATGAGAGAAGGGGGAGAACACAAATACGATTAACCAATGCCTCCTTTGTTGATTATTTAAATTTAATCACTGTTTGAAACATACATCGAAGTTTTGAACATTACGTATAGAGCCACAGAGAACATAAGGCTGATCACTTTCAGGTTCCTCAAGCAAGAAACTGACTTAGACATCTAGACATATCAACGTAATCATGAGGATATTATTGGTTAAACATAAATAGAAATATAAATTCATAACTACCTAGAAATTTCAATGGATTGCAAATAAATACATCTGATGATGAGATGTACCAGCATGTCTTAATGATATCTCATGCATCTGACCAAAATAAATAAAAGAAAAGAAAATATGTGCAGGTCCATATGTAGAAGGCCTAACAAAAGTAAAAGATAATAATAATCATAAAAAAGATAACAATTAAGATATCATAAGCAAAACAAAATCATACGTTGAGAAAAAGGCAATGCTATACATATATATCTAACATTTTTGCAATTATTTAATTACTGCCTGGTTTTGACTAATAATTAAGAACAAGAATTAGGACATGCTACTTACGAGAGCTGCTTGTTTCGCTGAATGAGTCATCAGTCCATGTCGGATAAAGCAGTTGCTGGCGAAGAGTTCCAAGAACCATATATGGTCTTTGAGGAAGAAAAAATATGTCTTCACTTCTTGTGTTTTTCAACTTCTCAGGTTCATTTGTATCTGATGTTGTCGTCGGATCATGAGACAATGCTGCTGAAGGAACTAATTGGGGAGAGTGTGCTAAATCTTCCCTGTAAAATATTATATTTCCCCTACCAGTGGTCCAGAGTCCAGCCAAAGCTCTTAACAGTGACGTTTTTCCACTTCCACTTGGACCTGTTACCTATTATTGAATTAAATTTTATCAGAAAACTTATGTTTGCAAGCTAGTGATTAATATGGAAATACATTATGATTATGCAAACAATTATTTACCAGTAAGTGATCTTGATCACTGATAGTCAGAGACAGATCACTTATGAGAATATCACTCTTTCTTGGAGTTTCTAATGTCAAATTTTGAATTTCCAGTAAACGCTGAGACATGTCCACAGCAATAGCCCCATTTGACTGCAAGCAAGCTTGATTTGGCTTGCTGTGGCATATAATTATAATCCCTCTTGTATCATTGAGTTTGGAGTTGTCCACGAAATTATGGCCATCCAAAATATCATCGAATTCACCTGCACAAGAGAAGGCTTAAATATCATTAGAAAGACCAAGTGATAAAATTCAAATTATTAAATAATCAAGTTCAGCACTACATGTAAACAAAATTGCAAATTGAATAGATACGCTATTCTTATGTGCATATGCTTGAAGAACAGACAGTTTGAACATAAAATACTCTAATGCAACACAAACAAGAGATCATTTACAAGCTACGTTTCTATCAAGATGTGAAGCATTAATAATTTTATAACCATAGCAGACTTTCTAGCTAGTGGTTACCAATCAAAATCAGGCATCTCATTTCTGCATAGTGCATATAGAAACTTGTGAAATGATCATCACATACTACATCAGAAATAGAAAAGAAAAGCATTTCACCTAATCGTTCGATGACAGCTGAAAATGCACTTATAGCCTGGAATTGGTATACAATAAGTGAGAAATCACTTAAAATATGATTGAATGCAGAGACTGACTGGTTAATCACCCCAAACTCAATTTTTCCTGAGAAGTACATTGGAGCAACAACTGCAGCAGGAAGAATCTGAATCAGGTACCGATAGCCACTAGTGAAGAACTCCAGATTTCGGGAAGCAATCAACAATTTCTATAAAACAAAAATAGAAGAAAAATTTAGATGTACCCAATTTAAGTATTTAGCACAAGGTATTAACCTTTTGTTGATTTTCAGAGATATATAGTCATTAATTTGTTTTACTGATGTCTTAATAAAGTTTCTATTACAAATCACCATGTTTTGCACCAGTGCCCCTCCCATCAATCTCCATTTACACTCAAGAATGGGGCAAAATTCAAGTGGTACATAGGTAAACATATGGGTCTTCCAATGCAAGTGTGCATCCCCAGATAATTCTGAAATGGAACTTTAGTAAATTCAGTTTTTGGTTATTAATATAAAAACAAAAATTACTTGGGCACACACCCACCAACTAACTTACTTTACAGGTGAATCAAGAAAAACTTAAATGAAACTAAGGAACCATACCAGGAAATACAAACAAATACAGTTACAAGAATAATATATAGCCTTAGAGGATAAACATAAATGAATGTAATTGTTAATACGAAGAAGACTCCTGAATATTTCATAGAAAAAGATCATTTGATTTAGATGCAACTGCGGCTTTAGAATGGAACAGGACAAATCTCTAAAAGATGAACCGCTTTTAAAGAGTAAGTATGCAGCCTGCAAGTATAAAAGAAGTGCTTGGCTGATTTCCAAAAATAGAAATGGCCTCAACAATGCAATTAAAAATTAGAATAACAATAATTGTTGCATCTATAAATGGTTAAATATGAAGATGAATTTGACACTGGGGCAGAATGAGTGTATCTTAAAGATAGCATGTTGATATTGTCCACAAAGCAGTTATAACTATCCTATTTTAATCTTATAGCCTATTTCCTAATTCAAATGCAAAATTACTATGTGCTGGTAACAAAGTAATTTTCTAGTCCATACCTCAAGGACAATAACCACATGATACTTATAGGAAGGGAACATAGTGTGAACTGAAGCAATTATCCAGTGATTGTTAATCATGTTAAAAATCTCTCAATGCGTCATTCTCCTCCATTTTATTAAAACTTTGCAAAACAAGTATTGAAGCAGAATATTTGAAAAACATTGGCAGTAAGAGAGAGAGAAAGATCCAAAGTCCCATCACAATAAGGTAAAAACAAATGCTCACAGTTTTTCATAGAATTATATGAAAGAGTTAAATATCTCATACATGACTATTGGAATACCAATCATTGTGATTATAAAGGCATGCCATTTAGATGATCAAATAAAATTTCCCTATGGGTATGAAGTAGCAAGGAAGCTGTACTAGAGGAAAGTTAATGTAAAGCATTACTACTGAATTCATGAACATATGAGAGCATTAACATACAGTTAAATTTTCAAAAGCTCTTTCGAAACGCTCCACCAATAGTTGTAATTCATTTCCCTCTCCCCCATAAAAGGCAATTGATTCAGCATTTTCCCGAACACGAACAAGTCCATAGCGAAAATCTGCTTCTTTCTTCTCTTGCATGAAATTCAATGTGACAAGATCCTGAAATACAGAAACCAATTCATTTTGTGGTTAATACCATATCAAATTATTTCAAATTCCAAAAGAACAGGATAGGATCTAACAGCAACCGTAAAGAATCACCTTTCCAAGTACCACACTTAAAGCTGTTCCACCAAGGGAATATACAAGAAGAACAATAAATAGTGGTGGATAGATCCCATAAAGAATGTTGCTAAAAGATATCAAGTCCACAACTGCATTAAAAAGTATCAAAGAAAATGAAAGTGCTGTTCCAGTAAAAGAGCTTAGATCATCAACAATCCGTTGATCAGGGTTATCAATGATAGATTGAGACTGAATCTTATAAAAGGTCTGGTCCTTAAGATATCGATCCATATAGTAGCTTGTCATCCAGGATCTCCATCGTAAAGAAAGTGTTTCTCTGGCATAGTCCCTTAGCACAAAGACCTGCAAAAGGAAATAAGCGAAGCAAATGATAAATCTTACACAAAACCAAAAGTAGCATATCAGCCAGATTAAAGATTATAGAGCACTTTATAGTTCAACAACAGAGTCATTCGTGACCATGACTTAATCCAATTTCTAGCAAGAAAAATAACATAAAATTGCTTTCAATAAAAAAAAAAAAAAACAAAAAGAAAAATTGCGCTTAGGCTCAAAACATAATCAAATTAAGAAGATATCCTTCTTATGTAGCCATAAGAAGATATGCAAGAACATAAATGAGCAATTAAACATACGCCTGAAAACAGGAATTTTGTACCCCTGATTTGTCTGATCTTGCACGTTCTGTGCATTGTTGGGATTCCCTTTACTATTTCCTAACTTCTTAGGCCTATGACACCCTAAAGATGGCATAGAAAGAGAGATCCTAGATCATGTGCATACAACAAAACTTATTTGAAATTTTGACCTTCATCATCATTCGTAAGAATATATATTGAGTAAATTTTTTTTTTAAAATGTCATCATCTTTGACATTTATGCAGTAATAAGAATAACAGTCTAAAGAGTATAAAATAAAATCAAATTATCTCATGTACAGAACCCTCACAAGTGATAAAACAGAGAAGAGCAAATAATAGAAATAATGGAAATAAGCAACTTCTTTCATCTTTGAATTAAGCACCTAATGTGTGAGACCTGAATCTTCTGATTTTTCAACTTCACATCATTTAATATGTTGAGCTGCTTTACTAATCTTTTCCTTTCTGAATTAACTCAGGAATGGATACAAATATGTCCCGTAAAAAATAAACGTAGACCTTGAGTACTTTCCATGGATATAGTACATTGAATAGTGAACTATAGAGCATAGAGATAGCAACTTCAATTCAAAGAGAGATAAAAAAAAAACATGAAAGATATTTGGAAACAACCCAAGAAACACTCCGATTAAGCAATCCCATGCATAGCTTTCATCAAAAGGATCCACCTCAATATACACAAAATCTGTATTCAAAGAAATGCGGAATACATGTCCCATGCAGGGGAACACATGTAACTGATTTTAAGAAAATACCTACAAGAATGCAGCGATATGCTCACCGGAATTCCACCAGCAAAACCAGCTAAATAGTAGAGAAGTTGCTTTGTGAACTGTTCCTGGTCCTTGTCTTGCAAAAAAAAAAAAAAAAAAAAAAAAATACAAACATTACAAACTCAATCATGGTAGCCAACAAGCAACTCCATTTCTGAATTCCCGCACTAGCATCAAGATTAACAGCCTACCAAATAAATCACTTACTGGCAAGTGCATTATAGAAGTCCCGACCCAGAAAGTTAAATAAAACACTAATTCCCGTTGTTCCTAAGGTGAGAACAAACACAGAAGCAAGCCTCAGCCTTGCTTGGTTTTTGTCATCCGAGAACCAATATGGAGCTGCCACCTTCCAGAATCTCCTCCAAAGAGTGGGTAAATCCGGCCCAGTCCGTTTCTCATACTGAAAGCAAGTAATCAAGAAGATCAATATCCCAATTACACTGAATTTTTTTATCTTAAAACATTAAAAAAAAAGTTTCACATCTCAAGACGCCCTCCTTTAAGTAGATTACCAGACTTGAAGCTCAAATTAGGGTCTTTTCCTCAAAAATACATGGAAAATAAAAGATGAAATTGAGTGAAAAGCAAATCATCATACTGATAAAAATCCAAAAAAAAACAACACTGTAAATTAGATAAAACTCACATGTACATGTCTAGATGCATCCTGTTAAAAAGATGACGATGCTTGGAGCTCAACCTATAGTATTTTCTTCAAAAAAAAAAAAAAAAGATGAACTTGAATGTAAAAACAAATCACTGGAAATTAGCAAAAACGGAACAGAACAATCACACGCAAAGAAGCAGCCTTTAACAAAATTACCAGACTTGGAGCTCAAATTAATTTTTATTTTCCATCAAAACAAACATAAAGCCACGAATCTCATCGGAAAACCAAACAAAGAAGTGAAATACGAGAAGCATCTCGCTTACCTTGTCTTGCTCCAAGGAAGAGGCGGCTGCCGACGATGTGATGGTACCGCAGACTGAGGACCTCCTTCGAGAGCGGAGAGGAAGGCGGAGCGAGAAGAGACATGGACCATAGGAAAGAGAAGAAGAGGGGGTGGATGGGAAGAAGCAGCGGGATGGAGGAGGAGAGGAGAGGAGGAGAGATAGCGCCATTAATGACCTTTTCTTTGTTCTGCATGAGACTTCAGGTTAAAAAAATCACAAGTTTTAAAAACATTGGATTATTAGATGAATATTTTTTGAATTTAATAATATATTAACTTGCTAAAAGTCTTGTTGTTGTACTGTATATATACTGTTTTAGACAAAAATACTATTTTATTAGATTCGTATAAATATTTTCGTGAGGGATAATGCATCCCTTTTGTCTAAACTTATATAGCATAAAGGTCTTTAAATTATTTATGGTACATTCTCAAGAGATCAGTAAATCATCTTGATTAATACATCTCTATATTTACTTATCTTTTAAAACACTCGTCTCTTTGGTTAAAAAAAATTATATGAAAATATAAAAAATAATTGGGATACAAGTAACAGAAACCAATATTCACTAAATAAAATACCTGGCAACCACATAAACTGTATCCAGTGTTCGAAAAATCGGCCTAGGCGGGGCCTGGGCATTGGAAGATGGCGGCTTGACCCGTTTTTGTGAAAAATCGGCATTGGCTTTCCATCTAAAAAACGGACGCCCAATCACCGTCTAGGCGGGCTGGGCAGCGGCCTAGGCAGGCTAAGTCGGGCTGGGCGGCTTTAATAAAAAGATTTAAAATTATATGTTTTTAAGTTTAACTTTCTTAGGTTTACCTTTCTTAGGCGGCGAAGTCGTTACGTTACAGTTTAATTTTTTGATATATATATATATATATATATTAACTTAGTAACCCTTAAAATTTTTTAGTTATTTAATATATTTTAATAGTGTATGCGGAACAGAGAGGTATTAATTTTATTTAGTATATAAGCTTAATTAATTGGATTTTTAGGAATCAAAAAATTATATTATTTTGTTTAAACTATAATAATATATATATGCCTAAGTTTTCAAGAAGAGATAGATGCCTCAGTTTTATATGTATGCTTTTATGATAAGTTTTTGTTTTAGAGTTGTTTGGATTATGGAAGCTCTTGTATTCTTATTTGATTGTTATGCATTAATTTGGTTGTTGCATTGTTGGTAAATGTCTATTTGGGTATTATATAGAATTAAAATTATATTATAAATATATATTTTCTAAAAAGGTAAAACCGCCTAGCGCCTAGGCTCTCTGGGCGCTAAAAGGTGACTGACCGCCCGACTAGCGCCTACCGTTTTTTTTAACATTGACTGTATCCATATCCGAGTATTATATTTCTAAATTTATAAAAATAAAAATAAAAATTGTCATAGGTTAACAAAGAGAGACTTTATCTGCTCTCTCTGTTTTGTGAGTGTATATATTAAAGAAGAATAGACCCGGAAGTCATTCTGAATGTTCCTTATGATACCAAAAAAACTCACCTATCTCGATAGGCTCTCATAATTCAAATTTTTTTAAAAAATTAATATATTTAAATTTACATTTTTTTTTCTACCTTTTGCCCTCTCTCATTTATACCTAAACCTTCAAACTCTCCGGTTTATTGTCAATCTCAGAAAAGCTAGACCAAGGCTGGTCAATTGGACAAGTTTACCTTAAGGAGATATCTCGGATTAAATTTTTTGTAGGTCACTAAGTTTTGGACTTTTTTCATTAAGATCATCATGTTTTAATTTGTATCAAAAAGGTTACTAACTTTCGATTTTGTTTCTCCGGGAGGTTACTCACAAGTGACCATAACCTTTCTGCTGACGTAGCTACCAGAATTTGCACAGTCAGCATTACGGTGCCACTCACCATGATGCCATGTCATCCATATGGCCACGTAATGGGTTATTTTGCCAACTCAGTCTCTTAGTGAGAAATGAGAAACCCTAACCCTAATCAGTTGAAACCCCAAACGCGAGGGGCCGCTGCTTGTCTTCTCCTATCTCGTGATCTTCAAAACGCTCTCAAACGCGAGTGGCCGCCGCTTGTGTTCTCCCACCGTTTCATCCTGGAAACGCTCTCAGATCTCTTCTCCCTTCTACAACGCTTAGAATCCTCTCGCAAACTAGGGCAACCTTAGATCTTTCACCGCAAACCCTAACCCTCAGATCTATTCTCGCAAACCCTATCCTTTCTCGCAAACTAGGGCAACCTCGTCAACTCGGCCAACGTCGTGAGCTAGACCTACCATCACCCTCTTCTGGAAAGTTTTTCAGTGCATTTTACTCCACCGTTTTTCTCCCATCTCTTATTCTCCCATACTATTCTCTTAGCCTGTGCAGCTATACTAGCAACAAATAAGTTTTTGTTTATTTTATCAAGCAGGTGAGGAAGTGCAAGGACGACTGGTAAAGGATGTCAATTGATTGGGAGGTTCGCCTTCCTCGAGGGGAAGCACCCGAATATCGTAAAAGTGTTTTTATTTACTTATTTGTTTTTAATATGAAATCTCTATACTGTCTAGGTTTCTGCCATCCTGAGTTTGGTGATGATTTAAACTTTGTTATTTTACATTTGTGTTTGATTTGAATTTAGGAGTGTTTTATTTCTAGGTAGTAATAATTTCCAAAACTTGTTTGTCTCTATGAAGATGGTTTCCTTTATTAATAATAATATTATACCAACCCATTCTGTTTGAATGAATTATTATGGTATACTCATAGTTGTCTCTTCCTGTCAGCCAATCCTCAAATCAATTATATTTAATTTAAATGTACCTTTATCTACAAACATATTAATACTGAGTCATTTTAGCACTAAAATGATAAGGTATCAGATGTTTTTTTCCTTATCCTTAGCATTAATCTAATAATGAATACAAATGATAGAAAGTTTCCTAGGGGAATTTAGGATTCATTTCAATGGAAGGAAAGAGTGTGTAGGAATATGATGTGCCTTTTAAGGGTTGTCATTTGGAAATTTAGGATGGTTGTGGTCGAAGGTCATTAGATGGATATGTACATAGATTGATGCCCTTGTGAAGTGGTTACTAGCTTATTATATCCATTTAATTTATGTTGTACAAATTTATAGTGAAATGATAATTGTTTCAGTAAACTAAATTAGTGTTCTTGCTTTTTAGCATGGACTAAAAATGAGGCTCCACATGACATGCATTATCTATTACCATGGATTAGTTAATTTTAGAATGTGCATTTAGTACTCAATTCTAATCCATTTTAAGCGCATCATCATATATGTGAAAACCCCTTGAATCATATGCTTTATTATAGTTTCTGATATTTCTTTTGTAATGAATTCTCTTTTCTTGTTTAGTATAATGAAACTAGGGTTTCTAATTACATTGTGTGTGGGTTCTTATTTATTTTTAAATAGCTCGCCACTTCGGGATGATAATGTTTTTTTTCCTTTCTATATAACTTGAAGTTTTCAGGTTTCAAACTTATACTTTATGCTCTATTGGTGCTGGAGATTCTGGTTTGTGGGTTTCAATTTAATTGTGTGGTTGTCCCTGCCTTTTTATTTTGATCTGTTATGTAGGAATTTTATGTTCAGTTATCTTCTAGGTTATGTGGTTTTCTCATTGTCGCCATTCTGATTTTTCTTTTTGGAACTATGGTTTATAGTTCATGTAAAGCCACCGGTTCGACTTGCCACTGGTTTTGAGGCCTGGCCTGGTTTAGTAACTTCATGCCTTTGGTACAGAGAACATTGCACCTTGGCTTGGAGAACACGAACCTAAGTTCCAATGTGAAAAGCCCTTGAATCATATACTTTGTTATTGTTTATGATATTTCTTTTGTAATGAATTCTCTTTTCTTGTTCAGTATAATGAAACTAGGGTTTCTAATTACATTGTGTGTGGGTTCTTATTTATTTTTAAATAGCTCTGCCACTAGGATGATAATATTTTTTTTTCCTTTCCATATAACTTGATGTTTTCAGATTTCAAACTTATACTTTATGCTCTGTTGGTGCTGAAGATTCTGGTTTGTGGGTTTCAATTTAATTGTGTATGTCTATATCCTTGTTCAATAATATGAAACTAGGGTTCCACTTACAGTGTATGTGGGGTGTGTTTTGTTAAAAATTACCACTGCTATTAGTCAATGGTATTTTCCTTACCATACACCTTGAAGAGTTTCATATTGCAGATTTATAATTTCTTTCTCTGTAGTTGCTGGAGATTCTAGTTTGTGGGTTTATTTTTATTATAAGTTAGCACTGCCATTAACCAATATGTCCTTGCAGAATAATATTGTTTCATAATTTCTGATATCTATAGTTGCTGAAGTTGCTGGTTGTGGATTTAATTTAATTGTATATGTGTCTCTGCATTTTAATTTTCGTATGTTATGTGCTTTCATGGAGTGGAATTGTGAGGACTACAATGGAGATATATCTCATAAGTCAATCAAGGATGTCCACCCAGGTGAGTTACAGTGTTTGATGAGATTTGTCTACTAGGGAAAGAGGCAATGGGAAGCATTTTCTGGCTTTTGGTGCAATGAGACAAGAGTCAGGCATTAGGATGTCATCAATGGTTGCTAGGTTTATATTGGTTTTTGTTATTAGCATTCTGAATGGTAGCCGTATTTAATTTGATTCTTTACTGACAAGTTTTTACTATTTCTAGTAAAATATTCAGTGAGATAAGAGATAGCATCTTAAATTAATCACCAAGTACATAAAGGTCACCACATATGTTTTCATTTTATTTTGTATGTGGAGAAAAAACACCAACTAGAGCAATAAATAAAAATGATTACCTAGAGGAAAATAGAGGTGTTCCACCTAGATGACTATTATTTCAAGGTTTCAGCAACTAGTCATAGCCAACACATTAAGGTTGCGTTTGGATGGGGGCAATGGAATGAAGGGGAATGAAGTAATGAAAAAGGGGGGAAAGGAATGGGTAGGGGATGGTAATGAAAAAGGTGTTTGGTTAGAGGGGTAATTCATTGGAATGCGAATAGTAAAAAATGGAATTGTGTTAATATTACCTTTTTACCCCTTGTATAAAAAAATAGTATTTATTTTTAATAATAATTATTTACAAAAATAATAAAAACATAAGTATATATTTTAATTGATTAATGTTTAATTAAAAATTAATTTTAAAGTCTTATTAATTTGATTCCCTACTTATAATTTTAATTAATTACAAATAATATTTATTTCAAATAATTAATACTTATAAAATAATGAAAAAATGTGAATAGTTATTTTATTATTATTAATTAATATTTAATTAAAAATTAATTTCAAATAACTATTAAATGTCATTACGTACTTATATTTTTTTAATTAATCACAAATGATATTTATTTCAAATAGTTATTATTTATAAAATAATGAAAACAAAAATATTTATTTTATTATTATTAATTAATATTTAATTAAAAATTAATTTCAAATAACTATTAAATGTTATTACGTACTTATACTTTTTTAATTAATTACAAATAATATTTATTTCAAATAATTATTATTTATAAAATAATGAAAACAAAAATATTTATTTTATTATTATTAATTAATATTTAATTAAAAATTAATTTCAAATAACTATTAAATGTCATTACGTACTTATACTTTTTTAATTAATCACAAATGATATTTATTTCAAATAATTATTATTTATAAAATAATGAAAACAAAAATATTTATTTTATTATTATTAATTAATATTTAATTAAAAATTAATTTCAAATAACTATTACTTTATATAGTGTCATTTTGAAGTTTAATAAGGGTATAAAGGTATTTTACTAGGGGGGAATGAACCATTCCCCCCAATTTGGGGGAAATGGCTCATTACCCTGGGAGGGGTAATGGTGACCCCCCCAGGGTAATGATTACCTCCTAAAAAATAAAAACAAACATGGGTATGGGAATCAGGGGGTAATGGTTACCCCTGTAACCATTACCCCCATCCAAACACACCCAAGATTGCACTTTTAGGTTTAAAAGTACATATGGAATTTTGTTTTAAATCAATTGTAAAATTGTTTCTCTTTATAATTGTGACTATAATTGGGTGTTTTTATTATAGTTGTCACCTTATAAATGTGTTCTCTACTCTTAGTGAATGCTAAGGCATTATGGTTTCTGATTTTTCTCATTGTTAGTTTTATGCTTGATAGATTGGTAGTTACTGGTGTAGAGTTTATAATTAAAAAACCACTGTGATTTAGTATGTTGGACTTTAGTATGTAGGGTAAGAACCTAGGTTCTTATTTGTTGGATTCAATTTCAGTGCCAGAAGTAGAATTATCTACAATTCAGATGCATTGCATGGTCAATGGTAAGAAGAGGATGGCAGGGTGTGTAGACTCTATGTGTGCAGATCAAATATCAAAGATTGAAATCCTTAACATGGCGAAGCAGTTGAACATAGATGTGGAAAATTGTAGCATATCGTGGTTGGATAGAAGTACTGGTAATGGATGGTTTAAGGAAATTGTAACAGACTTGGATGCTCTTACAATGGCGATGTCTGTGGATTGCATGAAAAACAATCTTTTTCACATAGATGTAAGACAGAAAGGGGAGATTCCTAGTGCAGATTGGTGTGATACAGGTGGTGTTGGTGGTGCACCCCATTCTGGTGATGAAGAAGTTTAGGGCACTGAAGAAAAAGAAGAAGACTTGGAGGATATATTGACAAGTGAAGCAACTAACAGGAAAAAGGTTGGTGAGGAAGTGGAGATTGATGACTCAGACTATAACTTTGATGATAGTTTAGATGATGATGTATTGGGGGAAAAAAACATGTGTACAGTTCTAGTACCTGTGCATGGACAACAAATAGAAATGGGATATGATTGTGCATATCTATCTGACCATGCTATCTTTGATGATCTACAATCAGGCTCATCAACTGATTCAGAAGGAGATGCACATGTACGGCCAAAATATTCAGAGTTTAATGATGAAACTGACATGAGAAAGCCTCACTTCAAGATAGGCATGAAATATAGAGATTTCAAACAATTCAAAGAGGCTATAAAAAATTATGGTATTGAGAATAGGTATGTTATGAACTTCATACCCAACATAAAGACTAGATGCAAGGCTTACTGTGCAAGAGGTTGCCCTTTCTACCTGTGGGCCTCTCTAATGCCAAAGGATGGGATAACAGTTCAAATAAAATCTGGGATTTTGAATCATGAATGTGGGAGAGAACATAAGAACAGACATGTGAATGCTAGTTGGATAGCAAAAATATACATAGAGCAATTCAGAAGTGACCCTACATGGAAGACGGCTGGGATTGTGCAAGCTGTGAAAACAAACCAGGAGGTTCAAATAACAAGATTGACAACATATAGAGCCAAATGTATTGCCTTGAGGTAACTATATTGTCACTTAAAGTATGATATAAGTGAAACATGTATAGAATTTAGTCATTGTTTTTAGTGATCTTAATTGTGTATTTTTTCATGTGTACATTAGGGAAATAGATGGTGATGAGAAAACACAGATGGTTAGTGTATACGATTACAGATTAGAGCTCCTTCCGACCCATCCTGGGTCAACAATTAAGTTCAGATGTGAGTAGGGAATGTTTGAGGCAATGTATGTCTGTTTGTCAGCTCTTAGGAGTGGGTTTTTGATTGGATGCAGGAGAATTGTTTCTGTAGATGGATGTTTTTTGAAAAGTTTATATGGGGGCCAACTACTAACTGCAGTAGGTATAGATGCTAACAACTCCATTTACCCTGTTGCTTGGTCTGTGGTGAATAAGGAAAACAGGGAAAATTGGGTGCGGTTCCTCCAGCTATTATCTGAAGACCTAATGATCTCAAACAGTGAACACTAGGCCTTCATGAGTGATCGACAAAAGGTATGTACAGATGCTACCAACCCTTGTATTTTTTTTTCACCCACTGGTTTCATAATGTTGATGCTAGATAATATGTGCATTGCTTGATTGCTGAAAATTGCTTCATATGATGTTTTCTTTTCTTTTGTTGTGGGGATGGTGTGCCCAAATTAGGGTTTAATTAATGCAATAGATGAGTTGTTTCCTGAAAGTGATCATAGGTTTTGTGTTAGGCACCTTCACACCAATTATAGGAAAAACTTTAGGGGGAAGGCTCTCAAAGATCAGCTATGGAGATGGGCAATGGCCACTTACCTGGCTGCATTTGAAAAAGAGATGAATATTCTATCTGGGATGTCTGAAGGGGCCTTTCATTACTTGAAAAATATAGATCCAAAACATTGGTCTAGGGCACACTTCAATGAGAAATTTAAATGTGACATGTTATTAAACAATTTATGTGAGTGCTTTAATAGCCAAATTCTCGAGGCAAGGACAAAAAAATAGTGACAATGAATGAGATGATCAGAACCCAGCTTATGGGTAGAATTCAAAAGAGGAGGGATGCTGCGCAGAATTGGAAATCCTCCCATTGCCCTAGAATCTTAAAAAGGTTAGAGAAATGCAAGCAAATGAGCTATTTTTATACTACAACTTAATCAGGGGGGCTACTTATCAAGTTTTAGGTCCCGAGGGACAGTTTATTGTTGATAAAGAGGGCATAACTTGTTCATGTAGGGTTTGGCAGCTCACTAGTGTGCATTGCAGTCATGCGGTGTTAGTGATATATTACAACATGGATAAACCAGAAAATTTCCTCCATGAGTGTTACAGTATTAATATATATCTAGATACTTATGGGCACATCTTAAACCCCACACACAGCAGGGAATCCTGGCTGAAAAGTGAACAAGAACCCATGATACCACCTCTGCCAGTGAACAAGAAGAGAGGAAGGAAGACATTGTTAAGGAGAAGGGTAGATGGTGAGGATAACAATGGGTTCAATCAAGGAAAGGTGGCCAACAAAGGTGGCAAAGTTACTTGTGGGGTTTGTGGAGCAAAAGGCCATAATAGAAGATACCATGGCAAACAGGTATAGCCTTTATTTATATGTAACACTGCTATGGTTTGATTTGTATGCCATCTTCTGGGTGATTTTATATTTTTAAGTGTGAATTGATTTAATAGCAGGGCAATATGGACAGTTTGGAGGCAGGTAGCCATCAACATAAGCAACCGGATGGCAATGTGCTTGTTGACATACAGGTCCAGGTAGGTCCAAAGGTATTTTGTAGATCCATTTAAGGTATGTGTTCATCATTTTTTGGGATGCATTACCCACTGAAAAATGTCTTTTTGTATTGCGTACACTATAGGGGCATCTAAAACAATTGCAAGCAACTAAAGATGGTGAACCAACTGATTTCCTCCAAGACAAAATAGGGCATCAGGTAATTTAGTGACAAATGTAGTATACGAGAATTATTCTAAGCAGTACTAACAACTTTGGTTATTGTAATTCTATTAGGTTCATTATCCAAGTCAATGCACAGTGGTAGAGGAAGGCACGCGACATGAAGAAATCCCCCAAGAACCTATGTCACAAGTAAGTGTATATCAATTATGCAGGGTTTACTTACACCATTGCAAATAATGTTAATGTTCCCCCTCTATGGCAGTTTATCTGCACGCTTGAAGAAATTATCCCCGGCAACACAATTCCTAATTGTGTGAATTTGCTGAGGAGGACAAAACTAGGCATAAGGAGGGGGGCTAATTACAACAACTCACAAGGAGCAGGGAATAGCACAACTAAACATAGAATGGAACAGGTAAAAAAACCTGGAGGAAAAGGTAAAAAATATGAGGATAAGGCAAAGGAGGGGGATGTTGGCAAAAGGAGAAGGGTGTGGCTTCCAACAGGAATTTGACTGGCTTACTCCAGTTTTTGTAATTTTGTGTGGAATGAATATGTTTGGTGCTTGTGTAGTATGTTTGGATTGAGGAATGCAATTTTTGGAGAGCTAAGGAAGTACTTTTGAATTCTCACTCCTGCTAGTGACAATCACTCAGATGGTGGTGGCAGTAGCAGTAGCAGTAGCACAGGCATAGTAACAAAGAGTGAAGAAAGAAGATAGAAGCTTCTCAGATTCTGGGAGAAGAAGAGCAAGAGAAATTTTAGAATGAAAATTAAGGTGCATGAAGTGACAGATTTGTTAATTGTTGTTGAGTAGAAGATGTCCAATGTTCTATGTGTTATTATGTTTCCAAATTGGAATGGTAAAACAAGTAACAAAAGGTTGGTTGTTCTTGGTTTTTGTTTTTGCTGCAGGAAAGCCTTAGTACATAGCCAGCCAAGGGTGAGGGGCAGGTTTGCGAATACAGATGACTCTGAAGTCTCAAAGCCTTACAAGTAAAACTAAATTTGCAAACCATGTAAGAAAATATGTGTGTGTGTGTGTGTGTGTGTGTGTGTGTGTGTGCGTAGAAGAATTGTAATGAAAAAAACCAGTTGTTCTAGTTATATATAAATAAAATATATGTATGCACTCTTGTCGCGTCTAGAATTTACTAACAATTTATTCAAGTATACAGGTGTTTCCAAACAATTATTTTTGAATGCCATTCAGATGTAGAAGCTCAGATAAAAGGATTTATTTCCATGCGAAAGTGGTGTGGTGACTTCTCATGGCCAGTATAAGGCGGCTATTGATTTGAAGCCCTGTTATGCCCTGTTATGGTTCCAGTTAAATGATACTGAACACTAAGACATGTACACAAGAGAAACAATAATAATGTAGATGATTAAGAAACTTTAGTAACTTAGTTTCACAGTAGAGGTAATAGTAAAAACTACTTACAAGGGACATAATAATATCACACGAAGAACACCAGCATTCAGGCACCTTCCAATCTAGTTAATTATTGACGTACACCACCTTCTCAAACAAAAACCAATGACCAAGATCATGCTTTGAGTTATGACACAATAACGCATTTCACTTTGATTATTAATTCAATGAGAACTTGGTTGATGGCTTGAGGCCAAAACACCAACAAGCTAACGTAATACATTTGGTAATACATTCTTCTCATTTTTCATTATCTTATATAGTTGGTTTTCATAATTTTTACAAATTGAACTAATCCAGCTTGGCATATCAACAAACACATGATATGCCAGGACTATCCTCCATTGTAAAACTCTTATTATAACTACAATTACTGAAAAAATTACAAACACCCATTCCATAGAATCCATACCACCAATTAACAATTAACGATATACTAAAATAATGAAAAAATACAAACACCCATTCCATAGAATCCTACAACCCATCACTCATCTCATACAATTAACAATTACATCAATTCAAATGAGAAATAAACATAAATAATAAACCACCAAAATTATGTTGTTCCATTTCGTAATTTTTTATTGAAAAACACAAATAAAAAAAAACACCCAAGCCCTAAAGCTTCAATCGGAGCTCCATCATCTTCAAATGACACCATTGATCCACTCGTTGTCGGGGACCCATCGTGCTCCATGTACATGTTTGAGCTACGGCAAACAATGGGGAGAAGAAGATGCTAATGTGCCACAAATCACATTATGTGAAAGAAGATGCTGATGGTAGGCCTTGCTCATGATGTTGCCCGAGTTCACGAGGCTAGGTTGCCCTCATGTGAGAGAAGAACACAAGATGGGAGATGAGAGAAGAACACAAAGGATTAGGGTTAGGGTTTCTCATTTCTCACTAAGAGGCTGAGTTGGCAAAATAACCCATTACGTGGCCATATGGGTGACATGGCATCATGGTGAGTGGCACCGTAATGCTGACTGTGCAAATTTCGGTAGCCACGTCAGCAGAAAGGTTATGCTCACTCGCGAGTAACCTCCCAGAGAAACAAAATCGAAAGTTAGTAACCTTTTTTATACAAATTAAAACATGGTGACCTTAATGAAAAAAGTCCAAAACTTAGTGACCAACAAAAACTTTAATCTGAGATATCTATGGCAAGGTCACCCTAGCAAGAGAACAATCCATATGGATGGCAAACTTGTTTTAAACTGTAATTAGTTATGCTCAGGCGGGTTCACAAACTGGTTTAGCTAGCTCAGTAAACCGTGTGAGGGCTTGCTAGGGACTCGAGAGGGTTTGACTCTATCTCCATATTAAGCAAGCTCACCCAAAACCTGTGAGGCCCCACGTGGCTCCCCAATACTAGGGTTGGCCTAATGGCAAAGTGAGCTTGTAGCTAGCCTCTAAGCTTTCCAAAACTATGAGGGTTTGTTCCAGCTTAATACATGCTACTGGGGGTGAGGCAAGACAAGCTTGACTTGCCACAATGAGTTGGAAACATTAAAAAAAATAATAGGAATATAATGATAAATTTAAAAATTAGACATAAATGAGGCATTTTTCAAATGCTAATCTCTTCATCCCATTTTACGTGTTTATCTTAATCATTTTATGAAGAGTAAGGAAAATAGTTGAAATTA
Source organism: Dioscorea dumetorum (assembly GCA_902712375.1). Classification (NCBI taxonomy): domain Eukaryota; kingdom Viridiplantae; phylum Streptophyta; class Magnoliopsida; order Dioscoreales; family Dioscoreaceae; genus Dioscorea; species Dioscorea dumetorum. The sequence goes on from CACTHL010000393.1 coordinate 7,130,101, forward strand.
AAAAAATTTATGAATATTTATGTCACTTTTCCTGTTTTGCTCAATTCTCTCTTCATCCACTAAAGTTGTGCATTTCAAACAATAATGATAGAGAGCAATAGAAAAGATTAAATTTAAAAAATTACACTTAAATTAGTTAGATTGATAAATAATTTGAGACACTGAAGGTTTCTAGAAGCGATTACTTAAAATGGGACAGAGGGATTACATATTTATTATGTTTGGGAAAAATTGTAGGACTTAAATGTCAGTTTGAAACTTGTTAGAGACTTCGAAATTACTTTTTTATATTAAAATAGGAGTTTGACATATGGGGGAGCAATAATGTTTTTTTTAGTTGTAATCCCCATCCCTCTAAGTATGTTATATTTACCTTTTTAGACTTTTAATATAAGTTGTACCAATTGAATCTTTTTATTATTTTAATTTGAAAATGTTAGTTCATCAACTAATAAATGTTAGTTTTTCAATTCATTTTCATAAATGTGTCATTTTTTAAATTAAAATATTATTAAAAAATAATGATAATTTAAAAATAATGCAGGTTCGGGTCTAAATGGAGCATGAACTCACCTCTATCCCTCGATATAACCACTGCCTCAAACATCAATTTAGAAAAATCACCAATGCCGGCAAGAACGAGAAAATTGAGGCGGTTCTAATGAGATATAAAGAATGCGCTAGTAGAATTTTTTTCTAGTCTCTGCCTTTATTTTTAGTCAATCCAATTGTGAGCTTGTCCTACAAGTTTCCTCAATTTTATGTTCTATATGAACTAAAGATAAAGTCTTTTGTATTTTTGGATACGCTCAAGTTAGACCTCTTATTGTGTTAGCTATGACACTCGTAAAGTTACTTCCATGATTCACAACATAGTTAAAAATCATGACTCCAATGGTTAGTAAAGAAATACTTTTACCCTTTTGGATTTTTGGGGGATTTTTTAGGGGTATCAATGAGTGAATGGTTAGTAAAGAATTACTTCTGGTGTTTTGGAATGAGAGGAACGATGGTTGTTTGGTTGGGGTGGTAAGTAGGAGTTTAGAGGGTTGAAACACCCCTCCAAACCCATCATATCCCACCTCCAAATCATGATCTTTTAGAGGTGTGAGATTATTGAAAATGTTTTTAGGTTAAAACCCCTATGAAAAGACCAAAAATACCCTTTATCAAATAGAGAAAGTATTAAGATATATTTTTAAAACCCAATTCCATATTTTTCCTAAACAATAAATAATAAAAAAAAGCTTTATATATATATATATATATATATATATATATATATATATATATATATATATATATATATATATATCATTGGGTTTGTTCATCAATTACTTAAACAAAATATAATTTTCCATACATTATTCTTCTAATTACAAATAACTATAAACAAAATACGATGCTTTCAAACTATTATTAATACTACTATTCAACTAAATTTTTCATAAAGTTTTACTAATTATTTTGTTACCTGGATTTAATCTTCGCATCATAATGATGATAGCAAGATGATCCAACCCCGCATGTAGGGTTTAACACTGTTAGCTGATTTGACCCCACTTATATTGAAAGTTATTATTATTGTACATTTCTCGTTATTATTGCAAATTATTACTTATTATTTTATGTTGCTGCTAATTATACATTGCTTTCACTTAGTATAATGGTTACTATTTATTGTCATTGTCTATCCACCAAATTATTTGCTTTTTCTTAATCAACCAAAAAATTTACATTCTTTTGTTCCGAATCTCCAGAATAAGTAATAAAAACAAAACTATATATATATAGGGAAAATTAATTATTATAAGTCCCTGTACGATTGCAAACATCCCAATCAGTCTCTCTGACATTTGAATATCCCTGTCCATCCTTCTTTTTTAAGTTACCTTCCCTTTCAGTCCCTCCGTCCAACTCCGCCACTAGCCTTTTTTCATAATACCAACTTTGCCCTTGGCTTTGGTGGGAAAGGACCCGCCCAATCTTGTCATAATTTTTTAAAATTGTACGGCGAAAAGGGAAAAGCAGGCTTTTTCAAGCAGCTTTTCTCTTACTATAATTGCTTTTGTAAACGAAGTTTCCATCCTTCGTCTTCGCTCTCATTTTGTTTCTTTCCTGTCTTGCATTAGCAGGTGGTAACGTTTGTCTCTTCCACCAGTGTTCGAGTTCACGTGAAAGAGCAGACGTACTTGTTCACATTGAAGGTTGTGGTGAGTGAAGGTTTTTTTCTTTTTCCTTTTGTTAGCGCAGAAGTCGTGAACATTTGTGTGTTTGTAATGCATGACAGTTTGAGGGTTTCGTGCAACGGGACTCAATGGATACCTTCTGCGCAATAGCCAGATACAAGGGAGAGGGTCGAGTGCTACAATTCACTGTGTTAAGTACATGGGAGTCAGTACTGCAGGAGATATTGAAAGATGGAGTCTCGAAATCGGGCGTGTTCGTGTGAAGTTTGTCACCCCGGATGCACATTGCACGGTCTGTCCCATAGACTGCGAGATTGATTTTCAGTGAATGTGTCGCGTTCACCATATGTTCAACTGCCCTGCCGTCGATCTTATCATTACATCAACTGACGATGACAATGCCGTCGATGAGGCCCCGGGCTCCCCCTTACTTTCGTAAATACGACACCTTCGTTTGTGCATTCAACTGAAGCGATTATGTACTACTTTACGCTTAGTTTTTTGGAGTTTCCAGTTAGCCTGTGTAGTTTTCATTTAGAATGCAACGTTTCGGTTTACGTTTGGGAGTTTCTGTTTACGATTAGGAGTTTCTGTTTACGTCTTAGCATTTCTGTTTACTTCCAGGCGTTTCCGTTTACATATGTGAGTTTTCGTTTACTTTTGGGCATTTCCGTTTACTTTTACGAGTTTGTGTTTAGTTTCCGGAGTTTTTGTTTACGTCTGTGAGTTTTCGTTTACTTTTGGGCGTTTATGTTTACTTATGGGGGTTTCTGTTTATTTCTTGGAGTTGTTGTTTACTATTGTGAGTTTCCGTTTACTCTTGGGCATTTTCGTTTACTTTTATGTTTACGTTTGGGATTCTCCATTAACCCGTCGCCGTTTGCATTTCCTTGTATACACCAGAAGCAGGGATTCAATTTCGGATAGCCTAGCATTGGGTCGACGCATAATGTCATCCCACCCACACACGTCAGGTGCCCTATGTCACACACTCGGACTCCCTACCGACGTTGTGTGCGGCACTTGATCGTTTCCTTTCGACCAAGTCAGCCTACCCTCTTCCTTGCCTTGGTGTTCCTACCAAATTGGCTAAGGACTTATGAAAATAAGAGGCTTAGGGAGAGCTCGTACCTGAGGGACTTGGAGACTTCCCAAACTTCGTATTTTATTGAAGGCCTTAAGCTTACAAGAGAGCTTGAATGTTTACTTGCTTTGTTGGTTACAATGGCCCTCCCCTTGGGGGGTATTTATAGGCCTCCACCTCCTCAATGGACGGTGGGGATCGTTTTGATCCGACGGCCCTTATTGACCCTCTAGAATTCTCTACAAAGTTCATACAAAATATCTTGGCTTCCCCCATTTTCCGTATTATTCTACTCAATTCCGGAATTATGGGGAGAAGTCTAGAAGCTACCACACAACAAGGGTTATCATGACACACTTAGAAAAATATCTAAGTATGGGTGGTAACCCTTCATGAGGTGATCCGCCCGGTGTGTTCCGGTCTGCACCGTGCCGTGCCGCCCCGTGCGTGACACCTATCTATGGCTGTAGACCAACCTGCCAGTGCATGTCTCGAAGTCGGGAAACGATTTCGCGATGGTGATCACTTCAAAGAGACGCTACGAAGTGTCGCCATAAGTCAGAATTTTAACTTCACCTTCGTGAAGAACGACAAGCAGAGGGTAACCGTCCAATGTGCATCTGCTTGCTGCCAATGGTGTGTCTACGCGTCCAAGTATGGAAACCAAGAGACGTTTATGATAAAGACGATGTGCTCCGCACACACATGCGGCGGAGGTATCGGCACTACCTCGCACCCAAAAGCTTCAAAAAAATGGATAAGCGCTCAGGTTATGCAGAGGCTGAAGGATCGCCCTCTCTACAGAGCCGTCGATATTCAACGTGATATAATGCGGGAGCATGGCTTTCACTTGTCTTACAATAAAGCTTGGTTGGGGAAAGAGGTCACCCAGTGTGTTCTTCATGGCAGTGAAGTTGCGAGCTACGACCTCCTCAGGTGGTATGCCAGAAAAGTTTTAGAGAAGAATCCTGGCAGCGTCGCTGTAGTGGAGCATAAAGGCGACCATTTTACAAGAGCCTTTTTTGCATTCCACGGGTGCATTGTAGGTTTCCAGAGTGGTTGCAGACCCTTGCTATTCATCGACGAGACTCACTTGCTAAGGACATATGGTGGCACCTTGCTTGGTGCAACGGGGAAGGATGCCAACGACGGTTTCTTTCACATTGCATTCGCCATTGTTGACAACGAAACGGATGCAAACTGGACTTGGTTTCTTTCGAAGCTTGGTGATGTGTGTTATATGGGGACGATGATTACACGAAGATCATAACATTTATTTCGAACAGGTCAAAGGGTCTCATCAACGCAGTCAGTAAGGTTTTCCCCTCATCCCCGCACGCGTATTTTCTCAGGCACCTAGAGGCAAATTTTATGAAGGCAAACGTGGGCATTGGAAAGTTTTTAAAAGAGCTATGTTGGTCCATTATTGTTAGGATTGCATTTGCGTGCACAGAGAAGGAGTTCAATAACGCCATGAACGACCTGTTCAACACATCTCCACATACGCATCTTTGGCTACTCCAGAAATCCGACATGGCGCATTGGGCAAATTATATGTTCAAAGGCGAAAGGTGGAGCGAGATGTATTCAAACGTCGCCGAATCATTCAATGCATGGATTAAAGACGCAAGACATCTTCCTGTGACAAATATAGTGGATTCGATCCGGTAATCATTCGTTTAATGCTCCGACTTACCCTTTTCTTATTCCGCCCGCCGACTTCTCTTTAGGTCCCTCCGTTCCCGTTTACTTGTTATCGTTTCCATTTACTTTTACGAGTTCTCGTGTAGTTTGCCGATTTCCCACTTACGTCTGTGAGTTTTGGTTGACTTATTGACGTTCCCGTCTACTTATTATTTTTCCGTTTACCTTTACGGGTCCTCGTTAAGTTCGCCGATTTCCCACTTACGTCTGTGCGTTTCGGTTTACTTATTGACGTTTCCGTTTACTTATTATTGTTTCAATTTACTTTTACGGGTCCTCCTTTAGTTCGCCTATTTCCCACTTACGTCTGTGCATTTCGGTTTACTTATTGACGTTTCAATTTACTTATTATTGTTTTCGTTTACTTTTACGAGTCCTCATTTAGTTCACTGATTTCCCACTTACGTCTGCGAGTCCTCGTTTAGTTCTGATTCAGTTGTAGCAATTCCCGTTTATGTTTTGTCCATCTCGTCCGCTTCACCGCCACTCGCCACTTACTCCAGGTTCAAGCTCATGAACATGCTGTGTAACCGCCGTGAACAATCTCGGCGGTGGGAGACCCATCTGTGCCCTGACATACACAACAAGATCGAAGAAGTGGTCGAAGAAGCGCGTACGTTACTTGTTAGGAGATCAACCGGTGATTGCCTCGAAGTTATCAATTGGAACAGCTTCTCCGTCAACCTGTCGTCGAGGACGTGCTTGTGCCGACGGTGGCAAGTATATGGGATCCCGTGTAAGCACGCCTGCGCAGCTATAATGCAAACATATGCAAGCAGATGCAAACGTCCACAAATATGTTGACGATTACTTCACCGCAGACACATACCGCACGTCTTACGTAGAAGCGATTTTCCCTGTCCCTGACAATGATAGACCAACAGATGATTCTCGTCCATTGGACGTCCGGCCACCAATGACGAAGAGACAATCCCGGGGGCCAAAACGGAAAAAAATCGAATCGCAGCCCACTGTTGTACGTGATTTCAGGTGCAGCAGGTGATGGGAGGTTGGTCACAATCGGCGGTCGTGCAACGCACCCATCGCGGATTGAGACTCCAACCAGAACACATTAATGTGAACATGAACACTTGAATCTAAACGAGAACACTGGAATGTAACCAGAAACTACTATATGTACACAGGAACACAGGAATATAAACAGAAACACTAAGATATAATCGGAGACCTTGGAATGTACACAGAAACTTCCCAATCTAAACAGAAACATAAGAATGCAAACAGAAACAATCAGATATAAACGGAAACCCTCGAATGTAAACCGAAACTGCCAATTCTAAACCGAAACACAGGAATGCGAACAGAAACACTCCGATCTAAACATAAACTTTGGATCGTAAACAGAAACTAGGGTAAGCGAGTAAACGAAACCATGCAATCGAGTAAAATTTTACGAAATCATTAAAACCTATTTACATTCATAAACGCGGGTATGTAAAACGAAAGTAAGTAATTACATATGTAGAAAACCAATTGCTTATTACATGTTTTTCTCAATGCGAGGCCGCTCCCTTTGCTGAGTCAGCCATCGCTCTCTTGCTGCCGGCTCTGCCATCCCCTTCCCCCCTTACGATGACGTCCATAATAATATGGGCTGCATACTATAGACGCAGAAGTGGGACGTCGGACTGAGGCAAACGAGGACTCTCCCTGTTGAAGATTTGTTCGATGAACCGCATTGTGTAAAGGCAACAGTCCAGGCTGTCGGGCTTCTCCTGTGGGTAGTCGCAGACGTGCACAAGGGGGTAATTCTCCGTCCCGGTGTCGCCCACCTCAACGGCGAGGAGCGGTCGAAAAGCTCCCTCTGTTGGTAGCACGTAAAAATGTGTCGGCGTCGTCGTCTGACGGTAAAAAAAAAAAGAGACGAAGACCGATAAGGCAAGGAGATGTAAGACCCTACCATGGACTTCGCGTCGGCGTCGTATGTGCGGCTCAGCGCAGAGGTGTACTGCAGGTATTGCTTCAGCTGCTTGTCGAGGACGAGGAGGTGGAAGTGTGTGTCGAATATTATGTGTATCAAAATAATTTCCACCTCGTTGAAATTGGCGGTGCCCGCCTCAACCAACGTCAGCGCCACCTCCGCACTGTGCTCTGTCTTCGACATGAGAAGCGCCAGCGGCCGAGTGACAGCAGCTCATTTTTTGTAGGGGTAGGGGATTCGCTTGCATGATTCCATGATCATGACACACCAAACGTCCAGCACATCATCGAGCACAACAACCCCGTCCACCAAGGTGTACAGGTGGTATCTGGTCGTGAAGGAGAGGTCGTTCTTCTAGACGACGGTCCTAAACACGGGCCATTGCAATTATTAGAAGGCAACACTCAAAAGTAAACAGAACCGGGAAAATGTAAATGGAAACACACATGATGTAAATGACAACACCGTATTCTAAGCGTTAACTCCCAAACGTACACGAAAACTAAAAAAGCTAAACGGAAGCACATATAATGTAAACCGAAACCACTATAATGTAAACCGAAACCAACATAAGGTAAATGGAAACTCTCAGAGGTAAACGTAAACATCCAAAAGTAAATGAGAATCAATATAATGTAAACGACAACACACAAAAGTAAACGAAAATCCATATAAGGTACACGAAAAATGGATACTCACCTGTCGATTACACAGTTGAGGTACATCCCCATTGCCGCCTGCTCGATCTGAGTTAATCGATGAAATGCAGTCGGCCATTTATTTTTGGGGCAAAAGGCAGTCTTGACAAATGACAACTCTTGCTTCTCAATGACTCCTACAGTGTCACCATCGAGAGGGAGCTATGGCAATTGCTTTCTGGGATCGTGATCAATTGCTGTCTGTGCCGTTGGGGGCTGAGGTGGAGCCTCTTCTTCAGCCGTTGGGGGGGGATGTGATGGACCTTCCTCCGCAGTGGTGGCCGCACTGCGTTTGCTTCCAATGTGGGGAGCTGTGGTAGAGCAGCCTCTTCTGACAGGGGGAGCTGCGATGGAGCCGCCTCTTCCGCAGGGGGGAGCTGCGGTAGAGGCACCTCTTCCTCCGGGGGGAGCTGTGGTGGAGCCGCCTCTACCGCCGGGGGGAGATTAGCTGGAGGTTCCTCTGCGGTGGTGCACGCATCTTCGTCTTGGGTGGGGGAATCCTGTTGAGCCTCCTCTTCCGCCGTGGGGGGTCGAGATGGAGCTTCCTAGACAGCGGTGGATGCACTAGCATTTTCATTAGCCATAGGGAGCTCCAGTGGTGCAGCCTTTTCAACGGAGAGCAGAGACGGAACGTCGTCTTATGCGTCCGCGATGACTTATGCCAGGGGAATAGGGAGCTCAGATTGGACACCTTCGTCCGCGGAGGTGTCTGGAGTAGTAGCTGTACAGGCTGGAGTGCGTCCTTCTGGGACGTCTTCGTCCATGACGTCCACAGAAGATGATGGGCTCGCAGCTTTGTCGTGCGCCACCACCGGAGAGTGCACGTGTCCCTCATCCTTGACAGTGGTTTGCATGTCGAAGTCACTCTTCGATGAACGCCATCTATCAAAATCAAATGTCGGAATGACGACTTTACCTTTCATCTCGGTCAGAGACGCTATGATGTTGCGACATCGACCGCGTCGAAGCCATCATTACCGGATGAGATTATCGAAGGACTTCTTGGGACATCCTTGTTCCGTCCTCCCTTACGGGTGACTCTCTTCGTCCTCGCACCGGTGGGCACCGAAGGAGTTGTCTTCTGTCTTGCAACCCGTACAAGTCTTTCAGGGACGTCGACGGGCTGTTGTTCTCTTTCCCGAGAGACAGTCCTAGGAATGCGTCGAGTGGCGACCTTCTCAACACGTTGTGCATCTGCCGGAGATGACACCGAGCTGGACTTTGGTGTGGCGTCCACCGAAGACGGGGCGGCGATATGAAGGCGTCGTTCGATGACTTCTACCCGGGACGCCAGTCGCTGGACGTCCAACGACAATCTCTCGAAGGCCCGCTGTAGCCAGGTGGCTACATCCTCTTCAATTGCCGTCAAGGGGGCACCCGTGACGAGGCCGGGGGAGGGGGGGCTAGTACGTGGAGCCGGTAACTGATGAGCGCATTTCATATATATATATATTGCATGCTATACCTTCATCATTATTGAATGTTTTGGCTATAATTCTCCAAGTACGGTGCTATTTGAGGTATTCGTTGTTCGTCATGCAGATATCAAAGTCCTGAAGTAAAAAGAAGCGCTTTTGGAACAATTTTAGAAGCTAAAGGACTTAGAAGAAACCTCATCAAGCTCAGCACGGTTTGAGCACGCCCGTGCTGTTCCCCGTGCAAAATGCAGAAGAATTCAACTGCGATTCAGCACAGCCTGAGTCCGCTGAGCACGGGTGTGAAAACCTCAGCACGGTCGAAGCACGCCAATGCTGCTTCCCGTGAAAATTACAGGAGAATGCGGCCATAGATCAGCACAGCCAGAGTTCGCTGAGCACGGTCGTGTAAAGCCTCAGCACGGTCGAAGCACGCCCGTGCTGTTCCCCCGTGCAGATTACAGGTTTGTGAGTTTTCTGAAGAGTTATTTAGCCGTAATCTGCACGGCTTGAAGCACGGTTTCATCACGCCCGTGCTCACATCGGGAAAACTTTAAAACCCTAAAAACTTAGGTTTTTGGGGGACTTTTGGGGGGCGAACTTTGGGAAAAAGAAAGGGAGAGCTTTGGGGGTTCATCCTCCTCTTCATCAAGGGAATGGCAAGTTTATAGTAGGCCGATCGGGAGGAGATCTTACCACATTATAGATCCTCAGACAACCTCAAGGATGCAAGAAATTAGGGAGTTTTCAACTTCTTGTCTTTCAATTTCTTTGGCATTGTATTTGTTGGTTGTTGTCATGAGGGGCTAAACTCTTAAGGGAGCCCCGGGGTTGTTTGGATGACGTTGTAGCTTGAACTCATTTCTTTACTTGCAGTGTTTATGAATGTCTTGTTCCTTTCAATAAATCAAGGTTATTAGCTATCTTGTATGTTGTTTAGTGCTTGATGCTTGGTAGTTAGGTTCTCTTATCTAGGCTTGTGAATCGTTATTGATTGTTGCAAGCAGTGGGAGTTCAACTTAGGGCTCGGCAGTGCTAGAAACCACATGCTTATAGCATAACTAGGTTTAGAACTGAAGACATCTCTGATAAACACTGAGAAAGACCGAGTTAGTGAACGTCGGAAATCCAACCCCGGGGCCCCATCTCCTCCATCGAGTCAATCCTCAAACCTTCCCTTGGTGAACTTCCTTTTCCTTAACCTCCTTGAATTCGACCCAGAATCAAATCCATCTTTTTCTGTTGGTTAGATATTAGAGATCCGACGAGTATCAAAAGCTATACCAGTCCCTGTGGATTCGACTACTCGACCTAAAGGGTACACTTTACTACTTGTACGACCCGTGCACTTGCGGATACGCAAGTGGCGTATCAAGTTTTTGGCGCCGTTGCCGGGGACTAGCAACTTTTGAGAAAGTTTACATTTCTAGTAATCTAGCCATTTTTTTTTTTTTTTTACTTCTGTATATATCTCTTTGGGTTATTTTTTCTTTTGTTTTATTTTGATTCGTCTTCATTTGTTTTTCAGGTACCATTGTAAAGGCTGCTTATTTTAAGTGAGATGGTTGATCCAATTGTAGCCTTATCTATCCAAATTGAAGCTCTCCAGGCAAGGACTGATGAGTTTTTATCTATGCAACAACAATGCTATCCCTACTATGACACATACCATCCAAGTCAAGGGAGCTACCCTAACACCTCATGGAATGTATTTGAGCAACAATGGCAAAATCCACAATTCAGATTTGAAGAATACATTCCACCACAAGAGCATGCACCTAGCCTAGAAAACCTACTAGCAAAATATGCTCAAGGATATGGGGATTCTCTAGAGGAGCAATTTCACGAGAAAAACTTGAATTTGGAAGATGTGCTGGCCAAATCTATCCAAAACACTGAAGCCATCCTTCAAACTTTTGTAATTCCACCTCAAATTCAACCGAGCCCCATTCATGACCTACAGATCCAAACTGATCAATTTAATGAGGAAGATTATCTTGAAAATGTCAAGGAAGTACGTAAGAACAATGAGGAAGTAGGGGAGATAGAACAAGTTGTTGTAGAGAATCAAATGGAGGAAATAGAGCTTCCACTCAAGAATGATGAATGTTTGAATAGACAACATATTTATGAGGAGGCAACAAAAAAAGAGGGTTTGCTGAAGCCATGTCTCTTTGAAGTTGAAAAAGTAAACGAAGCAATCCCCAAGGCAATAAAACAAATAGACTGCCTCAGAATTCATCAACCTACAAAACACAATAATGTGGATTTGGGAATTGAAGAAGATTTGGGTAGGAGGTTCAAGCTATTCAAGGACCCACCTGAGCGGACCCTAAACAATTCCTGGTCCAACTTGTTTCCATGGAAACCTAAAGTTCACTCGTTCAATCCTCCAACTGAAGTACATCCCCGGCCAGATAAAAAAATGTTTATGGGCAGTAGCTATGCAAGCTACAGCCGGGAGGAACACACCCGCAACCCGAGTAGTTTCATGTTTTGTTTGTCTTTAATTGTGTTGTTTGTGTGTTTGTGTGCGCTACTAAACTGATCTCATTTGAGTTGAGTTTTGTTTTTGTTTGTTTTTATTACCCCCTTTCTATTGCTTGCATGCTTACTTCAGGATGTATGGATATTTCTCTTGATGCTTGTATCAAATGGCTTCCCTTTGATGGTGATCAACACATGCCCGTTTGTGGTCCTCGTCTTATTTATCACGGGCACCTCTCCTTCAATTTGGTAAAAAATTCCCCAACTTTTCTTTCCTCACACTTGTTCAATATTTTTATGCTGCATATGCTATATCTTTTAACATTGAGGACAATGTTTCATTCAAGTGTGGGGGAGGGTTGTGTACTTGTGTTTCAATATGTTTAGATGCAGTGCATAACTTAGGACGATCTATGAAATTTTTGGTTGAGAATTGCTAAGCTAGGAGTTTTGAGCATACTAGTGCACTTTTGTTGAACTTAAAGTTTTATTTTGCTCTTACTTTGGAAACCTGAATCTGAACACTTAGCCTTTGTTGTTTTGTCACTCTGTTAGGGGAAGGGCTAGTTGCAAGGCTTGTGAACAGTTAGTTTTGACTCCAAACACAAATAATAAAATAGATTGTGAAAAGAAATTTAAAAATGAGAAAAAGTGACAAGTCGGATTCCTTTTTGGATGCCCTGTCAAATTTTGTGAGAAAGATGGTAGAAAAAGCTATCACTTTAGAAAAAGCGAAAGCCGCACTTGAGTAGTCGGATCTTCGGCATCACAAATGTCATTTTTGATGACCTACCAAAGTGAAATGGCTGCCTCTAGGGTGTATGAAGCTACTACCCAGTTTAGGAGTCAGCAGTGAAAATATTGAGAAGAAAAAGCTTGTACTAGACTCCCTCAAGAACAGTTTTGACATGCTTCAGGAGGCGACACACACACACGGTAGTACGGAGTAAGAGTAAAATCTTTCACAAGCTTTCAATTGACTAAGTCACTAGTTCTCAGAAACTCCTTAAGCTTCAGCAACTCTTTTAATTTGTTGAGATCAGAGGTAATGCACTCATCACTTTATTAGGGGAATAAGGTTGCTTGAGGACAAGCAACAATTCAAGTCTGGGGGTATTTGATGAGCGCATTTCATATATATATATATATTGCATGCTATACCTTCATCATTATTGAATGTTTTGGCTATAATTCTCCAAGTACGGTGCTATTTGAGGTATTCGTTGTTCGTCATGCAGATATCAAAGTCCTGAAGTAAAAAGAAGCACTTTTGGAACAATTTTAGAAGCTAAAGGACTTAGAAGAAACCTCATCAAGCTCAGCACGGTTTGAGCACGCCCGTGCTGTTCCCCGTGCAAAATGCAAAAGAATTCAACTGCGATTCAGCACAGCCTGAGTCCGCTGAGCACGGGTGTGAAAACCTCAGCACGGTCGAAGCACGCCCGTGCTGCTTCCCGTGAAAATTACAGGAGAATGCGGCCATAGATCAGCAAAGCCAGAGTTCGCTGAGCACGGTCGTGCAAAGCCTCAGCACGGTCGAAGCACGCCCGTGCTGTTCCCCCGTGCAGATTACAGGTTTGTGAGTTTTCTGAAGAGTTATTTGGCCGTAATCTGCACGGCTTGAAGCACGGTTTCATCACGCCCGTGCTCACATCGGGAAAACTTTAAAACCCTAAAAACTTAGGTTTTTGGGGGACTTTTGGGGGGCGAACTTTGGGAAAAAGAAAGGGAGAGCTTTGGGGGTTCATCCTCCTCTTCATCAAGGGAATGGCAAGCTTATAGTAGGCCGATCGGGAGGAGATCTTACCACATTATAGATCCTCAGACAACCTCAAGGATGCAAGAAATTAGGGAGTTTTCAACTTCTTGTCTTTCAATTTCTTTGGCATTGTATTTGTTGGTTGTTGTCATGAGGGGCTAAACTCTTAAGGGAGCCCCAGGGTTGTTTGGATGACGTTGTAGCTTGAACTCATTTCTTTACTTGCAGTGTTTATGAATGTCTTGTTCCTTTCAATAAATCAAGGTTATTAGCTATCTTGTATGTTGTTTAGTGCTTGATGCTTGGTAGTTAGGTTCTCTTATCTAGGCTTGTGAATCGTTATTGATTGTTGCAAGCAGTGGGAGTTCAACTTAGGGCTCGGCAGCGCTAGAAACCACATGCTTATAGCATAACTAGGTTTAGAACTGAAGACATCTCTGATAAACACTGAGAAAGACCGAGTTAGTGAACGTCGGAAATCCAACCCCGGGGCCCCATCTCCTCCATCGAGTCAATCCTCAAACCTTCCCTTGGTGAACTTCCTTTTCCTTAACCTCCTTGAATTCGACCCAGAATCAAATCCATGTTTTTCTGTTGGTTAGATATTAGAGATCCGACGAGTATCAAAAGCTATACCAGTCCCTGTGGATTCGACTACCCGACCTAAAGGGTACACTTTACTACTTGTACGACCCGTGCACTTGCGGATACGCAAGTGGCGTATCAAGTTTTTGGCGCCGTTGCCGGGGACTAGCAACTTTTGAGAAAGTTTACATTTCTAGTAATCTAGCCATTTTTTTTTTTTTTTTTACTTCTGTATATATCTCTTTGGGTTATTTTTTCTTTTGTTTTATTTTGATTCGTCTTCATTTGTTTTTCAGGTACCATTGTAAAGGCTGCTTATTTTAAGTGAGATGGTTGATCCAATTGTAGCCTTATCTATCCAAATTGAAGCTCTCCAGGCAAGGACTGATGAGTTTTTATCTATGCAACAACAATGCTATCCCTACTATGACACATACCATCCAAGTCAAGGGAGCTACCCTAACACCTCATGGAATGTATTTGAGCAACAATGGCAAAATCCACAATTCGGATTTGAAGAATACATTCCACCACAAGAGCATGCACCTAGCCTAGAAAACCTACTAGCAAAATATGCTCAAGGATATGGGGATTCTCTAGAGGAGCAATTTCACGAGAAAAACTTGAATTTGGAAGATGTGCTGGCCAAATCTATCCAAAACACTGAAGCCATCCTTCAAACTTTTGTAATTCCACCTCAAATTCAACCGAGCCCCATTCATGACCTACAGATCCAAACTGATCAATTTAATGAGGAAGATTATCTTGAAAATGTCAAGGAAGTACGTAAGAACAATGAGGAAGTAGGGGAGATAGAACAAGTTGTTGTAGAGAATCAAATGGAGGAAATAGAGTTTCCACTCAAGAATGATGAATGTTTGAATAGACAACATATTTATGAGGAGGCAACAAAAAAAGAGGGTTTGCTGAAGCCATGTCTCTTTGAAGTTGAAAAAGTAAACGAAGCAATCCCCAAGGCAATAAAACAAATAGACTGCCTCAGAATTCATCAACCTACAAAACACAATAATGTGGATTTGGGAATTGAAGAAGATTTGGGTAGGAGGTTCAAGCTATTCAAGGACCCACCTGAGCGGACCCTAAACAATTCCTGGTCCAACTTGTTTCCATGGAAACCTAAAGTTCACTCGTTCAATCCTCCAACTGAAGTACATCCCCGGCCAGATAAAAAAATGTTTATGGGCAGTAGCTATGCAAGCTACAGCCGGGAGGAACACACCCGCAACCCGAGTAGTTTCATGTTTTGTTTGTCTTTAATTGTGTTGTTTGTGTGTTTGTGTGCGCTACTAAACTGATCTCATTTGAGTTGAGTTTTGTTTTTGTTTGTTTTTATTACCCCCTTTCTATTGCTTGCATGCTTACTTCAGGATGTATGGATATTTCTCTTGATGCTTGTATCAAATGGCTTCCCTTTGATGGTGATCAACACATGCCCGTTTGTGGTCCTCGTCTTATTTATCACGGGCACCTCTCCTTCAATTTGGTAAAAAATTCCCCAACTTTTCTTTCCTCACACTTGTTCAATATTTTTATGCTGCATATGCTATATCTTTTAACATTGAGGACAATGTTTCATTCAAGTGTGGGGGAGGGTTGTGTACTTGTGTTTCAATATGTTTAGATGCAGTGCATAACTTAGGACGATCTATGAAATTTTTGGTTGAGAATTGCTAAGCTAGGAGTTTTTGAGCATACTAGTGCACTTTTGTTGAACTTAAAGTTTTATTTTGCTCTTACTTTGGAAACCTGAATCTGAACACTTAGCCTTTGTTGTTTTGTCACTCTGTTAGGGGAAGGGCTAGTTGCAAGGCTTGTGAACAGTTAGTTTTGACTCCAAACACAAATAATAAAATAGATTGTGAAAAGAAATTTAAAAATGAGAAAAAGTGACAAGTCGGATTCCTTTTTGGATGCCCTGTCAAATTTTGTGAGAAAGATGGTAGAAAAAGCTATCACTTTAGAAAAAGCGAAAGCCGCACTTGAGTAGTCGGATCTTCGGCATCACAAATGTCATTTTTGATGACCTACCAAAGTGAAATGGCTGCCTCTAGGGTGTATGAAGCTACTACCCAGTTTAGGAGTCAGCAGTGAAAATATTGAGAAGAAAAAGCTTGTACTAGACTCCCTCAAGAACAGTTTTGACATGCTTCAGGAGGCGACACACACACACGGTAGTACGGAGTAAGAGTAAAATCTTTCACAAGCTTTCAATTGACTAAGTCACTAGTTCTCAGAAACTCCTTAAGCTTCAGCAACTCTTTTAATTTGTTGAGATCAGAGGTAATGCACTCATCACTTTATTAGGGGAATAAGGTTGCTTGAGGACAAGCAACAATTCAAGTCTGGGGGTATTTGATGAGCGCATTTCATATATATATATATATTGCATGCTATACCTTCATCATTATTGAATGTTTTGGCTATAATTCTCCAAGTACGGTGCTATTTGAGGTATTCGTTGTTCGTCATGCAGATATCAAAGTCCTGAAGTAAAAAGAAGCACTTTTGGAACAATTTTAGAAGCTAAAGGACTTAGAAGAAACCTCATCAAGCTCAGCACGGTTTGAGCACGCCCGTGCTGTTCCCCGTGCAAAATGCAAAAGAATTCAACTGCGATTCAACACGGCTCGAGTCCGCCGAGCACGGGTGTGAAAACCTCGGCACGGTCGAAGCACGCCCGTGCCGCTTCCCGTGAAAATTACGGGAGAATGCGGCCATAGATCGGCACGGCCCGAGTTCGGCCGAGCACGGTCGTGCAAAGCCTCGGCAGACGGTCGAAGCACGCCCGTCTTTGTTCCCCGTGCGGATTACGAGGTTTGTGAGTTTTCGAAGAGTTATTTGGCCGTAATCCGCACGGCTTGAAGCACGGTTTCATCACGCCCGTGCTCACATCGGGAAAACTTTAAAACCCTAAAAACTTAGGTTTTTGGGGGACTTTTGGGGGGCGAACTTTGGGAAAAAGAAAGGGAGAGCTTTGGGGGTTCATCCTCCTCTTCATCAAGGGAATGGCAAGCTTATAGTAGGCCGATCGGGAGGAGATCTTACCACATTATAGATCCTCAGACAACCTCAAGGATGCAAGAAATTAGGGAGCTTTCAACTTCTTGTCTTTCAATTTCTTTGGCATTGTATTTGTTGGTTGTTGTCATGAGGGGCTAAACTCTTAAGGGAGCCCCAGGGTTGTTTGGATGACGTTGTAGCTTGAACTCATTTCTTTACTTGCAGTGTTTATGAATGTCTTGTTCCTTTCAATAAATCAAGGTTATTAGCTATCTTGTATGTTGTTTAGTGCTTGATGCTTGGTAGTTAGGTTCTCTTATCTAGGCTTGTGAATCGTTATTGATTGTTGCAAGCAGTGGGAGTTCAACTTAGGGCTCGGCAGCGCTAGAAACCACATGCTTATAGCATAACTAGGTTTAGAACTGAAGACATCTCTGATAAACACTGAGAAAGACCGAGTTAGTGAACGTCGGAAATCCAACCCCGGGGCCCCATCTCCTCCATCGAGTCAATCCTCAAACCTTCCCTTGGTGAACTTCCTTTTCCTTAACCTCCTTGAATTCGACCCAGAATCAAATCCATGTTTTTCTGTTGGTTAGATATTAGAGATCCGACGAGTATCAAAAGCTATACCAGTCCCTGTGGATTCGACTACCCGACCTAAAGGGTACACTTTACTACTTGTACGACCCGTGCACTTGCGGATACGCAAGGGGCGTATCAGTAACCGACCACATTTTGTCGGTCACGCCACTGCTGAGAAGGGTTGCATCGTCAGTACAGGAGACGGTCGCGAATGCTGCCTTGTCACCAACGCCAATGTTTGTTCATCGACGAAGTCAACAGTCAGCTCGGAAAACTGTGAACAAGAGAGTATAAACTTCAGAAAGATAAACGGGAACATAAAAGATAAATGGAAACCATTAAAAGATAAACGGGAATGTCGGATCCTAAACAGAGACAATTAAAAGGTAAACGGGAAGTCCGGACTCTAAACGGGAACCTTCGAAATGTATACGGGAACCTTTGAAAGATAAACAGGAACTTCAGATTCTAAACAGGGACCTGTAAAAAGTAAACGGGAAGTCCGGAATCTAAACGGGGACAATAAAAAAGTAAACAGAAACTCCGGACCCTAAACGGGAACCTTTGAAAGGTAAACGGGAACAATGGGAAAACAGAGACTTCATACGTGTTTGTCATCGATGGATGAAAGTAACTTTTTCAGCGATGCTTGTTTTCTAAAACTGCCCTCCCCGTAATAGAATATCCGGGGAGTCCTCCCAACACGGGCCTTGTTCCTTGCTCCAGTGACCTCGTAGAACCATAGGGTGAGGGCGATGGAGCACCAGCGCAGATATCCCATGTTAATGTTCTCCCCTTTGGCTCTTGACTGCACGTGGGCGGCCGTTCTTGGGAGGTCTTCCATGATCCACCTGTGGGTAGCCTCCTCCCAGGCGTACCTTCGTAGCGCGGGGAGGTCGACAGCATAGTCGACCAGCCATCTTGGGACTGAGATGGTGGTGTTCGGGAACAACACCGTCCCCATGAGGTAGAGCACCAGCAGCTTCACAAAGTTCACCTCCTCCCCATTTATCCGGACCATTCTCAGAAGGGACGCCTTCATAGCATTCCGGATCCTTTCTAAGCCTTTGGACATGCATTTCGCTTCGAAATCAGATGATGTTTTGTTTTTCCTGAACTGCACCACATCCCCGCCTGACTGAAGACCCATGATAACGGCCACATCTTCCGGTCGGAAGCTCACCAGGCTCGCCCCGATTCTGAACATTTTGGTCTGGTGGTCGTATCAATGCAAGATGGCATCAAGCAACCCCTCGACCTCCATGAGATGGCCGAATGGTGTCCTCCTCACCATCTCCAGCTGCCCTCGTGACATGTGCTGCCTCAGTTCGGCCAATGTATCCATGACGAGGGCCAGATAGCATCTGCCGTTCATCGGGTTGGATGCCATATCTGCGTTACATACAACAACGCTCAGCCAAACATGCCTGAATTCTAAACAAAAACCTTAAAATGTAAACGGAAACTCCGCATTCTAAACAGATTCGTTCCATAAACGGAAACCGCTCATCCTACACTGAACCGCCGGTACAGAGCACAAAACCCTAAACTACAAACGGCGATGTTGGAAGGGAATAAAACCATATTAATCTTACCAGAGAATACTGTGTCAAAATTGGCTGAGAATCGGATGTTTGTTACGCCGGCGGTGTCAAAGCTACAGGGTTCGTTCTCGCTATCGCTTTCATGTGCGAGAAGTTGAAATGAAGCCAAAGAGTCGTTCATAACTCTGAAATGTCTCGGGACAAGCACCGCCGTCCCAGCTCCCATTCTATCGTCAGCGGAGGGGTATAACCGTCACTCCACTCAAGCTGTAACAGTGTTAGCCAACGCAGGGACCCAGATGGAAGTAAACCCAAAAAAGAGGGATATTTTGTTCATAATGAAAAGAGGGGTTTGTCTGTGAATATATGAAAATGGGAAGGATGTTCTATTCATTATTATATATATATATATATTTTTTGTAATTTTTACCATAACCATATAAAAACTATTAATGCGTAGTTCGTCTATTGTTATTGTACAAATTACAAAAAATATAAAAGTTAGTCATTATAGTATTAGTTTCATAATGACAATATTATTATTATTAATACTATTATACAAATAATAATATTACTAATATTAATATTAATACTAACAAAATAGGTACAAAATAATCATAAATATGTATAAAAAATAATTACAATAAATTTTATATATAGAAAAAATTATTAAAATATATATCACATATCTCGTTGCTCCTCACCATTTTTTCCAACCAAACAAAACAAAAACATTACCTATTCGTACACCTCCATCAAATCAAACATAATATTTTCTTTCAAACCCCCGGTTCCCCTCTCTCACCCTCATTTCTCTCCCCTTCCCCCCTCCTCGTCTCCATCAAATCAAACATAATATTTTTTTTCAAACCCCCGTCCCCTCTCTCACCCTCATTTCTCTCCCCCTTCCCCCCTCCTGTTCCCTCCTTTGAACCAAACAAGGGCTTCGAATCCAAGACTAGGAAAGCCGAGAGGTTGTGTTTAGAAGTACACATCATCAAAATTGTACCTTAAAACTAATAGATGTTAGCTCAAGATCTGACACTTATATATTAAAATAATAAAAATTTCATTTGACACAAATAATAATTGTAAAAGGGCCTACATGAACAACATTATATATTAAAGGGTGATTACGACTTTTTTTAATTATTAAATGCTACTTGGATTTTATTAAGGTGAAATGGGTAAATAAATAACAAACTATTTAAAAAATATAAACAAATTACAAATAGGAGAAAACCAAAGATGCTGTTGAAATTGCTCATTTGGAAATTCCCCCAAAATGTTCTCTCCCTTGGAACAAAATAGCGTTGTGCCCATTACTGAAGTTGTGGAAGAGACGAAATTTTCCTGGAATCCATCATCAAAATAAGATTTATTAGGCCACAAAATTAGGACACATTCTAGGAAAATGTCTTCATATGGAGAAAACAACTACAAAAACTTAGGGGGTGGTTTGGTAATATTTTGAATTTTCACTCCCTGGTATTGTTGAGAATCATGGAGCAATACATATCCCCAATAAAAATCTCAATATTATATGATCACCTTCATATACCACAATAAAACATACAAGCAAATGTAAGAGACACACTGATAAATGTATCCTTTTTCCCTTTCCAAGATGTCAACAATTTGAGTTGATCATGTTGAGGGTTCTTAAATCTAATAGATCATGCAGATTAACACTCAATATACAGCTGAATTAAAAAGCTATGATATGATTGACAATAAGAACCTATTTCAGAGAAATTTGAAAGAAGTTACCAAAAATCTAATAATAGATTGAAACTCGCAAATTATGGATCACAATAATACAGTAAAAGGTCCATAGGAAGACGATTGTCGATAGCAGAGTTCCTCCAACAAGACAAAACTGAAGCACTCTGCGCCGGCACTTTGTGTTAAGCCGAGTGATGTAGCAAAGACCAGTCTCTAAGATGGATTCACCATCTAGAAAAAACACCTGTGAATTTGAGCCATTAGACGATATCAAACAGTTAGTCTGAAATTTTTAAAATCCCATTTTTTGCATGGATGCTACACATGAACAAGCATCACTATAATACGGTAAGAGAAAAAATGATTGGGTTGGGCAGACTCAATGACACAGGACCAGATAAAAAAATCATCAGCAATTTTGTAGTTTTACAAACACGATCAACAAATTTAGCGCCGGATAAATTGCAACTGTCCAACTGCTTTGAAAGAATTACTAGTAAACGTAAATAATAGCAACATAATAGAGAACGATTAAAGACTTTTTGACATGTTTGTCTTTTTGACATGTTTGTCTTTTTGACATGTTTGTCATGAAAGTTTATAATGCTAAAATGAGATAATTTTCCTGAATTTAACATTTTCCTTACCGGCAAACTATTAAGAAATCCCAGAGTTGCGGACACATGGAAGATACAGGCTAATATCTTCTCGAATAGCATGGGTATATAAGCACTGAAAACCAGAAAGGGCAGCCGAGGCCTATAAGATGATAGCTGGAGAGAACGTGCCATCAAAAGTATATCGCCTAAAAACACAAAGGTGCCACCACAGGACATCAATCCAGATTTAGTGTTCTGCAGTTGCCATCTTTCACTTAGCTTCAAACACTGGGGAGCGTATGGGCTTGAATAAGATACCTCAACCCATGACATGCTGGGAACGAGAACAGGTTTCATGCAGGATTCTCCCTATTATAATGATGAGAAAAATCCAGTCAAACAGATGGTTTATTCCGCTAGTAAACAAAATTATTGAAATGCAAGTTAAAAACATCAGTCAGATAAAAAAATAGACTTATGCATAAGTTATTAAACAACATTTGAAACACAATCCCAGATTTTCATCAAACAAAAAAAAGAAAAAAGAAACAAAAATCTTCTAAAGAACAAGGCATTACACAGATGCATCATCGAAACAATTACTATGAACATTATAAAAAGACAAAGACACGAACATGTGCAACAAAAGAGATGATCAACAACTGAATAATTCTCAGATATTGCCAGATAACTTCATTGATCTTTTTGTTTACTTTACGGTTGGTTAAAAGAAAAGATTCAATTTTTAAGTTAAACCAAAAAGATAACAGATCAAAGTTAATCGAAGAAGATACAAATATGTTATCACTCTTAAATGTCAGAAAAAGTATGCCACTAACCTCTGAACATGCACAAGTGTTTCTGTCAGCCATCAGCCATCCATCCCCACACTTTCGAAGCTTTACAACATCCTCGGCCAGTAAGCACTGCTTCATTTCCATTCCATTATTCTCACTCCCATCATTACTGTTCTCAATTAAGGAACTGGAATTATAGCAGGATAAGCTTGTAAAAGCTGCCAGTTCATCTGGACAAGAGAACTGATCATCAGCTAAAAGAGTCATGCTCCCTTCCACCAGAGAATTAGGTACACAATAACCCTTGCCATGATTGACTGCTTGAGAATGCGAATTTTGCAAAGAATAAGGATCATTAGACTTTCGGGAATCTACCTCTTGCATCTTTTTCATCCATTCATATGAAGTACTGATGTTTGCACCATCTACTGACAGTATAACATCACCACGAGTTAAATATCTAGACAAAGGGGACATAGGAGGTACCTCTAAAACCTGCTTCAACAACAAGGGAATTATTGAAATGAAAATGTTCAATAATAAAGAGGAGACAAAGCAGACGGAAGGAAGTACAAAAACTAACCATGGGGCCTTCATCATGTATATAAAGAGGAGACAACAACAATGGCAGGCAGAGCATTAACAACCCACAAACTGCGCAGCACTACAAACAGAAGCCATTGCATCAGAACTATCTCACTTATAATGTAACATGAAACTATGCATTACAACTGCAAATGGGTGAGGCCACGTAACAGCATCTTCCACACTTACAAGAATTAGATGCCAGACATTCAGTATATTATTAATTAACTCATATATTAATGAACCAATTAATTAACTTATACAATAATGACTAAATAAAAATATCCAAAAAAGAACTCCTGTCATTTGTCTTACTAAACATATTATTCAAAGTTTTATTCAATCCAAAAGCTTAACCTTGAAGGACAAGAGATCTAGGCTTATATATTCATATAAGCATGTACTAACTTGACCAATGTAGAACCATTACTTAGTCTATTAAGTTCCATGATACGTGATGATCTATTTTAGGTAGTCATGTCACAAGCAAACCAATTAAGCAAGTTATGATTACATGTTGGATAAAAACCAAACATGTAAGAAAGGTAAATATGAGACACTAGGCTATAACAGCACCCACTAGGTCATTGTAGTCTCAAAACTATACGCAATACTCAAGTCAAAACAAATAATAATAATAATGACAACAACAACAATATAACATTTAAAATATATTACATAGACAAATAAGGAAGGGGGAGTATCACAATTTGAGAGAGTATTACAATTTGAGAATAAAGTAATACTATGTGAGCTTTAGCATTTGAGTGATAACGGATCTAAGGATTCAGAAAAGCTATTTCTTTAAGCTTAGAGGCACCAGAATTTGGAAGCTCAAAGCTCAGTTTAGGGAGGGGCATTCAGCCGGAGAGACATGGTGGAGAAGTCAGTAAAGTGGACTGACCTCTCACACATCAGATGTTCATTTGCCCTAAAGTGGGAATGATGACACTTCCCTCACTTCAGCAATTTTTTTTATTTTGAACTAAACCCACTTTAGCTTTTCTTTATAGAAATGAAGTAAATTTTATATAAACCCCCTTCAGGATTTCTTTTACTTGCTTCAAAATGAACACCAAACCATTTCAAAGAAGTGTCACACCTCCCTTCCTCCCCGCAACTTATTCACTTCAAACAATTTCCCCCCCAAGTGAACACCCCTTTAACAGATGCCAATTGCAGGTAAGCTTTTTCTTTGGTTTTCCATTCACCAGACTATGAACGATGTCTTATCAACGGTGTGTTAGGATTTGACTGAATCAGAGGAAAGGAAAAGAAAACATAAGGAAAAATATTTCTAATGTTTGCTTGGAAGTACCAAACATAGAAATCCTTTTCCTAACCCCACCAGCCCTGGGGCTAGATCAAGGATCCCTATCTCAAGAAAGAGTTTTTTCAGGTTAAAGTCAGTTAGATCCCCTCAAGATTGGTTGAATTCCCATCCCTATCAAATACACATTCTCGTTTGAGGAATCGCATCGAACGAGCTTGCAGATGGATACATGGCATTGCAAGGTGTCACATATAACACCTTACACTATCTAATTACTTGAGATATATCCACATGTCATTTATTTGGCCAACCATAATATTGTCAAGCTACAAACTCTAGTATTGATTGCAATGGTCCACACATAGTATTAGAAATTACTAATGGGGCAATTCACCTAAATATATTTTGATTTAAGCACACTTTTGGTCCCCCAACTGTACCTCAAAGTCAATTTAATACTTATACCAAAAATTCTGCATTTTGGTTCCCCAGCTACACCCATGTGTCCACTTTAGTCCTTCTATCTAACCTTGCCATATGGCATCTAGCAAGGCACAGACATGAAGCTAACATGATAGATGATGTGGCCTTACTAGCATGTCATTTTTTTCAAAAAAAAAAAAGGAAATTTTATTTAATATTTTAAAAAACATGGCACATAAATATGTCACATCATACTTTTTTGAAAAACATTACTATTTATATTTTAATGATATGGCTAGGAGACATGGTCCAGTGCCATTTCTATTTTTTTCCCAAAAATGACAGTTACCATGATGTCGCACCATTACCACACCCTTTTTTTTTATATTTAAATTTTTTTTTTAAGTTGCCACATCAACAAACTAGGAAAGTAAAGGGAATACTTCAGAACCACTCTCTTAAGTCTTATTCCCTCTTCTCCCTATTAAACTGGGGTTTGGCCCATCTATTACAAGGATCTTCGACAGGAGACGATCAAAATCTTTGAATCCAGAACCTTCATAATTCTTGGAAAGATATCTTTCATGCCAATTACTTTATTCCTAGATTATATCCTTTCCCCATTGTGATAGGCAAAGCATTCAATTTGAAACAAAAAATCAAATCCACTCCCTTCTTTTACATCTGTGCTCTCAAAAATATCTAACCACCCATTACCACGGAGCTTAAGAGAGCTCTTATTCTCTAAATCTTTCCCTTTACAATCCCACATTGAAAAGATTCTTGTAGTACATGAGCCAACCCCTAATATAATGGGGAGATAAAAGAGCTTCTAAAGCTTTCCTTTTACTTTCCCATGTTGCTGATGTGGCAACTTTGAAAATCAAATGTTTTTTTATTTAAAAAAATTGTGGTGGTGGTGCCACATCATCCTAGCCATACCATTTTAAATATCTATCTATATATATAAAGGGCATGGCAATGGGTCACATCTCCTAGCCACGTCAATATAAAAATAAATATAATATACCTTTTTTCCAAAAAAAATAATGTGGTACATCAGTTTGTCATATTATTTGAAATGACGTGGCAGTCGAGCCACATCATCTACTATTTCAACACCACGTCCTTGCCATGTCAACACCATATAAGGAGTTAAACAGGACTAAAAGCGGGACACATGGGTGTAGTTGAGAAACCAAATGCCACGCATCATGTTTGAGTTCAAAAGCCAAAGTGACTTTTGGGATATAACTGGCCGACCAAAAGTGCACTTACACCATATATTTTTCATGTAGTAAGCAGAGCAAAAGTAGATCCGCATTTGAAACCAATTAAGACTAAAAGATTTTTCTGATTGGACCATGTTTTTCTTCCCATGTTTGAACATTAATCCAGCTTCACCAATTACCATTGTCTAAAAGTAATTAAGGCAACACATTTGCAAAGGATGTTATCTCATTTAGCTTGATTAAAACATAGAGATAATCCAAGTGCCCAGGGAATGAGATTGAATTGTAAACAATGATTGGAAATTTCTCAAGTTTCTGATATATGATCTTGAATTGTAGACCATCTCTTTTTGCTAGTTTTACCTCGATAGTATTTCAGTTTTGATGACTTTCTCCTGGTTTTGTCAACTTCATTATTCTTCAGTGAATAAATGTAATATATTTAATTTCATAATGGCTGGAGGCCAACTTAGAAAATTAGCCAATGCCATAAGAGGACATGGCGAAACTTCCAACATTGGATTAGCTCCATTCAATCATTCACTACAGGTTGGTCAATTGGCACATGAGAGCTTTGGTAACCCTTCAAGGAAGTCAGTTGGCCTCTTAATTGAAGTTTGTCGACATCTTCTCTTAAATTTGTGATGGTGAGAACAATAAGAGAAGTAAATGAACATGACTGGTGCTGGACTAGGCAATTGTTGTTTCAACAACATAACTTTGAATTCAATGCCAAAATTAAAGAAAACTGCCTGTAAAAACACCAAGAAAAATTAATCCACCTTGTTTACCACATAAACCATCAAGATGATCACATGGTTGGGAAAAAAAGGCATAACAAAATCACGAACAAGTCACTCCATTTAAGAGTGCTCAACCGCATGACAACCTTGAATCTGCAACCAATGCCAATACAAATGTTCATTTTAATAGTCAATCTTATCCTCAATGAGTCAATGCAAGATGAAAAATTCAGATTCATAAGGTTTCTTTTATAATCAGTATATTTAGGATATGCTAAACAAAGGATATATACTTGTTATTTAAAACTATTTAGAACAAGCCATCTAATGGACTAGTGAGTAGGGCTATTCGCATTGTCAAAAAGGTCCCCATCTTGTACTTTCAATCTATCATCTTTAACTCATGAAAGTTCATCCCAGCAATTAAAAAGTTAACAGTATCCATAACCCCTAGTGTATATGAATGCTTTCCAAGCTTTGTCATAAGCAAAATAGAAGATTACTTGACAATGCACAGGTTTATACCAATCAAACTGAAAACAAGTGAATCAGTAAGATGGAAATGTTATTTCCTTGCAGGGAAGGATTAATTCATTTTCTCTCTCTTTTCTTTTTTTGTCATATGAATACTGTTAGTATGTACTTACATGCACTACAGTTGAAAAAGCCTGACACTCCAAATTAGAGGTACAATGAGGACAACCATCAAGTGCAGAAAACAGTTTCAGTTCTTTGGTTTTGATTTGTCAATATCAACAGCCAAGTGAAACAAACATCAAAGAGTTTGAATAAAGATACCAATTAAAATCCTGAGATGACAAACACGAAGATCATGATGACAACATCATGAGCAATACTAACAGCAAACAAAGAAGACACTGGCATATGATAATTTCAGGTAAAACCAAAGGAAATTATGAAATATAGGCATATGCAACTAAAATTAACATTTCTCACCACTGCATTAAGCCAGATGCCAGCACAATATATTCTAAGCATGGAAAAACGTGGTAAACTCTGCAGCAAGTCATAGTTAAAAGCAACCAATGCTCCAGGAAATATGATTGCCAAGAATACAGCAATGTACTCAATTTGTAAACCTGTGCTGTTTTATATTTTGCAGATATTAGAAGCAATAAAATCAAGCCAGTGGATAGTGAAAAATATATCAAAAAAGTCATTATCCAAAAAGAATATTCCTTTTTTACAACTGAAGACAACTAGCATAGATCAGCCAATCCAAATTTAACATCAGGAAATTCATATTAAAAACTGCAATTCATCGCACATGAAGCATCAGATCAACCATAAAAGAATTTCAAGCAAACTACGCAGATAAAAATTTACTTCAACACAGAGCTACCCAGAAATCCTTGAATATATGGTTACGGAACAAAATATTCAAGAAAAATACCCTGTGCAAGTGCTTTACACTTTTCCAAAAGACAAATTATCAGCACCTAAATATTGGAGAGCTCTATACTGTCAGTGTAGGTTAAGCATGAGAAAGATAAGCCAAGATTGCTAATACGTACATACAGGAAAAATCCTTTGCATGATTCGCCAATACATTCTAGATTACTATCGAATCACCTACATAAATATGACAAAGTTGAGTGATATAATTGTTCATGACATATATGTTCATTGCAACATGCTTCATAAATGAACAGCTAAATTTGCTTCAAGTTCTTAAGCCTACAAATATCCAAAAATGGACAATTAAAAACAAAAATTCCCCACAATTGCAGGCAAATCAGAATTTATATAAAAGCAGTGATGGGACTTAAATGCACGTATCAGAGTAAACAATGTGGCGGGCATACTGTGAATGAAACATAGATTTAACATAGCATAGTCCATCTGTGAACAAAAGGTACATCCTTGTCTCATCATTTCATGCAACCCATAAAGTTTAACAAAGTGATAGCGCATGAAGAACAATACTTGTCACTCTTTCATCAAGACTAAGATAAGTATTTAATCAAAATGACTGAGTATAAGAAGAAACACAGTAGAAACCTGACCTTGCAGCAGCAATCGCATGACCAAGTTCATGAACAGCAACAGAAAATAATGAAGAGAAGACAATGATGACAATGTCCACGAAAGATAGGCTCAAACCAGGAACCTATATCATGTAGTCAACAATGTCAAAATTTTTAATACTGGCCAAATTTGCCAGTTTCCGGTATCCCATTAGCACTAACCAAGGAAGTGGTGCCGAACAGCCAGCTCACTGAAAGATGATCATGCACAGAAATTTCTCTGCAAAGATGAAAATTTCCAGCTAATTCCCATAATAGTATCTGCATGAATGTCATGAGCAGCATACATCACATGAGGAACATAGATAAATTAACATTGCGATAAAAAAAGATCCTCAGATAAATTACTCAAAAAAGTGCATGCTCATACGACAGTGAATGAGAAGATGCCTATTTGGCATGAGTTTCTACAGAACATACTTGGAATTAAAAATGTAGCATGAGTAGCCATAATAATTCAAGCTCAATAAAAACATGGGTTACCTATCGCAGTTACAGATAGACTTTCAGATGTTCAAACAACAACAGGGATTTATTGTATCTAGAAGCTAGTTTGATACAACCAAAGGCTCATTTCAGGGCTACTAAAGCAGGCCTCTTAAGATCAATACACAGCACCTTTAAATAAATAAATTTATGCCAATCTATTCAACGCGCTCAACTTTTAGGAGTTCATAAGGGAAATAATCCATAGAGACTCGACTCATAGATCATGATCTGTCACTTTGCGGCATACAAGATTGAGTTAAGCGATATCATTACATGTTGACAAATGCAAAACAATAAAAGTTACTGCCAAACTATTTTCATCTTCATGGAAGGCAAAATCAAGATAGTATCTAACCCGAGAGATGCTAGACTCAACATCTTCAAGAAACATGCAAGCACAAACATATCATATGATTAAGCAGATGTAAACATGTAAAATTTGAATCTCTATCTAACCATTATAGATCCAATTAACGCCACAAAACTAAACGCAACTCCAATTGCAAACCAAACTTTTAGAAACCTGCAAATTAATAACATTAAGGATATTATAAACAATAAAGGTAAACTGAAGATCCATTGCAATGTATTTAAATGTGCCAGCAAGAAGCTTTAAAATCATAAAACAGAAATACAAAGTCATCAACTAGACCATGTTCAACTGAATGAGGCAAACAAGATGAGTGAGATTCATAATTCTGGGTGCATAAATCATGATAGATTTTTCTTCAGTTCTGAAGCATGATGCTCTACTAGAGCAATTCCTTTGCAATTTACAGAAGGAAAAGTGATAGAGGTATGTTAAGGCAAAGAGCACATTTTCGAGCAGTTTTAAAGCACATCACAACATTTACTAATTGGATCATATCTCTCAGTGTTTCAGATATGACTAAAATTTCTCATAATAAACATATCTCACTCTCCACTTTATTAGATTCTTTCCCATTTCATAAGCCAAATGTAAAGCAACTAGTATTCTTCATGAAAATTTCGACAATGAAAAGATAGAAAGGTACAATATTAACTTCAAGCAGAGTTTCATAGGTAAGAGAATCCCAGAAAACAATTATGAGAAAACACTACACAGCCCAATATCATGGGAAAGCTGACAAGAAAATTAAAGTTGCACCATTTTTCCCATTTCAAACATAGATTGATGTGAGTTTAGTGTATTGTATCATAGTGTTTCACCAACATCTTTGTCTTTCATAAGATTTAGTTTTTATTTTAAGTTATATATTTTCTGTAATAGCAGAAAACTAACAGCAAGTCTAAATCTACTAAAATGCTTATGGATCCTCCAACTGAAAGGGAAGGAAGACGGAAGCTTACATAATTTCTTTATCATATAAATCAAAAAATCATCATAATGTACAATAGAATGAAGAAATCAACTCATGAAACCAATAGAGCAAGCGCAACCATACATACACAAGCCCAAATATAACAAAGCTTAAAATAAACTGGCAAACACAAAGCATAATATGCTTAAGATAAGGATACCACAAAGCCCGCAGTTGATATACCTAGCATGCCGCCATCCAAAAGAAAAGAGCTGGTCATTAAAGGCATAAATCTTGAAGTCACAAAACCTGCCAGTTGAACAGAAACAATTCAGTAAGTTAAACAACAGGATCATACCACAATCCTACTTATTAAATATAATAATCTCAAGCTTTTAGGTTGGATTGAAGCCATCTAGCGCTGACTTTGTGATACATATCAATCAACAGCAGTCAAAACCTCATCTTGTGGAAAAATTTAACAAAAACTAAGATCATCAACACAAGTTCTGCAAATGAAGATGACTCCCAGCAATTGATTTTATTAGAAGGGATGAATTCACACTGAATTCAAAGTAAGTGAAGAATAAAGTCAAATGCTTAATTGAAGGACAGCAACAAAAGATCACAGATAGAGAAGCACGAAGCGATGGTTTACGTACCAGCATGAGAGGGAATTGGGAAGACGACGGCCGGTGCGGAGGGGGAGGATGGAATGGGACCTCACAGTCCTCCCAACTCTCCGGCGCGCCATTAGGGTTCATGCCTAACGACTTTTCCAGCTAGGGCTCACTTCGACTTGAACTGCACTTCCACTCGAGCACGTGCTACGCATGCGAGATGACAATGCCCGCGTATAATATCCTTTTGATTGAGTTTTTTTTTTTTTTTCCCCAAACATGGACGGTGTCAGCGACTTCCATTCTATGAACACTCAGGGGATCCCACGAGGCATTTACCCAGATTTATCATGAGATACATATAAACTCAGGGAATATATACCTAGATTCAGAAGCAAGAGGAATTTTACAAAAAACCTTTTCTTATTTTCTTCTATGATTATTCATTACAAAAAGGGAATCCTTTATATAGACCTTAAGAAAGTCTCCATGATAACAAAAAAAAAGGCATAATACTCTAAACAGTCCCTCTACTTTTCTCTCTCTTCTTTTTTGGTCCCTCCACTCGAATTTGATCCTAACGGTCCCTCTACCTTTTATTTCGGGCCAATTAGACCAAAACCAGAAACACCGTCAGTTTTCCAGTTTGATACGGCTGATGGGCCTCCATGAGGATTTTTTAATATTAAAAAAATAGAAACTTCAATGCTAGCGTGTCCCCATTTAACTACTCGGATCTGGATCCAAACATCACACCCGGATCCGAGAAAATTCTCACCTGACATCCTCAAAACCCTCGTTTTTGATCATCGCGCTGGTGCTCGTCTCCGCTTTTCCGACTAATTCATCGCCGGATTTCCCTATCAGGGCCAGAGAACCGGAGTTCTATGAGTGGATGGTGGGCGTGCAGCGGACAATCCATGAAAACCCGGAGCTTGGCTATGAGGAGTTCAAGACCAGAGAGCTCATCCGGAAGGAGCTTGACGCCATGGGAGTTGTGACGGCCTCAACCGATCACCTTCGGCCATGCGGCACCTGACATGCACCATAGCGACAAGTCAGCCTTCCTTGCAAGAACAGTTAGTGAATTCCTGTTTGCAGTACAAAGCACAACGAAATAATAACAAACGAGCAAAACTGGAAAACCCCTCGGTACGAGAAACACAACACATGAAACCTCTTTTGAGAGAGAAAAACATAAAACTCTCTTAGATTGATAAATGTTTACAACCATGGCCAAAACCAACACCAAGTGGGTTTGTCTCCTCCCAAAGACTCATTAGACCCTATTACAAGAGCTACCCCAAATCCAAGGTTGATTGAGCCCCATGCCCAATACAGGTCTGGCGTGAATTCCCTGACTTCACTTGGCTTGCAGTGTCCTCGACTCGACCGTAGCTTTAACCGACCACCCTTGGTTACGGCGCGCGAAGAAGACGGTCACGCGCGGTAATACCGCATGCCATCCTCGCCCCTGGCTCGGCAACGCTCCCGACAACGTGTCCACTTGCATACGCCTGCGTAAAACCTTGTCATATCCGGAATCAGCTCTCGGTCACCCGGCCTGATCAAGTGTCCCGCCCCGCCTAGACTTGCTAGAGATCCAACACTCTACATGATGAAGTCCTGCGACACTTAACTCTTGATATGGGCGCGCCTCGGTCACGCGCACGTCCATGGTCCAGCGCGCGCGCGCCTCACGGTCTCAGCCAATAATCATGAGGGATATTTCACCCGCCCTTGGTCCCGACACAACAAGCTCGTCGCACTAACCGCGCGCGATACCAAATCCACGCAGCTATGCGCCCTCGTGGCTTGGCCTATTTGATACTGTATGCCCGCTGACCAAGTGTAAGGTCATCAACCCTTACAGGAGTCTCGTATAAGCACCCCCGTTGTTGGCTTTGTTGGAACTGGGAAGCCGCCGTTTGTTGCTTTTAGGGTTGATATGGATGCTCTGGCTATGCAGGTTTTTGGTGGTTTTTTTTGTGATTTCTTATGATTTTGGTGATTTTTGGGTGGTTCGGGTTGTTGGCACAGTTTGCTGGGTTTCCTGTGATGAACTTTAACTTGATGCTTTGATGGGTTTTCTGCAAAAAATTTTCTGGACTGTTTTTTTATTTTCTATTTTATTTTGCACATGACCTTATAGCTTAATATACATGATAAGTTCATTCAAATGGTTTTACTGGAAAGAAGCTGAATTTCCATTTTTGTGGAGGATGTGTCACGGCCTTCGAGTTTTTTTTTGTTCGTATACTATGGACGTTGGAAGCTTTTTCTCCTGATTGAGTTTTCTCTAAGTCAATTCACCACTAAGTTAATATTTTGTCATTAGGATGATGACTGCCGTCGGGGTCAGGATCGAGCTTGGCAAGGGAGGATGTCAGGTGAGAATTTTCTCGAATCTGAATGTGATGTCCGAATCCGGATCCGAGTAGTTAAATGGGGGCACGCTGGCGTTGAAGTTTCTATTTTTTTAATATTAAAAAATCCTCACGGAGGCCACATCGGCCTTATCAAACAGGGAGGCGACGGTATTTTTGGTTTGGGTCTAATTGGCCCGAAATAAAAAGTAGAAGGACCGTTAGAATCAAATTCGAGTAGAGGGACCAAAAAGGAAGAGAGAGAAAAGTAGACGAACGTATTTAACAAAAAAAACATGACAAGACTATGACATAACTTAAAAGAAAACCATGAACCAAAACAAGGGGCTCATGGTTTTAAAATAGTAAAATCATACAGTAAAATACCTTTTTACATAAAATACTTATACCATATCCTTCATAAAAAACTTTTACTAGTGATATTACATTGTTTTAGTCTTTCATCATGTTATTAAGGTTGTGTTCAGCTATTTCATCCAAACCTTCAGGTAATTCATGGCTCAATAGAAGTAGTAGTTTTTCATATGGGATACTTGGTATGCCATTATCTCCAAATTTGTATTCTCTTGCACTTACACATGTTCTTTTCATATGAAACTAAGGGGCCGTTTGTTTCTCCGAAGTGGCCACTTCCAACCCACTTCAGTGTGTTTGTTTCACTGATTTGAACCCGGAAGTGATGATGTGACAACTTCTGAGTTCGGCCACTTCGATGTCTGACTTCAGTTGAAAAAGTCCCGAAGTCACCACTTCAGCCTTCCACTTCAGCCCACTTTGCAATATTTTTCAATGATAAATAGAATAATTATTACCATGGTAATAAAATATTTAAATAACTACTCTCACTAATTAATAATTAAGCATAATATATTAACCGATTTAATTTAATTTAATAACATGGTATTAAATTAATTATTTGATGTACAAAGTTTTTAATTTAATAAATAAATTATTTATTACCATCGTAATAAAGTAATTAAATTATTTAATTAAATCATACGATTTAATTAAATAAATGTAAAAAACATGAAATGGCAACTTTATCCCCTCACCGAAGTGGTGATCATATCCCCACTTCAACCATCCAAACACACGAAGTGGTATCCGAAGTCCAGTTTTCAGCTTGAACCAAACACACTGAAGTGGATAGTTCCAGCTGAACTGTTCACTTCCACCGAAGTGCCACTTTCAGACTTCCACCACTTTGACAATTCACTTCCGAACAAAACGGTCATAAGTACCCGTCATTTGAGAAATTAGATTTGAAAAAGAACAATGGAGTGGATATATACGCTGGTCCACATAAACCTTTATCACCTTCATTTCTAGGATTAGGTGGCATCATTGATTATCCACCAATGTGGGTCCCATTATTTTCCATTCAGTAGATATAGAGAAAGCCCTCCTTAGTTTTAAATGATCTCTAATATTAATATCACTTGGAAGGATAAAAATTTTTGTCTCTATGGTGGTAAGTCTAACTTCATATGCTTTGTGATGGAGCAAATTAAGGTGTAAGCTTTATCTGGTATCTAGCCTCATCTAGATACACATCATTATAGCATGGGGGAATAGAATTTAATTCCATATTAATAAAGCCATCATCTCCCATCGCTTTAAAAAAAAAAAAAAAAAGACTCCGAACTATAGTATATAATTGAAATATGGAAGATATGATTATGAAACAATTAAAAATAATATCTAAAAAATTATCCCCAATATCTCATTGAGCCAACCCTCAAACTTCTTATCTTTCCACCAAACTCTTTCTTAAAAATTTAGAACGTCGGTATTCCTGTCACTTCAACAAGTTTCCTCGATTCCGTAGCTGAGCCCAATATTTCCACTATGAGAATGAAAAGCAAACCCATACTCCATTACCGACCTCAGCTAAGTCAGATATTCTCTTAGATCACAGACTCTAGATTACCTTATGGACCAACAACGTATAGCTTACAAGCTTTAGATTCTTTACAATAACCAATAAAAATACACTTTTCTAATTTTTCGTCCAACTTCTGATGTTTCTGTGATGGAGTCAATGCATAAGCGTTACAACCAAACACCTTTAAATGGCTTATAGTGGGCTTTACATTAAACTATAATTCATAGGGAGTATTATTAAGGACAAATCGAGCAAGAGATATATTAATAAGACAAACTTCGAGCCTTCTCTACAATCACCATGTTTTTCCTTTCTGCTATTCCGTTATGTTGTGAAATATAGGGTGTTGTTAATCCTCTTCTTATACCATACTTATCACAATAATCCATGAAAGCATTGGATAGAAACTCACCTCCCCTATCTATATGTAGTGTCTCTAGCTTATGCCATGTTTGTCTCTTGGTTAAGGATTTAAATCCAAACAAAACACTCGTATGCATCTGATTTATGCTTTTAATGAAATAAACCCAACACATACCAGCATAATCATCAACAAAAAGAAGAAAATATTTTCTTTCATAGAGAGATTCAGTTTGTTGCATGGATCCGCAGATGTCTGCAATCACACAAGTTGAAGAGGATCAGCAGCTTTCCTTGCATTGCCAACAGGAAATGGCCTCCTTGTTTGCTTTCCGAGTATGCAGGCTTCCCGCAAACTAAGTTGCCCTTTCTTGGAAGGCCTTGCACCACTTCTTTCACATTTAACAGCTTTAAACTTCTAACATTCACACGTCCATATCTCACATGCCATAGCATATGGAACTTCAAGTCATTTTGCACCATAACCAAACGTTTAAAGGAATCAACCCCCATGAGGAAGCTCCGAAGTTCGATTTTCTCTAGATGTATGACTTAGACATAATAAAAAAACATGTATATTTAATGTGGTTTGTTTTTATTATCAAAGAGAGAAGGAACATAAAAAATCACTCGTAAACATCAACAGAAATTTCAACCCAAGAGAGATTAATGTCCAAATTCAATCCAATATAATGCATCATTTAAATGAAATTGTTCCTTTTCTTATCCCATTACCAACATCAAGAGAAGGGATTCATCCTTCCAAATATTCAGATTGGAAAAAAGCATAAGCAGAAAGCTCTCTCAAATTAAAATAGCTTGGATCAATGAAAAAAAGGCCCTCTTTTTCACTCTCCAATCATCTTCACCACATGATCCAATAACCTGAAAATGAGCATAAAAGCCATTAGCATATAACATCATAGAACCCTGAACATCGTAAAAATGGATGGAGGATATAAGGGATTTTACAGCTTTGAATTTCACTGGAGTCTTGCTGTCAGTTCTGCAGCAACAGCATCAATGAACTCCTCAGTGTTCAAATATTGGTCTCTGGTCACCCTGCAAAATTGAGAAATTTGTGTTTCATCAGTAAACTAGCTCCCTCAAATCAACCAAACAAGAGAAAAGAGAGATGAGAGTACTTGGATCCATGGATGAGAAGGGCAAGATCTTTAGTCATTTTTCCGGATTCCACACATCCAACACAAGCAGCTTCAAGCTTTTCAGTGAAATCAAGCAGTCTGGCATTCTCGTCCAACTTAGCTCTGTTCCATGACGATATAATTCAAATCAAGACTATGGAAACATTGAACATTAAGTGTAACACGAGCAAAGTTTATACATGTCAAAATTGTGTAATTGTAAGAAATGCTACAAATGTATATACCTGTGTGCAAGTCCCCGTGACCAAGCAAAGATTGATGCAATGCTGTTTGTGCTAGTTTCACCACCCTTCTGGTGAACCCGGTAATGCCGAGTGACCGTGCCATGTGCAGCTTCAGCTTCAATAGTTTTTCCATCAGGGCAAACCTAAATCAAATGCATATTCTCAGGAAATGTGAAGTATAATGTTCTAGACTAACTGGAGCAGTTTCCCGCATAATATCTTACAAACTTGACAAGCAAAAGATAATTAAATGGAGTGGAAAAGGAACCCATATGTTTTATAATTGCAAAAACAATATGCCGTGCCTAGATCATTTGAACACTTACTACAAGTTAATGCAATGCAATCTCATCTAGGAAACATTCATTCAGGGGATGCTGAAGCTCTTAATAGACAGTTCAAAGAGCAAAGGAGAAGACAATGAAATAGAGAACTTGAAGGCTCCACAATGCAAATCAGCAGAGTATGAGCATGAAAGGAGTAAATTACAATCTCACACTTGAGGGCAACCTTAACAACATTGGAAGCAATTACCAATAATCCAAACTGAGTGGTTGATAATCATAAGCATACTCAAGCATGCAAGCAAAACAGATTTATTCATTTATACATACCAGTACTGATGTCATCAACCCCAGAGATCCAAAACCTGCACGAAGGTAAAGGGATAAATATTCTTATGATCTCACCATAATGTTTCATAAAAAAGAAAAAATCTTCTACTTGCCTGCTTATTACAGATTAATTATATTAAGAAGAGGGGGAATGGAGTTCTAACCTTGAGCTAGGAAATCACTCTGTACATCACCATCATAATTCTTGCAAGCCCAGACATAACCACCTTCACTCTTAAGTGCATATGCAACCATATCGTCAATAAGTCTATGTTCATACCTGGGGGTGTGAGGAACTCAACCATAAAGACAAAATGCAAATGTTTAAACAAGTTCACTGATACTGTCAGTGGAAACAGCATACCAAATTCCAGCAGCCTCAAACTTGGTTTTCCACTCAGCTTCATACACTTCTTGGAATATATCTTTAAATCTGAAAGAAGAATGGCATATTTGATGCTTAAGCATGTCCTTAAATTTGAGAGGAGATATGCATTCCCAGTATGGTACTACCATCCCTCAAATTTGAATTTTGCTAAAAGATCACAACAGATTGCAGCTTACCTCCCATCATATTTCTTGAGAATTGTATTTTTAGTGCTAAGATAGAGTGGCCATTTCTTCTGGTAAGCAGTACTCATTGAAGC